>CM060950.1:461389690-461882190 GCA_030765055.1 Mantis religiosa | reverse complement strand
TAATAATAATAATAATAATAATAATAATAATAATAATAATAATAATAATAATAATAATAATAATAATAATAATAATAATAATAATAATAATAATAATAATAATAATAATAATAATAATAATAATAATAATAATAATAATAATAATAATAATAATAATAATAATAATAATAATAATAATAATAATAATAGTAATAATAATAATAATAATAATAATAATAATAATAATAATAATAATAATAATAATAATAATAATAATAATAATAATAATAATAATAATAATAATAATACCTTAAAAAGCAAAACTTGCCTCAACCTATTCTTCACAATCCCTGCGAATCAATTTCTTCAATTCTATAATAAATTTGTTTTTATTGACTAAAATATAAAACAAAATTGCTTGTAGCAAAAGACGCGTTTCCGAAACTAGCCTTGCGCTCGGTTTTGCAGGTATCTGTAAGTCGGCAGAGCGGGTGATAAAAGGACTGGATGTTAAGATACCACGCCATCGTGTAAGTTCGACAGGAGGGTACTGTGACTCGAGATGTGATGACGCTCTGCAGTCCCAAGGAGTAGCCAGTGGTCTGTACGTTGTCTTTGATAGAGAATGTGTTACAAGTTGCCAATTTCTGTGCAGTATATTTAAAATAACGTTGCGAACCATAAAAATGTTAATATGATTAAATGTATGTTAAAAAACTATAAAATTGTATAAAAGGGAAGTCATGGTCGCTACATGGGTTAGTGCCACTTTATACTCCGTGGCCCGGAGTCGCATTTCGCGCCAAGTATTTTTGTTCATCGTTCAGTGAGCATATGGAAACTCCTAAGAGTGACCCTGTAGCTTCGGACCTCCCCATCGGGCTGTCATGCCAACCGTCCTTATATACAACATGAAATACCCAAATTGTATCCGTGAGAGTTTACTGGTTATATATATATATATATATATATATATATATATATATATATATATATATATTCGATTCTACCAAATTAATGTGCACGTAGTTTCACATTAATTTCAAATGTAACATTCTCCCTAATTGTACTTAAACGTTTGATAATAATTTATTATTGTGATCATCTCTACTTCAGTACAAATCAGTTGCTTTAAACAACCAAATTCGTGCTGGTATAATTACAATACATGCATCTTTCAGGATAAGAGGAAATGCTCAACATAAACTCATATCGGACGTTGAATGAAATGATGTTCGAATGAGTACAGGGTATATAGAGCTTAGAGTTACCAGTCATTCAGCTTTTTAATAGGGGAAGATCTTCAACAACATGTCACATCATTCGATGAATGAAATGATGTTCAAATGAGTCAAGGGTGATAGAGCTTAAAGCTATTAGACTTACATCCTTCAGGATAAGATAAACCTCCAACGTTTCGTCATATCGGAGGATAAATGAAAGGTGTTCAAATTAGCACAGGGTACATAGAGCTTAGAGTTCCCAGACATTCATCATTGAGAACAAGGGAAAACCTTCATCATTAAGGCATATTTGTCGATGGATGAAATCATGTTTTTTCTTTCGCAATTTACGTCCTCCAACGTTAAGTCATACGGGATGACTACATAGTACATAGAGCTAGGAGCTACCAGGCATTTTTCTTTTAGGATAAGAGAAAACCTCCAACTTTAAGTCATATCGGCCGATGAATGAAATAATCTACAAATGAGTACAGGGTACATAGGGCTAGGAGATACGAGGCATTTTTCTTTTAAGGATAAGAGAAAACCTCCAACGTTAAGGGATATCGGACGATGAATGAAATGATCTACAAATGAGTACAGGGTACATAGGCCTAGGAGATACCAGGCATTTTTCTTTTCAGGATAAGAGAAAACCTCCAACGTTAAGTCATATCGGCCGATGAATGAAATTATGTAAAACTGAGTACAGGGTACATAGAGCTTAGAGTTACAATATATTCTTCTTTTATAAAAAAACAAACCTCCAACTTCACGTAATAGCGGATAAAGTGTGAAATAATGTTCGAATGAGTACAGGAAATACAGAGCTCAGAGTAGTCGGACTTTCATCTTTACGAGAAAAGGAAAACTTTCAGCATTAAGTCATATCGGACGATGAATCAAATGATATTAAAATGCGTACAAGGTACATCACGCTTTTAGTTAGCAGACATTCCTCTTTCAGAATAAGAAAAACTTGCAACGTTAAATGATAACAGGCGATTAATGAAACGTTCAAATGAATACAGGGTACATAGAGCAAAGAGCTACCAGACATTCTTCTTTCAGGATAAGAGAAAACTTTCAAAGTTAAGACATATCAGACGATTGATGAAATTATGTTCAAATAAGTACAGGGTACATACAGCTTAGAGCTACTAGCCTTTCCTCTTTCAGGATAAGGTAAATGTCCTACGTTAGGTCATGTCGGAAGATGAATGAAATGATGTTCAAATGAGCACAGGGTACATGCAGCTTAGAATTAGCACACATTTAACTTTCAGGAACAGATAAAACCTTCAACAATAAGTCACATCGCACGACCAATGAAATGATGTTCAAATGAGTACAGGGTAGACAGAGCTTAGAGTTGCCACACATTCATTTTTCAGGATAAGGGAAAACCTCCAACGTTAATTCAGATCGGACGATGAATGAAATGATGTGCAAATGAGTACCGGGTATACAGAGCTTAGAGTTACCGGACATTCATCTTTCAGGATATGGAAAAACTTCCAAAGTTAAGTCACGTCGGACGTTGAATGAAATTATGTCCAAAAGAATACAGGGTACATGGAGCTTGGAATTACCACACACTAATCTTTGATTTTAAGGGATAAGCCTCAACATGAAGTCATATGGACAATGAACGAGATGATGTATAAATGGGTAAAGGTCGCATAGGGCTTAGAGTTACTAGACATTTACATTCCAGATAAGGGAAAATCTCCAACGTTACGTCATATCGGTCGATGAATGGAGAGATGTTTAAATAAGTTCACGGTACATAGAGCTTAGTACTACCAGACATACATATTTAAGGATAAGGGAAAACCTCCAACGTTAAGTCATATTCAAATGAGCACAGGATACATAAGGCTTAGAATAACCAGAAATTCAGCGTTCAGGAAAAGAAAAAACCTTCAACAGTAAGTCATATCGGACGATGAATGAAATGAGTCCAGGTTACATCGAGCTTAGAGTTACCAAAATTATTCTTTCATGACACGGGAAAAATTCCAACGTGAAGTCAGATACGACGATTAATGAAATTATGTTCAAATGAGTTCAGTTCACATAGAGCTTAGAGTAACTAGACATTATTGTTTAAGGATAAGACAACCATCCAAAGTTAAGTCATACCGGACGATGAATGAAATGACGCTCAAATGAGTACAGGGTACATAGAGCTAGGAGATACCAGGCATTTTTCTTCAGGATAAGGAAAAACCTCAAACGCTAAGTCATGTCGGACGACGAATGAATTGATGTTCAAATAAGTGCAGGGTACACAGAGCTTAGAGTTACCGGACATTCATTTTCAGGAGAAGGAAAAACTTCCAGCGTTAAGTAATATCGGACAATGAATGAAATGATGTTCAAATGAGTGCAGGGTACCTAAAGCTTAGATTAACCAGTTATACATCTTTAAAAATAATGGAAAACCTCCAAGGTTAAGTTATATCGGATGATGAATGAAATGATGTTCAAATGAGTGCAGGGTACATTGGGCATCGAGTTACCAGAGATTCTTCTTTCAGGATAAAAGAAAACGTTCAGCATTAAGTCATATCGGACGATGAATGAGATGATATTCAAATGAGTAAAGTTTACATAGAGCTTAGAATAATACACATGCATCCTTCAATATAAGAGGAAACCTGCAAGATTAAGTCATATCGGACGATGAACGAAAGGATTTCAAATGAGTACCTAGAACTTAGAGCTACCAGACGTTCATGTTTTAGGATAATAAAAACCTCCAACGTTAAATCATATCGGACGATGAATGAAATTATGTTCTGATGAGTACAGGGTACATGGCGCTAGGTGCTACCAGAATTTCTTCTTTCAGGATACGAGAAAACCTCCAAAGTTAAGTCATATCGGACGATTAATGAAATGATGTACAAATGACCATAGGGTACATAGAGCTTAGAGTTACCACACATGCATCTTTCATAATAAGAGAAAACCTTTAACGTTAAGACATATCGGACGATGAATGAAATGATGGTCAAATGAGCACAGGGCACATAGACCTTAGAGTTGCGACCCATTCATCATTTTGTATATGGGAGAAGTTTCAACGTTAAGTCATATCGGACGATCAATGAAATGATGTACAAATGAGTACGGGGTACATAGAGTTTAGAGTGACCAGACATACACCTTTAAGGGTAAGGGAGAACCTCCAACGTTAAGTCATATCACACGGTTAATGAAATGAGGTTCAAATTAATGCAGGGTACATGGAGCTTAGAATTAGGGCACATTTTTCTTTGAGGTTATGAGAAAAACCCCAACATGAAGTCATATATGACGATGAGAGAAATTATGTTCGAATGAGTACAGGGTACATGGAGCTTTGAGTTACCAGACATTCATCCTTCAGGATAAGATGAACCTTCAGCTTTACGTCATATCGGACGATGAAGGGAACGATGTCAAATGAATTCAGGGTACGTAGAGCTTATAGTTACTAGATATTTGTCTTTCAGGATAGGTTACACCTCCAACTTAACCAAGAATACAACGTTTGAATTTCCAACGGGATACGCACCGAGGACCTTTTGCAAACAAAAATTGCGGAGGACCATACAGGCTAGGAATGCGACTCTGATTCTATGGAGCGGCGGACCAATTTTTCGAACCCGGTACCGGTATAATGACACAATCATTGGCTATTTACCCATTAACTTCAGAACGTGCAACAGATTTTGCTTCAAACAGGCTTACATCGACAGAGGAATATATTTTTCGAAATGGTCAAAAAATATCGAGGAACGGATGGATGGGATAGAGCTGCATAAACAGAATGTGTTATCAATCTGCTGTAATCTGGACGTTGAAATTGAAGTTCTATGATGTCAAATGTCGTCATAAAGACTGCAATCATTGGAAACTACTCATTGGAGTTTCCGGAGATTTACTTAAAAGGAATTGGAAATGATGAATGGGTCTATTAAATAATATTGTAAACATTTGGATAAGCTGCATAGAATTATAAAAGGTTATTTTCGCTGCAGGAAACAAAACTCTGAGGCATATCTTAAAACAAAGACGTATTGTCTCCTGGCAGTAAGAGAAGCAGGCAAAGGGGTACAGAGAACCGGATTTCTTTAAAATCCAGGTAGATCATAGCAGTGAGGTGCTACTGATGCCTAAATGTGTGTAGGAAAAACGTGCATCTTCTAATTGAAGCAGACACCACATATACACATCATGCCAATGTGGCTTTTAGCAACAGAAATCTGCCGATGAGAATTGAGAAAGTGACCGTAAACTTTCCTTCACTGATTAATGAAAATAAATAAACTGGCGCTTACCGAAACTAATAAAACTTATAAGAAGCAATTCCTTCCTCCTATTATTATATAGGGATTAATGAGATAATTAGAGTTAGAACTCAACGAGAATAAAGATGAGCAAAAGAAGAAGACGAAAAGGATGCGGATTTTTAAGTGTTTTAAGCGAAACGACAGAAAATAATTATTTTATGCCAATGGAATGTTGTGTACGTACGAGCAGAGCGGAAGCACCTTTTAGACAGAGAGGGAGATAGTCAGGTAAATCCTTAGCCAGGTGAAAGAACGTTGAAGTAATGTTCACCCACGCATTGTCTGAAGTGGCCAACCCAGATGTTAACCAAAGCAAAAATATATTTCAAAAAATCCCAAATTCTGCAACGTTTATGTGTACACTATCAACATTAAAAACTTACTTCCTTAAATACACAACAATAAAACAGTGTACTGCTAAACTCCCAGATGGCTCGTGATATGTCTATCATGATTCTTAGCACTAATAAATGTCCAGTGTTATGTCCGAATTAAACTGTTACTTAGAATTACTGGCTAGCTGAGACAGTTTTTCATCCAGCAACGCAATCATTGGAAACAAATCATTTCAATACGTACGAGTGTATTCACAGCAGACTAAAGGAACATTATGGAATCTCCTGTAAAAAAAATCTTCAGCTACATCCTATCCAGAATCTCCCGTTCGATCCCAGAAGGCCCAGACGTTGTTAAATATATCTATTATATGTTATAAAAATCTGTTAATCTTAGTACAAAGTATATTAATCTTATGAAAAGTGAGAAGATTTATAAATATAGTTTTTCCTAAATTATATTGTTAAGTGAGAAATGAACGAATGTATGTTTAAATTGCATTATGTAGCACCTTCCTGCATAATTAAAGTGGTAGGATGATTAAGACAAAATAATGTGTGTATATACTTTAAAGAGATATAGGTGATAGGATAGCCCTACTGTCTCCTGTGATAGGCTTTCCAATGTACAAGTAAGATATATTCTTAAGGCTTTTTCATCTAAAGTTTTTGAAATAACAGAAACAGTGCACAGCCATAAAAGTATGTGTATAGCTAGTAAGGCACCCCAATGCAGGTATAAAGACATATGTTGGAGGCATCACAGTTGAATGATAGATGTCTGGGGTTTAATCACTCCAGCCTCTTCTGCCACCGTAAACTTCGCTGCTTGAGGTGCGGTGGCACCCACCTCAGAGAGGACTGCCCCCATGTCATCACGGAAACTCCGACCTGCGCCAACTGCAAACGGGGGCACATAGCGTGCTATGGAGACTGCCCTGCCAGGAAGGGCGTTATTGCCTTTAGGAGACCAGCTCCAGGGTCAATAACCCAGAACACCCGTCCTGAGCCAATAGCGGAGAGGGCAACCTCTTGTATAGCACCAGGGCAATAAGTGCCCAGCTCCAATAGTACCCCATCCTTTGCTGAGGTGGTGCGCAAACCAACCAGTGGCTCGACGACTTTGCGCGGTAAGACTCAAACTCCCAAGGACACACATCCACGCACAGCCAAGGACACAAATACACGTACAGCTCCAGCCCCACCCAGCGCCACCCCCAGGAGGGAGGAGGGACGAGGGGTGGCCAGAAGGCCGGTCTCAGTTTCCGAGGCTGGGAGTGGGACTGGTGATCCCAAGCCTGCTCGCCGGCTAAGGGACGAGAAGGCCAAAGGTAGTCCAGCCCCACGGCGCTCCTCACCTTCGAAGCCCAAGGACCCAACTCCGCCCCAAACTTCCCATGCTACTCCCTCCACCTCATTAAAGTCGGAGTTGCTGACATGGCTGTTTCAGCTGTTACAGACCCACGGTGAGCGACTCTGCGAACTGTCGGTGCGGTTCACCTCCTCCTCTGAAACCGCAACCCGCATGGTGACAGCCATGGAGGGACTTGCTCTTCTGACCTCCTTTATCCAGCCGGTTCAGAATGGCAGCACGAACTAGGTTTAGTACCTCGTTCAGGCTGGCGTTCTGCAACGCGGCTGGAGTGGCGGTTCAACCGGACGAGCTTCTACATTTCTCAAGATCCAACGTCTTGGACCTCATCTTGGTGTCGGAAACACATCTCCGCCCCCAGATTTCCTTCCATCTCTCGGGATATCACTGTCTCCGAACGGATCCTGCTGGTTGCCGAGGAGGCGGCACGGCGATCCTGGTGAGAAGTGTGGTCCATAGAGCTGTCCAGCTACCACAACTCCAGACTCTTGAAGCCACGACAGCCTGTGTGAATCTTGGCCGTTCTGAAGTCCTGGTAGTATCTGCCTATCACCCTCCCCGTACTCAGTTCGTAGCCATTGACTACCAATCCATCCTTTCCTTCCATCCTAAATTCATCATGGCCGGGGACTTTAATGCTAAACATCAGCGTTGGCATCATGGTCCCCGAGCGGATAACAGATTCAGTGGCATTATCCACATGGTGGATGCGGACCCTCACCTTCGAGTTGAGGGCCCATGGGAACCCACTCTTTACCCACGTAGTCCGCCCGTCTCATATTAACTTCGCTATCATCAAACGCTTTCCATTTCATCTCTCACTTACTTCGCTTAATTCATTACATTCTGATCACAACCCAGTACTTTCTGCGCTTAATACACGGATTGCCAGTCATGAAGTCACGGTTCAAAACCAGGACGTGGACTGGGATTGCGTCAAAGCCTGCCTGAATGACTAAATTCCCCCAATCCCAAGATAACCGACATGCCCTCCATCGAGGCCGCGGTCTCATCCTTCACTTCTGTCTTGAAGCGAACGGTCCGCAACCTCTCAGTTCTCACCCCAGCCCCTCTCCATCCCGATGTTCTTCCCCTGGACATCCTACTTCTTATCAGCCACTCATGGGCAGCAAGGTGGCTCTACCAGAGACACCGCACGCCTCATAATCGAGAGCTTCATCGGTGCTTGTGCCGAGAGGTTCGTGCCCACCTGCATGAGCACAGAGTGCACGCGTGGGAGGAGACGATATCTCGTATGAACCTGGAGGACGGAGACGTGTGCAGGGTCATTAAAAGTCTTGGTAACCTCCAAGGGTCAATAAACTCCGCACTCCAGGGCACCAAAGGCCCAACCTACGAATCACAGGCCAAAGCTACAGTGTTCGCCGACTACCTTGAGAGGTCCGTGAGGCCTAGAGAAGCCCCCCAGGACTGCCTTCTCTGATCGCGTTAGGCAGGAGGTTCGTTGATACCTTCGGCGACCCCTGACCGAGGCGGACAGACTCCCCGTTATAAGATCTAGTGAGCTCCAGGGCGTACTCCGGAGTTCTCAACCCAAAAAAGGTGGCGGGACCTGATGGTATAACGCCAATCATGCTCCGTCACCTTCCCTTCAGGGCCGTGTTATTTCTCACAAGAGTCTTCAATATGTGTCTCGGTCTGTGCCACTTTCCGGGTAGCTGGAAGGAGGCTCGGCTGATATGCATTTTGAAGCCAGGGAAAGACCCGGTTGATCCTGCCAACTACCGCTCCATCAGCCTCCTTTCTGTTCCCTATAAAGTAGGCATTTACCTCAGCGGTTTCTCTGAACGTGGAAAAGAGCTTCTCTACGACCTGGCATGCGGGTCTGCTACACAAATTTATTCAACTGGAGCTACCCACTCACGTCATACATCTTCTACATTCTTTCCTAAAACACAGATTCTTCACAGTCACAGTGGCGGAAAAACATCTACACGAACGTCTATCCTCGGCGGAGTCCCCGAAGGTTCTGTGTTATCCCCGACGCTGTATAGCGTCTACGTAGCTGACCTTCCCACTGAACAGCACGTCAGCATAGCGCTATATGCTGACTACGTGCTGCTATTTTCCACAAACAGACACCCACGCAGAACCTTCAACCGCATTCAACGATATTTAAACCTCCTCCAGGATTGGTGCACGCTTTGGCGATTGTCCATTAACACGGAGAAAAGCCAAGCGATACTGTTCACTAAGCGCCGCTTTCCCGCCAACTTCCCCATATTCACCTACTTTGGGCAAGGGATTAGTTGGGAGAATTCAATCAAATACTTGGGAGTCAAGCTGGACAAGGGCCTAACTTTTCGGGAACACATTCGGGAGCAAGCGCATTGGTCGTGTGGTGCCGTGGCGTCACTATACCCTGTGCTCAGGTCTGCGATGTCTGTTTCCCTAAAGTTGCGCCTCTTTATGGCTCTGGTCCTCCCTGTCATGCTCTCTGCGTGCGAAGTCTGGGGTATGGCCGCAGGCTCAAACCTGGTACTGCTCCAACGTGCACAGAATAAAGGTCTTCGGATTATTTATTCTGTATGCACAAGGTTCCCAGTGAAACTACTTCACGAGGCTTCATCCCTCCGCTATGTCAAGGATGAAATTAGGCGCCGGGCCACCAAATTTTTCGACAGTTCGCCTCACCATCAGAGCACCCTAGTCAGAACCCTTGGGGACTTCGTACCTCGTGAGCGTCGCATAAAGCGATACCGGTTACCCCGCATGTGTTGCGGTCATTACCGGTAACCACATGATCCCCATTCCTGCCTAAACTAAATTACAGCAATCCAATATTTAATCTGGAAAACTCAAAAGTCTACTTATCATCTTTCAAGTTTATTAACTAATCCACCAGCGGTGCACGCTGTCTGTAGCACCCGGTTCATCATTCCTCGAGGAGCAACAAGCTACCTCCCTTCTCTACACCCACTTAATTTTCACCCGTCATCCTACAACATCCACATCCCGACACTACGTGCTAAAGCTCTTCCCAGAGCAGGTATACCCTTCGGACTGTTCCAAACAGCCTGCCAGCCTGCAATGAATGATAAGTCCATAATATGTTCCTTTTTCTTTATTTAGTGCTAATGTTTGAAAATTATAAATTGTTAAGGAATAACAAGTTAATATATTTAAAATTTTGTGAGGTAACACATGGAAAATATTTTAGACCAAATGTTACAAGAATATTCCAAAGAATAAGAATGTGGGTCTTTCAAAATTGCTCTGTACTAGACCAGAAACAAAAATTCAACTTAAAGGCTCAAAGTTTTCATGCGTAGAACATTTTATGTATCCAGTAATTTGTACAATATTTTCACAAAACATAATTAATAATTATTGAACTATTTGGTGTAAGAAAATGAAAATTTTCATGCAAGTTTGAAATGCTACTCCAAGAAGTATGTGACTAAATTTTCATAATGATAGGTTTATTATTATAGTAGCTGGAATTTTCAGTGTAGCCTTGTCTTGTAATGTTTTAATTTAACAGGATATGCTACATTTAGGACATTAACGTTCTCTACATTAACTCTTCTTTCTTTTATCTCTCACCACGGAAATCGTGTTTTTCAAATAGACAGTATAATAGTCCTTTGTTTGACCTGTGTTTTTGGACATGGGGTGTACACAAAGAGAATGGAAACCACGTACAACAAAATTCACATAAGCCAATTATCCCCGTTCCCTAAATTATACAAATAAAGGTTATATACCATATACTCTCATTAATGTTCAGATAAACTTATATCAGACTTACTAAAACAAATAATAAATCACAGGCACAAAAAGAATATCTATAGCAGATGGCGTGTGTAAACATCTCAGTGATCTCCACAAACAATATATATTTCTGAAACTCTAATGCGAGTGACACGTCCGTTTAATTGCATATGGTTCTGACCAGAGGTCCAGGTTCGACTATCAGCCAGATGGCTGGAATTAAGATTTTACATGATTATTCCCTGTCTTTACTAAGTTGTGAAAGCAGAATAAAGTGTGAATGTATAAGGGTGTCTACTATAAATGTAACAACTAAGAGAATCTCTCTGCACTACATAGTTATTTATGTAGAATATGTGATGAATAGTTTCCTAGACTGGTGCCAAATATGTATTGTTGCGAACCCGATCGCGATAAGAATGGTTGGCACACAATAGATGGATAGGTTTCACGTAGATAACGAACGTGTGTAAACAGATAGTGCCGGCAGGCAAGATAACTGAGGCAAAGGCCTCGCCGGGTAGATTAAGCTACGTTTCTGGAAGGTGATAGAAAGTTCGAATTATGTAACTAGATGTCTTTGTTTTCCAGAAACTTCCAGTGATTGACAGAACAGTCTGGTAATCATGAATGGAGATATAAAAGGGATTGTGACACGCTAGCAGGACAGTTGTAGTTGTGAAGCAGTTGTTGTGTAACAGTCAGTATTGTAGTAACGAGAGCTAATGTAATCAGCTGCAAGTGTTTGTTATTGTCCTCGACCTTGGAAGATTGATGTAATGTTGTTACGTGAGAAGTGGACAGTTTATTGCTACGGAAATAAAGGAGATTTTTAATTTCTGCAACTCGGCCTTTTAATTCTACGAACCCACAAAGTTACAGTATGGACAACTGCAGCGGGAATTATTGTGCTGATGGGAAGAAGGTGCTCCCGAAGCCCTGCGTTATGGCGATCATGTGGAACGGGATTAATCTCTCCTGATGTCCCACGTTGTGGCTGGTGTTGCACGTTGTATTCAGCCGCCCACCCCCCCCCCCCGGGAAGCCGATGACGGAGCCGCAACTTGGAAACTCGTCTTGGTCCTATATGGCACTCCGATGTATCGAGAAGTCTTAAATATCTCCGGATGTGTTTCAGTCTAAGCTATGAGTACTACTAGTTTTCAGACGTGGTCGCGAGTGAAAGGATAAATTTTCTGAATAAACTTAGATACCAATAAATGCTTTTAACTTTAAAAATATCAAGATTTTTAATTAAATTGTATTATTTATACAATTTTTCGTATAAGACTTTGCGAAAGTATTGTATACCTGGATTATAATTAAAAGAAGACGGATATTAACTCTTTTACAAGGTTTTGTCGCCGTGCTGAATTTACGTCTGTTCACCCTAACGTCCTTCCTTCAAAAGACGCTGTCTTTCCTAACTCTTCTACTAAAATTACTGATTTTGCTACTCTCGTTTCCATCACTACCCATCAAAATTGATATCTACTGGTCCACGTGACACATTATATAATTTCATTTTTAAAACTACCAATGGTAAAACATTCACATCCTATCACTTATAAGTTGCGTCATCTCATGACCTACGTAATTTTAACAATAACTATTCTTATTAATTGTAACCTGTCCATATTGGTTCTTAAATCATTAAACGTATTTAACAATTTTACAACTTTTGGAGCCAAAACCAAAACAACGGTTGCACAACGACAATAGCCAGCTTCAGATCCTCGTTTAATAAAATGCGTATGTAAAACTTTATATAACATACGCAAGTAAAGTAAAATAGTTCTAGAAAATAGAACTATTGAACAAGTGTCAAAATGTATTTTCCTGAAGTGTGAAGTATCATACATATCAGAAACAGACATAGGTAACAAATTAAATAAATTTAACCACATACCAGGTACAATAAAACGCACCCTAAAGCATAAAGCAAGAAAAGATTCAACAATGAAATTGTAGAAAGCAATGGTGGTCCCAATTGTGATTTACGGTTGAGAAACATGGACAATAACGGCATTGCATAAAAGAAGAAATGAAGTCCCTTAGAAGCATAGCTGGATATACAAGACTGGACAAAAGCAAAATGATGAAATGGGACAGTTAAAAAGAGCATAGTTAAATAAAACAATAATACAATACGGAACGAAACGGAAGCACTATCCACATAGAATGGGAGGAAATATAATTTCTAAAATAGTATACAATTACCAACCGCAAGCACGAAGAAATCTAAGAAGACGGAGGAAAATATGGAGGGAGCAAGTCTTTGGAGCCGGAACGAGCTAATATCCTAAGCCATGATGAAGAAGAAGTAAAGCTTTTAATAGTGTTTTTAAAATGTTGCATGGTTATCTCAGCCACTCTCTATCAGACGACAAATAGCTTAACAGGAAAAACGTCCATCAACCGCATAGAATGGCTATGTTTCTCTGGTTATTAGGTGACAAGTTGAATTACTACAATGCAACGTGAAAGTTATATGTCGGGAGAGCGTGTACTTACTCACGCTCCCCCATTTCCAAAAATGAAAAATGGGACATATTGATATTCCAATGCTGCTATAATCGTACCCACTTGTGTACGCGTCGCTGGAAAGTTGAGCCGCCTTGTAGGCGGTGCTCTCCTGACGTTACCATGCCAGGACTAAGTCCTTTGCTGGTAGAAGAGTGGAAATAAGAAAGAGATAGTGGTTAAGCTGTGGGATTGTTTGAGTTGGTATTTAGCTTAGATGTAGGTTTAGTTTGATATAAAGAAACAGAATGGTTTGGAAGGTTTGGAAGAATGTTTAAGTTTTAGTTGCCGAGAAGTGTGGATCTTTTGTAGCTTTCGCCAGGGTCTAGGTCATACTCTCCGAGACCTGGAATGAGAGTTTTGAAGCTGTGAGGAAGAGCGTCAAAGAATTTTTGAGAGAGAGAGGATGTTGTCATATAGTGTGGGGATGGATGTGTCACGATGAATATTGGAATTGGAAATGTACCAGCCAGCATTAACTGATATTCTGAGGAAGCGACTTTGGAGTACTTCAAGTCTTTTGAGGTGAGTATGAGCAGCAATGCCCCATACCTGGCATACATACGTAATAGCAGGACGGAGGACTTGCTTATAGAGCAATAGTTTGTTGGGAACGTACACGCAGGAATTACGATGACAGAGGTGATAGAGTAGAGCCATCCTACGGGAGATCTTGCTGTACAATTTTTCTATGTACGGTTTCCAGGTAAGTTTGCTGTCTAGGGTGACACCGAGATACTTGGCCTGGTTTGTCCACTGAACAGAGCCACCGGCATGCGAAGTTCTGGGACATCGTCTTCCCTCCGTCTGGTGAAGGTGATGGCTAGAGACTTAGTGGGATTAACACTTAGTCGCCAGGTGTTGAACCAGGTTGTTAATTGGTCCGCGTAATTTTGCAGTCTTCGCACAGCAAGTTCATGGCGTTTGGAGGCGGTGCCAATTGCGGTGTCATTCGCAAACTGGAGCAGCGCGCAGCTTACGTAGGGTGGCAGGGTATTAATATAGAAGAGAAAAAGAGCAGGCCCGAGAACACTGCCTTGGAGCACACCGGCATTGATAAGATGGCATTTAGAGGTGATTTCCTCAATGTTGACACTGAAGGTTCTGTTGTGAAGGTAAGTATTGATTAGATGAATGAGGTAAAAAGGAATGTTGTACTGAATAAGACGGAGAAGGAGGCCTGCATGCCAGACAGAATCGAAGCCACGAGTTAGTTTAAGAAGCAGGGCTACGACAGAGTGGCGGTTGTTGAAGCCAGTGATAATGTGATCCACTAAACGTAGTAGTTGATGGACCGTGGAATGTTTACGCCTGAAACCAAACTGCACGGGCCGTAGTATTTGGAGTGCCTCCAATGATTGATTAAGGCGAGATTGGATGACCTCGAAGATCTTGCTCAAACTGGGGAGCAAGCTAATGGGATGATAACCTGAATTTTATAAAGTTCCTTCATAATTGTAGATAAGTGTGCAGTATGTTCTATAGCGGTATATATTTTATACCTGTAAATACATAATTATTTTACAGACGCAATAGACGTCTACAAGAGTGGCTTTAATTTGTGACTGTGTGTGTAAGGCCGTACAATTTATCTACCATCGAAGCTTCAGTATAAGCATTTAGGACCTTCTTAGCGTCATCCAATCTCGCCTTAATCAATCATTGGAGACACTCCAAATACTACGGCCCGAGCAGTTTAGTTTCAGGCGTAAACATTCCAGGGTCCATCAAATTCTAAGCTTCTCGAAGATATTGCTCAAACTGGGGAGCAAGCTAATGGGACGATAACCTTCTGGAGTGGAGGAATCCTTGCCTTCCTTCGGGAGGGTGATTACCTTGGCGTGCTTCCAGATGGTCGGGAAGCACGATAGCCGGAGCAGATCATTGAAGAGGTTGACTAGGGCTTTATTCCACCAGTTTGGTAGTTGCTGTAGTGAAGCATAGGGAATAATGTCATAGCCTGCGGCCTTATAGGATTTTACGGAGGATAGGCATTGCTGCAGCTCAGTGAGGTTTGTAGGTGGAGGTTGTGATGGGTCATGTGGCCGGGAGAGGTATGCCCGAACTGCTTCATTTGTTTGGTGGATGTGATCCTCATTGCAGTTGGTTTTGAAAACTGAAGTATTTTATCTTTGCTAAGAAAGAATATCTCCTAAATCATTGAACACAGAAGAACCTCGTTTGTTATAAAGCCTGTTTTAAATTGTGTGAGTTTTTCGTAAGTTATCACTTCACATACCTTCTATAGGATATTCAAACAAAGAAGAAAAGATAACATGACATTTTTCCTTATAAAATATAGTCGTGAGTAGTATAGATTTGGGAGAATCAGCACAGTGTAGATAAGATGCTGAACTCTCCTCTGTGTTAATATATGAGTGATGTAGAATGCTCATTGATTTAGAACTCTCCTATACGAAAATCGAGGTTTAAAAGAAGGGGAGTGTTGGCGTAGTGCCGTTCTCCCCTGTGCAGTGAGATGTTTTTGAGGGTTGGGATGATGATGATGATGATTGTGTGTGTGTGTGTGTGTGTGTGTGTGTGTGTGGTAACGGGGGTTCCGGGGATGTTTGAATTAAATGTGAATTCTTTTCGATGTGTGTGTGCTTGAACTCTCATGTATTCTTTTCGATGTGTGTGTGTGTGTGTGTGTGTGTGCTTGAACTCTCATGTATGAATATCGAGTCTAGGGTTCGATATTGTGATGGGGTGGGGTGGGTAACGGGGGTTCCGGGGATGTTTGAATTAAATGTATTGATAGTAATTCTTCGACGTCTGTGCTTGAACACTCATGTATGAGTATCGAGTCTAGGGTTTGATATCTATTACGTTCAGTGCTTCGATGTCTGTGCTTAAACTCTCATGTATGAATATCGAGTGTAGGGTTTGATATTTATTACGTTTAGTGTATGATATATGATGCAGTATCGTTATTCTTTAGATAAAAGAATATCGAGAGAAAGATTAGGTATGTTTACTGGGAGAGATTTATGAAAATAAATGTAATAAGACATTCTGGTAAGGGGTGTTCCCTATGCAGAATCTCTCCTTGAGCTATTGTATCCAAGAGCGATGTAAAGGTTAAGAAAAGGTTAAATTCCATTCCCACATCGAGGTACGAGAAAATATAAAATCTGTTCAACAATGAAGTATAAGAATGGATATGTAAATCTATGTGAGAGGGTCGCATGACAAAGAAATGTCCGCTCTAAGCATGATAAAAGTGGTACATAGCAAGTGTATATAAAATAAAAGCACTAGCCATCTCTTTAAGAATGATAAAAAATATTGAGAGAAAAGTATAAGAATGCAAATGTAAATCTGTTTGAAAGGGTATTCATGATAAAGGAACGCACCCTCTAAGCACGATAACCTAAAAAGAATATTCCCTCTAAGCATGATAAAAGTGGAACATAACATCGAAAATAAAATAAAAGCACTTACCATCTATTTAAAAATGATTAAGATAACGAGAGAAAAGTATCTCATCTTAAATATATATGAGTAATACAAAACTGATCAATCAATACGATAATATATATACGCAAGTAGGGATCTATAGTGTAGATATCCTAACTATCCATGGCAAGATATCACCCTCCATATAAAAAAATTGTCTAGAAAATCTCCCCTCAGTATTACGAATACTCCACTGAACTACATCCCCCTTGGTATGTAGGTCAGAGAAAAAAAAAGAGTTAATCTCTCCAGACTGGTGACAGGGGTGTTCAAAACATTCTTATTGCTGTAGCGAAGTCTAATTTTGTCAAATAACGTTAGGAAAAAAAGAATATATTTTAAAATTAAACGAATGAATCTATATATTTGTATGAATGATGAAACAATACTATGAATGTGTTAGTATACCAAATGTAAAAAAAAAAATCAAATGTTCAGAAAAATATATTTTGTACAAGTATGTATGTGTGTAAAGAAATGTGTAACTATATCACCCCTCCCCTCCAAGATGTAGGGAACGAATCACAGTTAGTGTGCGCACGCAACATGGTGTTTGGGAAGGAGAGATACGGTTGGAGGGGGTGTAAAAAATGATGAACCTATATAAAGTTTAAACTATGATAATAAAGTTACTAGTAATACCTTCGAACTTATAACGTAGTCACAACTACTTTAAACATATAGCGTAATATGTAGACAGTAACACCTCTCCCGGACGGAGGGGGGCGGAGCAACTGTTAATAAATACCGCAGTACGGATGTGTGAGGAGGCAGTCGATTCTCTGGAAATATGGATCCTACAGGTAAGATGGAAAAGTTGTATACTGTAATTCATTTTTATCTCTGTGTACGAAGAATGTTGAAGTAATACTGATTCGTGTGTGCTTATATGTATGTTTCAGATCATGAGATGCTACAGCTAAATCAACTAGCTGAAGGTGGAACACATCTTCCCACAAAGAAACTACGTGAATTAGATCAGTCCGTTCAACACATCATTCGATCCGTCAAAACCGTGAAGACCAGATATGGTGAACGGGTCGTCGTCGAAACATCAGATTTCCAAGTCTTCCTCCCGGAGAGATTCAAACACATGACCGCAGCGCAGAAAGATCTACTAAATCGTGGTGACTGCATACTCCAATACCATGGCGAGGAAACACTAGAAAGTGGTTTCAAACGACATAAATTGTCTTTTTTAAGCAGCCCGTAATGTCGTCAAAAGGTGAGTATAATTATTGAATAAAATTTCATAAAAAAAGTGATAATGTAGTTACTTGCATGTAAATGTGATATCGTACATGTTGTATTAGAACTTAAAGTGTTAATTATCGCACGTCATGTAGTATTAGTAATTGAATGTAGTTACTTGCATGTAAATGTGAAATCGTACATGTTGTATTAGAACTTAAAGTGTTAATTATCGCACGTCATGTAGTATTAGTAATTGAGAGTGAACGTTGTAGGGTTAATTTTCATGTGTAATAATTACGTACATGTGAATATCGTAGTTCAGTTACGTTATTTCACATGCATGTTAGTTACGTTTGTTTGTTACACGTAAAAGTAACGTTGTAGGTGAAAAAAGAACGTTAATTTATATGTGTAAAACGTACATGTGAATATCGTAGTTCAGTTACGGTATTTTACATGTATATGGTTTACGTTGTGTGTTTTATCATTTATGTAAGGGAGAGAGCATTACGTAAAACAGTTACATACTATCTGAATATTGTAGTTACGTGATGATAGCAATAATTGAAATCTCTGTGTAAAATACATAATCATTATGTAACTATTTTCATATGTAAAAGTTACATGCATGTTACGTTCTACGTAAAGTATAGAGTTTACGTAAAATTGAGATTCAGACATGTAAAAGTTATTAACATGTATGTTATTTCTGTTACCACCTTACATACATGTAAATCAATGTTCCCGTATGTAAAGTTAATCGAATGTTGTAATTGCTTTTTTCAGAAACGACGACAAGATGCTCCGATACTGCCACTGGACAACCCTCGATTCAGCAAGATGAAACCTGTTCGAACGTGACCCAGGCTGAACGATTACGATGTATTCACAGTGAGTCTGCTTTCAAAAAACGATTATCTACCTACGAAATTCACAACTGTGTTAATATACTTGACCCCGTCATATTCTTAGCAGAATGCAAACCTTTAATTTTGAATGAAATTGATAAGGGCTTAAACATGTATAAATCAGGTCTTAAGATAGGATCCTGTTTATCCTGTCAATATGTCATAATATAACAAGAGAGCGATAATATTCATACATTTAACTTTAACAGTAAACTTGAGGTGATATTGCAATCTACAGATAAATCTATATGGTATGAAGAGAAGATTGTACAACCTATACTAGATCATATGGATAATTTTGAATCGCGTACCAGTTCAAAAGCTTTATACAGTATTGAGAAATTAACAATATATGTGACACAATACGATTCATTGAATGCAGGGATGTATACTGAATTACCCGACTTTATAAAATCGAAGAGAGCTGTTATTAACATTCGTAATACTGATAAATATTGCTTTGCATACTGTCTGTTAGCATCCAAATACCCAGTAGAACGTAACAAGAATCGACCCACCTCCTATAAAAGATATGATTTTCGTAACGAATTTAACTTTGAGAATATAACATTCCCCGTATCATTGAAAGATGTAGAAAAATTCGAGAATCAAAATTCAAATATTTCAATAACGATATACGGTGTTGAAAATAAATCGATTATTCTCTTATATCAACCAAGAGAGATAAAATCACATCATGTTAATCTTTTAATGTATAAAAGACATTATTGTCTGATAACAGACTTATCACGTTTGCTAGGAAAGCAGCTAACTAAACATAATGGGCGAAAATGGTTATGTAACAATTGTAACTTGTATTTCACATCAGAATCACGTTTAAATAGCCATAAAAAGAGGTGTATGATGAATCAAATTATCAGAATGCCCGAGGCTGGTAAAACTGATCTCGTTGAATTTAACGCATTTTCGAAATGTCTAAAAGTTCCATTCGTGGTTTATGCAGACATAGAATGTATCTTACGTAAGGTAGATTCGTGTCAAGATGTATCGAGTAAAAGCTGGACACGTACCATTCATAAACATGAGGCGTATGCAATTGCATTACATTTGGTCTGTAGTTATGATAAAAATTTAACACGTTTCAAATCATTTGAAGGTCCATATGCAATTGAAAATTTTCTTAAAGAATTAACGTTAATTGCAAATCAGGTCATTAATATATATGCTAATAAAATTGAAATAAGTATGAGAGATGTGGATGAGCTAGAATATCAAAATGCAACACGATGTCACATATGCAAACGTGAATTTCTTAACTCGTGTATAAAGGTTCGTGATCATTGTCATTTGACTGGAAGTTACGTTGGCCCAGCTCATAAGCACTGCAATTTAAATAGGAAAATGCCAGGTTTTCATACCAATATTCTTTCATTGCTTGTCAAAATACGATGCTCATTTCATAGTAAAGAAACTAGGTTACGATACGGAACCTATCAACTGTATTGCACAAACTTCTGAAAATTACTTATCCTTTAGCAAAAGATATACAAATTCGAATGGAATGAGTATATATCTAAGATTTCTGGATAGCTATCGTTTTTTGGATTCAAAACTTAGTAACCTTTCGGATATGTTAGAAGCAGATGATTTTCATTATACCAATAATATGTACACGAATCCTTTGCATAGACAACTGATGAAACGTAAAGGTGTCTTCCCGTACACGTATGTGGATTCTATAGAAAAATTATACGAGAATAGTCTACCATCCAAACATCAGTTTGATCATGTAAGCGATGAGGATTATAGTCATGCTAGAACGGTATGGAATGAATTCAATGTTAAAAATCTGGGTGAATATTTAAATATATATCTTAAGTGCGATACATTAATACTAACGGACGTGTTTGAACGCTTCCGTGAATTAAGTATCGGTTTGTACGGACTCGACCCGTGTCAGTATTACACACTTCCCGGGTTAGCCTATGATGCAATGTTAAGAACGACTGGTGTACAGATTTCATTATTAACAGATAAGACTATGCTAGATTTCTTCGAAAAAGGAATACGAGGTGGAATTTGCACTGTGTCCAAACGGTATGCAAAGGCGAATAACAGATACATGACTAGCTATGATAACACTCAACGAACTAATTATTTAATGTACGTTGACTGCAATTCTCTATATAGTTATACAATGGAAAATAATAGCTTACCATACACTGATATAAGGTGGCTAACTGATGCTGAAATTAAATCAATAGATTTTATGTCTATTACAAGTGATTCTGACGTGGGATATGTGTTGGAAGTAGACTTGAAATATCCACAGGAACTTCATGATATACAAAATGATTTGCCATTATGCCCTTTGAATGAAATCGCGCCAGGTGATAAGTATACAAAATTGCTAACAACATTGAATGATAAAAATAAATACGTATTACATTATCTCAATTTTCAACAATGTGTTAAACTTGGTTTGATTCCATCGCGTATACATAGAGTAATAGGTTACAAACAATCTAACTGGATAAATCCTTACATTGAACTCAACGTTCGTAAACGTATTGAAGATAAGACGAAATTTGGTCAAAATCTATGGAAGTTAATGAATAATTGTGTTTATGGAAAATTTATAGAGAATGTAAAACGTTATAATTCATTTCATTTAGCTACCAGCTGGAAACGAGCGCGTAAATTGTTAGCTCGACAGACATGTATAAGGTACGTGATTTTTGATGAAAATTTAATAGGTATAGAATTGGTCAGAGATGAAATATTGATGAATAAGCCAATATACATAGGACAAGCAATCCTGGATCTATCCAAACATAAAATGTATGATTTTTATTATGAAATTCTGAAGAAAAAATTGAAAGATGTAACTTTAATCTATACGGACACGGATGCTTTTCTCTTTGAATCTAGCTGCGATATATATGAATTTATTAAAACCAATATACATTTATTCGATACATCGAATTATCCAATGGATAATGTGTATGGTATTCCGTTAGCAAATAAGAAAATTTAAGGATTATTCAAGGATGAGCTAGCCGGTAGAGTGATGACTGAATATGTAGGGCTGAAATCGAAATTATATAGTTATCGATATGATACTGAAGTGATTAAAAAATCAAAAGGTGTAACAAAAGATTCGATGAGAGTCATAACCTTTGAACAATATCTCTCATGTATTACACATCCTGACACTATACATCGAAGCATGCAGACATGTTTCAGAAGTTATAAACATGATGTTCATACCATTAAATCTAATAAGATAGCTTTAAGTGGTATCGATACAAAACGATACATTCCCAATAATTCATTTTCAACATTAGCATGGGGACATTATGCTATAGAAAATTGTCAAGTGTAATTTTCTTTTTCTTTTCTCAATAAAGCATAGATTCAACTGAGTTAAAAGGCATTACTAGGCCACGATAATAACATATTACTGTATTTCAAAAAAAAATAATTGAGTTTCAAGTATAATTGTAAAGTGTGTTACAACTGAGTTAAAAGGTATTACTAGGCACATGATAATAACATATTACTGTATTTCAAAAAACGAAATAATTGAGTTTCAAGTATAATTGTAAAGTGTGTTACTAATTACATGATAATAACATATTTACATCATTTTAAAATATATTTACTAATTATATCAAAATGTTATTATCATATCTCCGTTAATGGGTGAGGGGGGGATTTATATATAATCAATGTGAACTATGCATGTACAAAGGCTCTTATTTCAGCAATAATCATGTATGATGTTTGTTTATCGTATATTACTAATTACTTCAAATTGTAATTATCATGTTTACGTTAAGGGTAGGTGAATTTATATATACTCAATGTGAACTAGCATGTACGTTATGGTAAAATCTCTACAATTAAATGTTAATTCAACTATAATCATGTATGATTTTTTTTTTAAAAAAAGTATAAAAATGTTATTATCATGTTTAAGTTAAGGAGATGTGAATTAGCAGTTACAGAAGTTGTCAGGAATCAATGTGAACAAAAAAATCAAACACAATATATCATTAAAATTATATTTCTTTATTGAGTTGTGTGGTTTTTTTTATTTATACAATGTCCACCTCATTAATCCATTCACGGGTAGGAAATCCTAACCATTTCACCAGAATCCTATCACCACGACGTCTGATGATGCTTTCAACTAAATACGTGTCTGGATATTGAGTTTTCTGTAATTCATAACCGTAGAATGCTCCTTCAATCAGTTTACCCTCCAGATCCTCGATGAGATAGGTCAATGGATGTGTCCTTTGCACTGTACGTATCCTAAAGACTTCAACACTCCAATTTGGTAGATAACCTTTCTCCATAACACCTTTATGCTTAGAAATCCTCACGTAGTCACCAACACGATGAAGCCTAGATCTTCGCTTCTCACGCAGACTTCTATCATATTTGTAGACGCTGAGCAGGAGAGAATTATCACGAACTTCTACAGGCTTCATACGAATCGTTCGATGGTAAGTATTATTGTATGTATGAATAATTCTAGGTAGTATGTTTATCCATTGATATGAGCCTTGAACAATAAATTCCTTATGCAAAATCAGTTTGATCGTTCTTATTAAACGTTCCACTGCAGCAGCCTTAACGTGAGTGAATGTACTGTAATGATTAATATTATTACGATTCATTAGTTCGCGGAAATGTTTATTGTAAAACTCCCTTCCTTTATCAGATTGAGCATTCTTCGGAAACGATTCCATTTCATTCAATATCTCCTCCATAGCAGTCGAAACGTTAATACCACTTTTATCACGTAATGGTCGTGCATAACCCATCTTGGAATAAAAATTGCATGCAAGAAGAATATACTTATAATTCCTATTGTCTCTTGCATAATTAGACATGTCCATAAGATCTATTTGTACTAAATCGTTCATTCCTTTGCTTATGATCTTACGACGTAAAAATCGTCTTCTAGCTGGTGCATGTAACTCGGTTGCAATGCGACGTTTTATCATGCTATAATTTTTGATGTTTTAAGTTCTGTAATAATTTCTTCTATCTCGGGTGAGTGATTCAAATTACCTGCATCCCTCGACGCAACTAATAATCTTAATCTGTTTATTATTTCATTCGGATCGTTCCAGTAGACGTAATCTAATTTTCTCTGCGGTACATGTTCTTTCCAACGTAAACCAAATCCAGTTCGATTACTAACAAGGTCACGAATGATATGACGATACTTGAACCCTCGATTTGCTCTTAAACGTCCATCTCTTGAATAACCGTGTCTGTAAACTTGAGTATTTTGTAAGATTTGTGAATACACGTCTAAATCATCATCTGTGTACGATGTCTTGCGAGGTAAACGTTTAAATAATAATTCATATAAGCCTGCTGTGGGTTCATACGTTTCTGTTCCTATCTGAACACCATCAGATTTAAACACAACTGTCTTGTTACCCAATTTATACTCATTATCCTCGTAACGTATGCCGTAAGTATTGTCCATGTCACTCGAACTGGCAGTTCGAACCTTGTATAGATACTTTGACACGAGATCAGATCCGTTAGCATCATCTGTAGTTTCGTCGTCGTCGTCGTCGTCGTTGTTGTCTTGGTGTGCTTTCGCTATTACTTTCAATGGTTCGGTTACAGGTTGAAGAACTTCAGACATGACTCGTTGCGTTTCGAATTTCATTCCTTTGAGAGAACGTAACTTTTCTCTTATTGCCCTACTGTGACGGGCAATGGATTCCTTAAGTCTTATAGCTTCAACATCCATATCGAAATGAATGTATAATTAATCAGCTACTGCTAATTTATATGAAACTATCAGTTCTATACTTAATATATGACCATCTTTAGCACGTCCGACTGGTGCTGTAAACGATAGTATATCGCCAGTTTCAACTCTTACAGGATATCTTTCAACTAATCTTCCGTTTATTGCAAACAATGTATCATTTACAGCATGCGGATGTACCGATGATACGATGGAACACGAGAGTACACTTTCATTTCCAGGAACTTTATAGTATTCGAGTCCCGATGTTAACGTATACCTTAAAGAGGGACCTCGAAACGGACGTGTTTGTAATGAAATTATGAGTTGTGCTTTCAATTGTTGTAACATAGTGTTTACAACATTTCTCATTCGTGTTTTCATAGTATGAATATCATTATTTATAGTGATTAGTTTATTATCAAGTTCCGTTTGTCGTGCGGTTAGTTCTTTCACTTCTTTTTCTACAGCTGTAGTAATAGTCTCGCTAGCGGAGGTGATTGTTCTAGTTAACTGACTTTGTAATTCATTCTGTTTCCGTGTAATAGTATCGACAATGTTTGTTATAGTCTCAGTTAAACCCGTTTGCAATTCATTATGTTTCTGTATAAAGAAATGATTAACATAACTCATGGTGAATGCATCACTATCATCTATCGGGTCGGCTAAATCCTTCAATCTCTTCATTCGAAATGATAGAGTTTCATTAGAGTCGTGAATTGGAATCCTATCATCTACATATTTTTTATTAGGAACGTCGTGTTCGTGAAGGGGGTCCAACAGCGTTTTCATTCTTATACCATCTATAATGACATTATTTTCGGAATCACGTTTAAATGCATATTTACTTAAGTACTCCATTAAATTGTTGTATTGGATGTCGAGCGATTTTTGTATGTGATCCCTAAGCATAGCTTCAAACTCGCCCATACGCTGATACGAGGTCTGCTCGCTGAAGATCTGCATTCGATTCTCGACGTCAGCCGTATGCGTATCCACATAACGTTTAGTCGATGCATCGTCACCTTCTTCAGGGTCGTGAATATTGCACAACCGCTTTCCCTTGAATCGATAGTTTCCCGATCCATCTCTAGTTATGATATATCGATTGAACACACCCCTAGAGGGTATGATTCTTCGGGATCCGAACCTGTCGATACTCATTGCTTAAGTGATGGATTATTCTATTTATTCATTCTGATAAAGCGATCAAAACCGTGACGGTAGCGTCCCTCGTTCAGTGGATATTCTGGTACTATAACAACAAAGGATCGTTCATCACTCTCCCATATATGTTTACACATATCCTTGAATTCATCATAGGACATATCGGTATTTACATAATCTTCGTATATATGTTTTAAATTGAGATTATCCTGTCTAAAGAATATAATCATATTTGCATTATCTCTAATTAAATGTTTAGGTACTTTAGCATATGATTGTGCTAAATATATAGCATCGACATTACGATGTCTACCCATACTGCAATATGAAGCTATCTTACCCTGTTTTTCATTTATCACATCATCAAATACGAATATCGAATTTTCTCTAGCATCCGACGTTTGAATTACTTTATCACCATCATCGAACGTAAATACACCTATATCGGGTATAGTTTTCAGTAACCTGAGTAAATATCGATATTTAGGTTGTTGCAACGATTTCGAGTATATGTAGAGGTTTTCGAATCTCAGACCATTCTCGTGAATAAGCAGGTTGAGTAAAACGTTCGTTTTTCCAGCATTTGAACTGCCAAGTATGAGCGCTCTAACGTTACTCGGAAACAACGTACCGTGTCGTCCTTTGCGAATGTCGTCCTCGAAATCTAACACCTGTATGGGTAGCGTACACTTTTGCTTTACTATCTCCATATCGCGACTAATACTTATAAAGCATAAGTTTTGTCTTTTATTTCGTTCGTGATAAGGGCAATCTATGTCTTTACTGGATTTAGCCAATCGTCATAGGAATCGTATACTTATAAAGCGCACGTTTTGCCTTTTTTATTTCATAGTGAGACATGCGCTCTACACGTGCACGCAAAGGTTCGGGAATTCTTAATTCCTTGATTAATTCATTACCATTTGAGGCACATTTACCGGGTTATCGTTTCTGCGGTCCCGGAACCAAAACTACATAAACGCTTGCAGAGAGGTGACTTACCGGTGAACGGGTTAGATTCAGCGTGTCTCGATCACGATCGGGCTTACGCAGAGAGTACTGATACAGAATCTCGTCGTCTAGCCGATAAGGTGTTGGTAGAGAAAGCTTGGAGACGTGTAAAGTCTGCCGACGCTTCTTTGGGCGAACGACTTGCAGCTCGACTTGTGACTACACTTATGAAGGGTAAATTGGCAGCAGGCGCTGGCATGCGTAAACGTCGCAACAAGAGAGGTGGTTTCTTACCTTTGCTACCACTTTTAGCAGCTCTAGGTGCAGCAGGTGGTCTAGCTGGAGGTGCTGCTCAGATTGCTACGGCTGTCAATAAGAAACGTTCGGATGCAAAACAACTTGCGGAATTAACACGTCACAACGAGCGCATGGATTCTTTGGCTCAGGGCAAAGGTCTTCGCCGTAAGAGACGTCGTAAGGGTAGAGGATTATATCTTCGATCAAAAAACTCGGGGCGAGGCCTATATTTATCCCGGAAAAAGCCCTGAGTGATAACGAGATCGATTCGTATGCACGACGTCTACACATTCCACATTTTAGAGGTGTCTACATGATCGATAAACTACCTCCACGTCCTCGATACTATGAGAGAATAGTATTGAATCTGGATACATCAAATAACCCTGGTACACATTGGGTTGCTGTACGTAAGGATGGTGACGTTGCCTACTACTTTGACAGTTTCGGCGATCTGAGACCTCCGGAAGAGATAGAAACGTACCTTTCGGGTGTCAAGCTCCTATATAATACGACGAGATTTCAAGAATTCGATTCTGTGATTTGCGGTCACTTGTGCCTGCAGTTTCTCCTCGATGAGTTACACGATCACCGTGAGTGGTAGTGATACCAGCTTCTCTACATTTCTAAATCCACCGTTACATCTGGATCCTAACGGACATTACGAGATAGCTCTATTGAATTTTGAGACTTTTTACTCGATTCCGAATGTGGACGAGAGTAATAATCTATTCCATTACGTTCGCGATGGAAAAGTCGAACGTATAGTAATTCCACCGGGTACTTATGAATTGGATGATATCGCCAGATTGATCAAGGATGCTCTCGACATCGGTGACGACTTTATTCTACGTGCTAATAATAACACCATGAAATCAGAAATTCAATCTCCCTATATTATCGACTTTAGTCGTGAGAGATCTATTGCTTCTCTTCTCGGTTTCACCTCTAAACAGAGGGTACCGGCAAACGTGCTGACCGAGTCTAATGATTTGGTTAACATATTCAAGGTCAGCATCATACGTATCGAGTGTAGTCTTGCAACGGGATCTTTCATCAATGGTAAAAGTGGTCATTCTCTGTATGAATTTTTCCCATCGGTACCTCCAGGTTATCATATCTCGCAGGAACCATCAAGTCCTATATATTTACCAATCATCGATACGAATCTCATTGATCATCTCGACATTAGAGTGGTAGATCAGAACGGCGATAAGTTAGATTTCAGGAACGAAACCATCACTGTACGATTGCACATACGTCGTAATGGGTATAAGTTTTAAGAGACGATGCTATATTAAAAAACATCTCTCGAGATTGACCTCTACTCGATCATCGACCAGCAAGCTAATCACATCGTCTAATCGAAAATTTCTCGCTAACTTAGGCTTCAAGGTTCTATGATGGATGTGTTGGACGTGACCGGGATTCCGACCTTTGATGATAAGATCAGTAAGGAGGAAGAACACGTATTCCTACCGTACAATACGTCAGCTCTCGATGTGAACGATGAAATTAGAATTCCATGTCAAGCTGAAGATTTGTACACGCTTCCTAGTAGAAGTTATCTCTACATTGAGGGGACTCTCACTAAACCCGACGGCACCGTTGCCACGTCGAAATTGAGTAACAATGCTATGGCATTCCTATTCGATGAGATTCGTCTGGATATGAATGGAACGACTATTGATAGAACTAGGAATCCGGGCATTTCATCAACGATGCGTAACTATGCAGCACTGAATGAACTGGAATCGAATCGTTTACTAAATGCTGGATGGATCTATCCTGGAGGTGTGGTAGACATCGTGAATACATCGAATGGTATCTTCAATGCTATCGTTCCTCTTTCGATGTTGCTGGGTTTCGCCGACGATCACAAGGAGGTCATACTTAATAGCAAGTTTGAACTTATTCTCATTAGATCTAAGGATTCTAATAATTGTATCATTGGAAACGATCCTACAACCATACGACTAACTAGACTCGAATGGAGGATGCCTGTACTTCGACTTTCAGATTCTGAACGAGTTGATAAACTTAAACTCGTCAAATCGGATAAACCTCTACACGTCGCATTTCGAACCTTGGACCTTCACACTCAACCTGCTGTACCTCAAACTAAAGCGTTCACATGGAACATTGCAACCACGACTAAACTTGAAAAACCACGTTTCGTCATAGTCGGTGCACAAGTGGATAGATTGAATCATCTCGCTAAGGATGCCTCTCTATTTGATAATTGTAATATCACCAATCTGAAACTTTATCTCAACAGTGAATCTTACCCCTATCACGATATGAATTTGGATTTCGCCAATTCGAAATTTGCATCTCTGTATGATCAATATTCCAAATTTCAATCATCCTACTATGGAAAGGAGAATTACCCTCTTTTGAAAAGGAACGACTTTCTGAAATATGCACCGCTATTCGTCATCGATTGCTCTCATCAACCTGAGGATACTGTGACGGGGGCAGTGAATGTCAGATTGGAAGTTCAAGCATCGTCAAATTTTCCTGCACAAACTTCATTATTCTGTTTAATTATTCATGATAAATTATTCACTTATAAACCACTAACTCATGTTGTACAATCTATCATATAGGTGTAATAAATAAAACATTACAAATTCAAATTATCTTTTTATTGACTTTAACATACATCTCCAATATCCTCTTCCTTGCACTCCTGCTTTTTGCATCATATGAACATAATGATTTATGAATATCATACAACTGATATAAATTTCTTTCAATATATGGAATTAGTCTTTTAAGTCCATTGAATGCAGTACTATTCAGATTTATACTGCCCACATTTAAACATGTATTCACAAACGTTATTTCTTGCATCTTATTCATGCATAACATTATATTAAATGCATATATTATATTTTCACTGTACGGTGCACATGGATGCTTACCATCTTTCAGATACGTATCCAAAACACACAAATTTGACATTATTACCTCCCAATCCTCTTTTGTAATATACACAAACGTATCGTCATGTGTGGCTTTAATGTAAAGTGATGGGAGTTCATTGTATAATCCTATGTTCACACGAAAGTCAATGCTGATGGAGATGTCGTCATCGTTCATGCACACACTATTTACCATCACTCGCAACTTCCTCCTCTACTTCTTCTGCGAAGGGTGTGAAGGGTTCGAACATCATTATGATGAAACTGTCTTGATCGAACGTCTTCTTGGCTTTGACGATTCTCGGTTTGCAGTTCGTCTTCTTCTTTTTCTTGTCTCCTTTCTTACTGGATCTGCGGACATACACGAACTATGTCTCAACATCGTGAATATTTAATACACTTGTTAACGTAAAACTCTTATTATTTTATACTCACTTTTCTATGACTTCCTCCTCGGGTTTCGATGTACCGATATCCTTAAACGGACGATCATTGTACGGACCGCACACATCTTCACCTTGATCCTGTTCGGACTGGCATGCCACATCTTCACTTTGGGCTTTACTGAAATAAACATATTTATCATTAGTTATCTAACACATAACAACACTTTCACGTTAACACACAATTATAATTCTACTTACCCGAGGTACACTTTACAATTCTTTCCGCATTGAGCATAAGATGTGATCGATTCATGATAGGAAGGATTCTTGCAAATCACTTGATGCATCTTTCCATCACACGTTTCATCGTGGTGCTCAACCCAATGCTTTTGCAAATCTTCGAAATTGCGTAGATTCTCCCAGAATCTGGTATCACTTTCAATGATAGGAGTTGTTGTTCCACTCATCTTGACGTTGCGATGTGAAGTGAGAATGCATTCGTTCCCGAGTGAGCAGATGGGTGATGAAACGTGATCATACCTGTCTTCCCCCTCCCCATCCTATCGTCGATTGTACTTAACGTACGGAGGGTTTGTGTGAAGTGAGGACACGTTCGTTCCCGAGCTGGCGGGACAGGGTGAGACCTGTTAATTCGAATTTACTATATTACCGTTTTATCACGTTCCCCCCTTCCACCCTCTCGTCGCTTGTACTGGAGGAGGACTAGTGTTTATCCTCGCGTACATGAATGGGTATCGAACCGAGGACCCTATGTTCATATATATGAATCCTCCCGAGAACTCGATATTCATAGATGACCCACACATATACACATATGCACAAATCTTGAGGAATGACAACACGTCATCACCCTTATACTTCAATGTGGAACAGATTTTATATTTTCTCGTACCTCGATGTGGGAATGGAATTTAACCTTTTCTTAACCTTTACATCGCTCTTGGATACAATAGCTCAAGGAGAGATTCTGCATAGGGAACACCCCTTACCAGAATGTCTTATTACATTTATTTTCATAAATCTCTCCCAGTAAACATACCTAATCTTTCTCTCGATATTCTTTTATCTAAAGAATAACGATACTGCATCATATATCATACACTAAACGTAATAAATATCAAACCCTACACTCGATATTCATACATGAGAGTTTAAGCACAGACATCGAAGCACTGAACGTAATAGATATCAAACCCTAGACTCGATATTCATACATGAGTGTTCAAGCACAGACGTCGAAGAATTACTATCAATACATTTAATTCAAACATCCCCGGAACCCCCGTTACCCACCCCACCCCATCACAATATCGAACCCTAGACTCGATATTCATACATGAGAGTTCAAGCACACACACACACACACACACACACACACACACACACACACACACACACACACACACACACACACACACACACATCGAAAAGAATACATGAGAGTTCAAGCACACACACATCGAAAAGAATTCACATTTAAGTCAAACATCCCCGGAACCCCCGTTACCACACACACACACACACACACACACACACACACACACACACAATCATCATCATCATCCCAACCCTCAAAAACATCTCACTGCACAGGGGAGAACGGCACTACGCCAACACTCCCCTTCTTTTAAACCTAGATTTTCGTATAGGAGAGTTCTAAATCAATGAGCATTCTACATCACTCATATATTAACACAGAGGAGAGTTCAGCATCTTATCTACACTGTGCTGATTCTCCCAAATCTATACTACTGTCGTGCTTAGGGGGATTTATTTGAAAATATTCTTGTCGCAACTTTCGTATAAGCTGAGGTTAAACAAGTTTGTCAGTTAACTTTCTTTTCGTTTCTAAATTATGCCATTCCTATAGATATGCACAAACAGCATTGACATGTCTTTTCTTTTCTATTTTTCTTCGCATTTTTACTCAGTATATCTGTATCCAATAAAATTTCGATTTTAACTTATATGTGCCTAAATCCACCTTTCCACCGATTCAGGCATTTGTTCCGCTTTTTCTTTCTTCTAAAACTATGTTAATTGGCATTGATGTTAAAGGTTCAAGTGAACAAATATTAAAACTCAGTTCCATATTTTCTGATGGACAGCTAATACATCAAAAGCTAAAACGCTGGTGTAAACTTTCTCTGTCCAACTGTACACTGACAGTATTATTACCGCCTCTTTGAACGTTCTGTTACCCTATTCCGGTTGAATGAAGGCAAACGTTTGGAACCCCACACTGCATACGCAATTAAACCGCCCAACTTTGATTATTCTTCTCGGAATTCATTGGATTATGTTCATTAGCACTGTGCTCTTTTATCTTCTTATTTATCTTCTATCGGGAACCATACTCATCAACTATAAATAAATCAGAGAATGCATTAAAATACACAGACACACACACACACACACGTGTGTGTGTGCACTGAGCTTCACTTCTTATTTAAACTTTTAATGTTTCAATGATTCCTTACGACCAATTAGCAACGTTTCCATGAAATCGAGAGAGAAAAATAAAACTTTTTGAAGTGAAAACTTCTTTAGGCGCGTTTGGCACTTTTTGTGCGTAGTCATTTAAACTGAGCCACCACGCTGGAATATGTGACGTTCATTCGGGAGAAGTCGGCTTGAGTCAGCTCAATCTGAATTAACCCCCCTCCACAATCATTCGTTATTTCAGACTTATGTTGTCCATACCGCTTTACACTGTAGATCTTCTGTTGCACTCAAGAGCGTATCAAAAATACGCATACGGTATGTTTTAACATATTTCAAATACTGTGACTTTGTGGGTTCGCGAAATTAAAAGTCCAACTGCACAACTCAACAATGTTCTTTATTTCCACTGAATTACAGTCGGAACACTTGCCGATTACACAGAGTTACGTAATGCACACAATTACAATTCACCAGTTCGTCTGTCACAGGTCCGCTGCACTCGCAGGCCCGATGCACGTTCACAATCTTCTTGTCCGTTAACTCACTCGGCGCTCCCCACTCTGCTCGCCAAGAACTAAACTCTTTTCCGGCCCGGCGCGACGCTTATATAAGACCAACTGACCTATCTACAAGGTTTCGGGTTAGATGAAATATCCTGGATGTTCTAAAACCCAAGGGGAGGGGAAAGAGACGGCACAGTGATGCTTTTCCAGCCAGCCCTCGTTACCGCTATAAGACAAATAGGTAGGCGTGAACGAACGCCTACCGTCCGGCCCCACCACCGGCTGGCTCCACAGGAAGTCCCAACGTTCGGGTGACAATACTATGAACAATTCAGAAATCCTACCGGAATTTCATTAAACAAATAATTGTCTTAAGGCCGTTCTTACAAACGTCTGTCAATCGCCGGTAACCGATCCGGTCAGATAACCTTCTGTCATTTAAAAAGTCGACAACATGTCAAATTCCACTTTAAACAATAATAATAGTCAAAAGGAACAGATAATGTCATCGCAGTTCGGTATTTGAATAATTAAAACCATAATAACGAAAGATAAAACGAGTGTGCTAACTGGAAACAAAAGTGTTAGGAATTCGTGATAGAGATGCTTTGTTTCAGAACTGTTATTTTTATTGACAATTTCTCTTAATTGTGAGTAGTAAAATGTAAAGCATCAACAAATGAAATGTAATAACACGTAAATAATAAAATTATCAAGTATTAAAGCGACGTATTGCCACTTTTACCACTTCGCACATGAATATTGCATCTCAAAATTCACAGTCATTAGGATTTAATATATCATCAACAGGAGAAATTTGTGTAACGAAATGTGAAGCACAGAACGGACAAGCGATTGTAGTGGTAGCTATTTATATCTCACCTAGTCAAAATATAAAGAAAATCATCCAATTTGGTCATAAAAATTTACTGATCTATACCGAAGCCAGATCTGCTATTCTCAATGAAAACTTTCACTGATTGCCAATGATTTTGAGTGGAGATTTCAATGTTAATTTCTCAAAAGACACATCCAAACCTCTAGTGGATTTTTTGAAATCAATATTATAGTTAAATATGTCTAATGATCCAAATGAAAGTATGACGAAATATGGAAGAAAAATGGACGGATTTTTTTTACATATTTAGAAAACAGATTTCGTTCAAAACTATTCATTTAATATTTTAGTTACCATAAAAAATAATTTCACTTTTGGAGTATGATAATCCAGATGAAGGCCACTCAGGGCAAAATTCACTAGAATAATTTATATGCAATTAATTTTTATTTATTATTTACATTATCTTTTTATTATATACCCTAAGAAATGCCACGAATCATTAAAACGACAAAGTCGAAATTTTTTGGCTATTTCAATACTTTCTGTATCTGAAGAATGAGAAACTGAAATGATAGTAAACTTATGATCTAATACCTATGCAATAAATGATTCGAATCATCATGTGTTTTTTGTTCTTCTAGTTCTACATTTATATATTGCACAATCATATATACTTGTTTGTTAAATTATAATGCATTTTATTTTTTTATTTTGAAATTGTACACCATTTCTTCTTTTTGGAGAATAAAATAGTTATAAAATTTAAAAATTGAATTGAAATGAAAATGTATTAATATCAGTATCAATTGTGACAAAACATTTGAAATGAATATGGCATGTAATAAAATATGTATGAACGTGTAATAAAATATGGAGTAATGGGTGTATGTACGGACATTTAATAACATATCTAAAATTTATACGCAAACAAACATTTTCGTATATTCCGAAAATATGCAAATAAGCAAATGAATGTCATAAAATTATGCTTTAAGATATGTATGAACTTGTAATTTTATTAAAAATAAAAATGCAATTAGATATGTGTATCAGCGAGAAACAAAATATGAAAAATGATTGTGAAATAGTATTTATTTTATTATAAAAATAACATACATGTGAAACAGCATATTACGTGATATAATTTTACTTCCTTTGTGCATCCTTTATGTATAACCCTCTTCGCACGGTCGCAAGTCCGTGGTGATTCAGTTGTTTCAGAGTATTTTCATCTGCGATCACATTTAGCGAATGGCATGGAATGTTTAGTTCGCAACTGTCATCCTTGTGCAAGAATGAGTGTCAACATTAATTTTTTAAAATAATTTTTAAGAATAATTTATAATGAATAGTTTTTAAATTTTCACTTCTGTCATGTGGTCTTAACCACACACACTTTTTTTTAAACCCTTGACCAGGTGTTAACAATGTTGTGAAAGCCCAAAAGAAAAAAAAGAAAAAAAAAAGAAAAGAACACCGGCCATCAACCACCACCGTTCATCCCAGAAAACACGCGCCAGAACAGTTGCTTTTGCAACTTTTGATCAGGCGCGGCACCCAATAAAAATAATTCTCTGTCCATCGCAGAAAACACGCCTCATAAAAGTTTTCCTTTGCAACTTTTTTCAGGTGTCAACAAACGCAGATCCTGCACAGATCTGGTAGAACCCCAAAACAGTACTTCAAATATTACCTGCATCTCGTTTCATCTGTCAATAGCCTCTCCTCTTAATATAAACAAAATTCACAGCAATTTTTATGGTAGAACTCCAAATGTTTAAATGAAACAGTTTTTTTAGGGATTTTTAATCAGGAGTCAACAAGCGTGGCACCCAATAAGAATAATTCCCTGTACATCCCAGCAAATACTCGCCATAAGAGTTTTTCTTTGCATCTTTTGATCAGGTGTCAACAATCGCGGCACCCACCTTGCACAAATTTTATGAAAGCCAAAGCAGTACTTAACGTATGAACTACATTTATTTTGATATGTTTACGGTCTCTGCTATCAAAAGCAACCCTAACACTTTATTTGGCGGTTTTACCCTTGATGAAAAAATAGGACGACAACAATTAAATGGTGAAGCTTAATCTAAGCAAATTCACTGGAATTTTCACGGTAGATCTCCTAATTCTTAACAGCACTATTCCTTAGCAACCTTTAACTAGGTGTTACAAGTCGCGGCACCCATCTCGCACAGGTATTGCGAAAGCCTCAAAAACACCATCCATTCACCACGCCCATCCATCGTAGAAAACAATTGCCATAACAGCTTTTCTTTGCAGCTTTTGATCAGGTGTCAACAAACGTGGCATCCATCTTGCACAGGACCTGTAAAAGCCCAAAACTGCACTTAAAATATTACCTGAATTTCTTGAGATATGTTTATAGCCTCCGCTCTCAATATAAAGAAAATTCCTTGGGATGTTAATGACAGAGCCCCAAATTTTTAACAGAAACAGTTTTTCTTTGGAAATTTTGATCAGGTATCAAAAAACGTGGCACTCATTAAACATAATTCCCTGTTCATCCCAGAAAACACTCCCCATATTGGTGTCTCTTCTCAACTTTTGATCGGGTGTCAACAAACGTGGCACCCATCTTGCACAGATGTTGTGAAAGTCAAAAGCAGGACTTAAAATATTACCTGCATTTCTTTCGATATGTTTACAGGTTTAATCTATCAAACGGATAAGCAAGTATAGCAATGTTTTAGCAAGTATCAGGTAGATATTGCCTTTTTTGTTGTTCGTGCACTTGATATATAGTGTAGTGATATATCCAAGTTTCATCCATGGTAATAAGCTCTCTCAAAAATTCACTGGGATCTTTAAGGCAGAGCTCCAAATTTTTAGCAGAAACAGTTTTTCTTTGAAACTTTTGATCAGGTGTCAAAAAAAAAACGCGGCACCCAATTGAAATAATCCCCTGTACATCCCAGGAAACACTTCCCATAACAGATTTTCTACTCAACTTTATATCAGGTGCCAACAAACGCGGCACCCACCTTGCACAAATCTTCTGAAAGCTTAAAACAGTACTTAAAATATTACCTGCACTTCTTTTAATATCTTAAAGTCCTCTGATATCTTAAACAAATTTAACACTTTGTTTGGCAGTGTTGTCTTGGGCAAAAACGTAGAACGACCAAGATTTGAGTGGCACATCCTAATATAAAGAAAATTCACTGGTTTTTTGACGGTTGCACTCCTAAATTTTCACAGAAACAGTTTTCCTTTGCAACTTTTGATCAGGTGTAAAAACAACGCGGCACCCACATCGTACAGATCTTCTGAAAGCCAAAAAAAAGCAAACAAAGAAACAAAAAACATCACCATCCATTCACCAACACCATCCATCCCAGAAAACACTTGGCATAACAGTTTTTCTTATCAATTTTTCGTCAGGTGCCAACAAATGCGGCAGCCATCCTGCACAGACCCCGTAAAAGCCCAAAACATTACTCTAATTATTACCTGCAATTCTTTTGGTAGGGCTACAGCCTCTCTTTTTAATATAAGGGAAATTCACTGTAATTTTTACGTTAAAAGTCCAAATTTTTAACAGAAACAGTTTTTCTTGGAAACCATTGATTAGGTGTCAACAAACGCGGCACCCATCTTGCACAAATTTTGTGAAAATCCAAAACAGTATTTAAACTATTACCTGCATTTGTTTTGGTACATCTACAGCTTTCCTCCTAATATAAAGAAAATTCACTGGGATTTTTACAGTAGAGCTCCAAATTTTTAATAGAAACAGTCTTTCATAGCAACTTTTGATCAGGTTTCAACAAAGGTGGAACCCAATAAAAATAATTCCCTGTCCCTCCCAGAAAATACTCGCCACTACAGCTTTTCTTTGAAACTTACGATCAGGTGCCAACAAACGCGGTAACGATCTTGCGCAAATGTTTAAAAAGATCAAAAGAGTACGTAAAATACTACCACCATCTCTTTTGATATGTTTACAGCCTCTGCTCTTAATATAAAGAAAATTCAGTGGAATTTTTACGGTTGAACTTCAAATATTTAACAGAAACAGTTTTTCTCTGCAACTTTTGATCAGGTGTAAAAAATCGCTGCAAAAATCTTGTACAGATCTTGTGAAAGCCCAAAAACACCATCCATTCACCACCACCATCCATCACAGAAAACACTTGTCATAACAGTTTTTCTTTGCAACTTTTGATCAGGTGTAAAAAATCGCTGCATACATCTTTTACAGATCTTGTGAAAGCCCAAAAAACACCATCCATTCACCACCACCATCCATCACCGAAAACACTTGCCGTAACAGTTTTTCTTTGCAACCTTTGATCAGGTGTAAAAAATCGCGGCACCCATCTTGCACAGATCTTGAGAAAGCCTAAAGCATTACTTAAAATATTACCTATATTTCTTTTGATATGTTTAAAACTTCTAATATCTCAAACAACTGTAATCTGTACCAAATTATCCAGTAACAAACGATGAGTTGCTTCAATGGTCTCTGGAGTTGTGAGTTCCACGGGGCGTCCAGAGTGAGGCTGGTCACTAGTACTCGTACATCCCATTTTAAACTCTGCAACCCGTCTTTTAATCATTGTATTGGAGGATCAGCCTCTTCCAATGTATTGTCTATTTCCTCCTTGACTTTTTTAGGCGTTAAGCCTTTCACATGGAAGTACTTATTATCTGTGAATCTAGACAAAACAAAAGTGGTCAAATTTATAACCTGTCGTACATCACATACTGAAATATAAATCGGGATTAATGATATGTTATTAGAAGAAATGGACGGCATAAAATTTCTGTGGACAGATGTTTAGATTGGAAAGCTCACATAAATTATATCTTACCTAAACTCAGCTCTGCCTGTTAGGCTATCCAAGAGCTGGTTAATGTGAGTTCTATTGAGACACTTAAATTAGTACCTTATGCATACTTTAACTTTATTACGGAATATGGAATATTGTTTTGGGGCAACTCAGTGGAAAGTAAAAAGATATTTCTTATGCAAAAGAGGGTTATAAGAATCATTACTAACACCCACACTAGATGCTCCTGTAAAGATCTTTTTTTTCAAGATTGAAGATATTAACGCTTCCTTGCATGTATATATTCTCGATCCTAAAATTCTTTGTATGCAATCGTGCCTTATTTGGAACAAATAATGTAATTCACAAAATAAACACTAGACAAAAGTATAATATCCATTATCCCAGTGCTAAACTTTCTTGCTTCCAGAAAGGTGTGCATTATGAAACTATCAAAATATTTGGCGCACTTCCTAATGTTCTTAAAGAAAAAGTTGATAATTTCGGTGGTTTTAAAACAGCTTAGAGAGTACCTTTTCTCAAAATCTTTTTATTCTGTACAAAATTATCTGAATGACAAATTATCCTGATAATGCTTCTGTAGCTCTGTAAGTAGTATCTAACTATTCCAATGACAAATCATTACCAATAAATATTTGATGCAAGTTGAAAGTTTATTTTTAATGTATAGGTATTTAATAAATAACAAGAATGGTATCCATTGCAAAAAGGTTGAGACGTACTGGTATAAGCCAAGTGAAAGCTGGTTTAAAAAGTGTTTGATTTAGTATCACATATAATTATCCCTGCTTTGTTTTCCATATTGTTGTTCATATTGCCTGTGTACTATAATATGTGTCTTATGTTAACTTTTGTACATATATATGCTATTAAACTTTATACCTCTGGACATGTTCAATGTTCACAGCCTTTTCTGGCTACAAGTAAACCTACTGAACGCAACTCATTCTAATCTAATCTAATCTAACCTAATCACTGCTAGTTTTTCCAAAACCTCCACTTTCGTGAAATCTCTACAATTGTCTTGTTTAAAATGTTGAGATTCCAAAACCCAGAGAGCTATGGACCGTTAATTATGGATATAAACTAGTGTAGAGTTAAACTATATGATGCTATCCCTCCAACTGGCCCAGTGGTGCCATCTCTATGAGAGGCCCGGGACTCATCAGCTGACCCTCGTACATCATAAACACTGTTTAATGAAAATAGTGAAGTAAAATACTACCCAAGTTAAACAATAAATAAAGTGCCGTAATTCACTACTAAAGCAGCAATAACCCTAAAGATTGAGGTTACAAGGAACACAAGGGACTGATTACGTCCTGTTGTACTAAATGGACAGTCAAAATGCAAAATAGCCATAGGTAAGTGTGAATGATGATGGCTTACTGTGCGATATTCTCTATTTGGAAGTTGTGGGTTCGGTTAACACCGATGAAGCTAATAACACTACAAACTTGCGATTTGGGGAGGAAGTGTCTTTGAGCTTCATATCTAATATAAGAGTAAGTTAAAATTATTTGCTAACAAATCCATATTTTTGTATGATTATAGTGTGTGTTTGCTCTAAACAAATGCGCAAATAAACTCTGTTTCATCAATGTCACTTGTATGGGTAAAACGCAAGACAGCTGGATGTATTAGAAACAACGTCACTACTTTAAATTTATTGCTGCCGTATTTAGGGGGGACGTACGAGAAAATTTTCAAAATATCTAAATTTTTTTATTGTTTTGTAAAATAGTATATAGTGTTAGCTATCAAACACCAAAATATTATGCCTGGACGTGGTCTGTATGTAACTTTAAAAATGAAATGCATAGTAGCAACACATAGTCTTCCATCAGCTGTCTTGGAATCTATAAAGCCCACCTACCAATTCTTAGCCCACCCAGACTTGATAAAAAAATGTCTCTATGGAGAGACACAGAACCCAAAAGAAAGCCTTAACAGTTTGATGTGGAAAATGTGTCCCAAAACATAATTTGTGTCTTCCATAGTGATGAAAATTGCTACATTTGATGCTGGAATAGTGTTAAATGATGGAAATGTTGGCAGAAAGAAAGTTATGCATCAGTTAGAGTATCAACCTGGTGTGTTTATGGAAACAATTTTGCAGAGTATCGACAACATTCGCACCGCTGGTGCAGAAAGCGCTATGAAATTAATGCAGAAAGAAGCAAGACAGAAGAGGAATTTAAAAAGAAAGGCTGAAGAAGACCAGAACGACGATACAGACAATGGATATGGGAAGTTCTGACTTAAAATTAAAAGGCAAACTGAATAATACTCATTGTATTTTTAATTGCTTTTCCCCGTAACTTGCATTTTCTACAACCTCAACCCAGTTCTCGCTCAAACTACTTAATCTATAGTGATGCAATTTAGCACACAGCTTTCTTATGCCACAATGAGCATTTTATTGGTTCTAGAATTTAAGGGTAAGCTCCAGATGGAATGTGATGATACACATTATATGAAATTATTTTGATTTTTAAAGGATGTATATGATTAACATTTTTTTAATTCTATACAGCTTCCATAAGAAATCTAAATCCAACAATTTCATTTTTAGTGTGTTTTAAAATAATATACCAAATTTCAGAAAGATAGCATATGTGAATTTTGAAAAAAAATGGGCTTGTTTGTAAATATCTCTGCATATAGAAGAAATATGTAGTATTAGTTATAAACAATGGAAAATTTTGAGAAAAACATTGTGGATATTAACTGTATTATCGTAAACGAGTATACTAAGTTTCACTTCTCTAACTTGAAAACTTTGGGTGTTATGGCTATTTATGGAAGACTGAACTTTTGCATACGTCCCCCCTAAGTATTCCATCAGCAAAGTAATGAGAATAGCATTCAGATATTTCCGTTCCAGCTGCTTAGTAAATATTGATCATGGTTCCACGGGTGATCAGTCGTGCCAATGTTAAAAAATTTAGAGCTTTTGGACATTCCAAGCTGATCACCCGTGAAGTTACGATAAATAACGCTCGCCATTTAAGTTTCAAGCATAATCTTAGCAAATAGTTTAGGCACCTAATCTCTGTGCGGCGATTCGAAGTTGATAGTGATGTTGGCAACAGTTAAAGTCTAATTTTCATAACTTGAGTTAAAGAAATACCTAACACATTGCCAGAGGCCAAGTTTAGTGCGTTGAGTGTAATACCAGACAAGGTTTGCATAAAAGCAGTGGCGGTTTCGCTTGCTAAGTATTGACAACAATAAATTATTACACTTGAAAATTTTAAGAACCATTTTTTTTCAAATTCTGCCTCTATAACCCACAGAAGTAGTGGTCCTCAGGTTGTGATATATACTTAAGAAATAAGTACAAGAAGCCCAACACAATCTTTGGCCAAAGCTGTATATTAATATGCTTGCAACATATAAAAGGATGTTATTAGAACATCATTCAAGCTCACGCAAATCCATATAAGCTGCCACCACACCAATGTAACTTTTTCTTCACAGATTCACTCGCACATCACTGAATGTACACACATTAATTCTCGTATTTGGCATTTGTTCAGTTTATCATGAATTGCACTTTTAACCAATTTATGTGTTCTTTAATATAATGAAATTTTCCATCACTCTTTCATCAAAATCCTGCATGTTACTGATAGGGGCCTTATTTATTGACAGATTTGCTAGAGCATTGAGTTTGTCATTTTTCATTGTATTTATTGAAAACGTTTTTATCCTTTTCAGAGGGCAAAAGTAACGTTCAAATTCCGCAATCTCCTCGGCGTTGTTATGAAAATTTTCAAAAGCTGTATGATTTTACTGAACACTCACGAAAGCTTATTTTCATAAATGAAATGAAAAAGTGTCAATGCTCCTTGAATGTTAAAGTCATTTAGTCTTTAAATTAACTGAAACTCTATGCGCAGTTTTCCTTGCTGTCGAAAAGGATAGCATTGCATCACTCACGTGGACTTTTCTTCCTGGAAACGTTTACAAAAATCCTTAAATAGGGCGCTATACAGTAAATATGCAGCTCCTAGATGTCCAGTATACGTAAATCTGGGACAGTAGTTGTGATGACGTCACACACTTCCTTGGGCATCTCCAGTCTTTGAACATTCCATACCTTTTCTTTTCTTTGGTTTCTGTGGAAATTGTTCACATAAGTTTTTGTGTACGTCAGCAATACTCAATCTTTCTTGTCCCATTTGTTGTTTAAACATAAGGATGTCATTCTGTAACGTTACACTATCTTTGCTCTTCTTTTGAAGTTGCTGGTACAAAATGTCTACATGAGGTAGGATTTTGTGGAAAACTCTTAACCAAAAAATAAAATTGGGGTCTTTAAGAGCTCTTCTGTAGCTACTGGCTTCATTTATTGTGGTTCTATTGGTGCAGCTTTCTTCAATAATTTCGAAACAATTTTTCAGGTTTTCTATGTCTTCGTACATAACATTGACGGTACTGTTGTAATTCCATCTTGTTAAAACAACTCAGGGAAGTCTTTCTTGCACTACATTTTCTCAAATATCAAATTGCAAAGAGGAATTGGAAAAGAATGATGGAATATCCGACAGATCTGAAAAAAGCGCGCGAACCTGGGAATTAGGGTTAGTTGGCTTTTGTATGATTAAATTCTACTTGTGTGTACATCAATAAACAAAGTACGCTTATGGATATGTTTCCTTTATTTCAGCATGTACTCAACCAGCCCTTCCACTCATAACACTGGCTCCGTCAAAGATTTGAGCTATGAGTGTGGTATTTTCAAGAGTCGGGTGGATTTCATTCCTTATGCACTTTGTCAGAGACTCCGCATGTCTTCTTTCATGGTCCACAAAAGCCGAAAGTCTCTCATTTACGAATTCCTCGTATACGTTACGGAATACCAAAACCATCTGACAGTGATTTGAAACGTCATTTGTCTCAACACACTGAATGGGAACAAACTCAGAAGCTCGTATCTGTTGCTCTATTTTCTCCGTATAGGCTTTCAACATCCAGCCTAATAGATCATTCTACACTGTTTTCGAAGTTCCGCTAAATACTGTAACTGTTTCTAAATTTTTATCACTGTATCCAGTTCAGCTGTATAGTCAACGAGGCTCCTGTACACCCCTGGATTAGAAGAAATAACAGACTGGTCATGTGCTCGTAAAGTTAGTTGAAACACAGCGCAAAACTTCACACATGAAATAAGCCTTTTTAAAATATGTGTATTTTTACTCACTTGAATGGTATACTTCCTAATATTTTCTTTAAACATGGAGTCAAGACACGATGCAATGTTTTGTTTTCCTAGGAGTTTCATATATACCACACTAAGCATATTGAGCACTGAATGTTCATGTTTCTTTATTTTTGCTGTTAATTGTTTATATTACTCACTCCCTTAACTGTCCACAAATAATTGGCATATTTAGGAAGAAGCAAAACACACGGATAGCAGAAAAAGGGAATTTCGCCGCCACAGACCCAGTCATATTTCTCATACATGACCTTAGAACTAAGGTGCCTCTTAAACACCCGGTTTTCATATTTCTTAGTGTTTATTTTTCCCATTAAGAATTCGGGCGTTGGTCTACATAAAGGTTTCAATTGTACTTTTTCTTCAAGAGTAAACCTCGAAAGTTGCACTTCCTTTGTGATTTTACAAAGTTATGCATTATTCTTTTGTCACTGGATTTTACATAGCCACCTCTATCACTGTTTTTAATATTCCTAACTCTACAAGGAACTCTAAAATAAGAAACCCGTGCATTTTAGCAATAAAAAACTACTCTGTGGACTGCTCTAGGCACGAACAGAACCGCGCCGGATGAGCACAGGTACAAGTCCCCCCCCCCTTCCCCACTCCCTTGCCACCTAGGTATGAAGACATCACTTTTACTACCTTATGAAGCTTTCTGATAGTTAAAAAATAAATTTTCTTTCTTTTCGAAAGGCCATGGTTAATTTATTTCTCTAAGATTTCTTTTAGGGGGCGCGCACCTTCGCACCCTTATGACCAACCGCCCCTGCATAAAAGACAAGGCTATATTCACCAAGTGAGATGGCCCAGGTGGTTTCGTCTGTTGTTCGCATTCGGAAGGTCCGGGTTCGACTCCCGTGGCCGACCTACCTGTATCATAGGTTTTCCGGGGGATTTCTTAGGTCGCCAAGTGAATGTTAGGTAGAGTAATTACATTTCCCGAATGTGCTGTCCCTCTATTTCATCTTCATTATCATTTCACATTATCTCCATCTGGTGGTCTCTTTTAGTAAAAGTGTCGGCGAGAATAGCGATTCTCGGTTAGCGCTCTGAGAACCCAACGTTTGGCATTTAACCGACGTTCATATTTGTATTATACTGTTTAAAGACACACTCGCGTTCGCGCATACACAGACTTCTTTTAATCTTGTTTATTTGGGGTGTCTCAATATGTGTAGTTCTAGTTAAATCTTGGTAAGGAAATGTTGGGTGGAGTACAATACTTTACTTACTTCCTGTAAGTATCTAAGAGAGAAAATAAAAAGGAGTAACTAGAACAACAAACCATTAATGTAAACTTGGCTAGGGATAAGCCGTCTGTTTCACATTCATGAGCTCTAAAATTCGATACCATTGTAATGTTTTCTTTTATGCCGAGTAAAAAAATATCAGAAATAACCTGCAACCAGGGAAAGGAAGGGACAGCCCGAACTTTTTTTATAATTTTTTTATTGATCGATCAGCAGTACATTGCTTTACAGATCAGAGTGAAAAGAAGGTAACAGTACAATAAGAACAATATCACTCAGGGGTAGGCTAACAGGCCGCCCCCTAACTACACTAAGTTAGAACTCCAATAATACTCTCTGTGAAATTATGTCAATATTGAAGATGTAAGACAGATATCAAGCACTAGCATCACTCAAATCAGAGGTGTCACTTAGAAGCAGGTCCTGCGGTACTCTCCTCTTCAAGCGTGAGGGCTGGCGCGTGCGGACGCGGATGTTATAATGCACAGCTCCTGGAACTTCTTGCAGCGTGGAAAAGAAACGACGAGCGATCCTGCGAATGTAGTCGTGAAGAGGTAACAGTCCTAGTTCGTGATGGAGCTGCTGATTACGGATGAACCATAGAGCGTTGGTAGCGGTGCGCATAAAGCGAATCTGTATGACCTGAAGACGACGCAGATGACATGTGTGTGCGGCCCCCCACACTTGGCAGGCATATGTAATAAGCGGACGAACGAGTGATTTGTATAGTAATAATGAAGACTGTAGGCCGAGGCTGCAACGGCGATGCAACAGAGGTGAGAGTTTTGAAAGTCGCCCGGAGGCCAGTGATATAAGACGATCGATATGAGCACGCCAGGTCAGTCGAGAGTCCAAAAACACTCCAAGGTATTTAACGGAAGTTGTAGTGGGGAGCCAAGGGACATCGTTCCTGTAGAGATGCAACGGAGTAAGTGGAGTATATCGGCGAAGAGTGAAGATTTTAGCTTCGGTTTTCTGAGGGTTCAATGAGATCCGCCAAGTGCTGAACCAATGAGTTAGGCGATCTAAAGAGAGCTTTACTACTTGTTGTGCGTGCTGGAGATTAACATGAGAATAATATAGTACTGTGTCATCAGCGTAAAGAGCTAAAGAAGTAGGAGCTAAGTCAGGAATATCAGAAATATATATATTAAATAGAGTCGGGGCTAAGATAGAACCCTGTGGGACACCTGCGGTAATATTACGTGGAGATGAAAGATTTCCACCAATGCGTACTGAAAAGATGCGGTCATAGAGGAAACTGTGGATTAGATGTGATAAGTAATAATTAGGAAGACCGATGCGGTAGAGCTTAAGGAGCTAACCACCATGCCAAACCTTGTCGAATGCCTGTGGTACATCAAGGACGACAGCCGTGATATACTGATGGGCCTCGAAGCCGTGAACAATTGACTGAGTTAATCGTAAAAGCTGATGGGTAGTGGGATGTTTGTGACGAAATGCCAATTGATAAGGCGGAAGAACATGGTTATGATTAAGGTAAGACAGAAGACGGCGATGCATTACTTACAGCCCGAACTGAACTTGACTCACCCATCATCTAGCAGGGTCGAGAAGAACTTGCTAACGAAGAAGTCATTGATGGTGCTTAGCATAAGTGAAGCATGATTACGGGAAGCGAAATTACGCACGTTTTAGCTCAGTTGTGCTAGATCACTCACTTTCTATAAACACGACTGTAGCGGGTATAGTGGAGCAATTGATGGAAGGGAGGCAAAAGCGGCAAGTATATAAATACGTGATCTACCATTGCATTTGGGACTTAAAAATAAACAATGGACAAAATGTTGTTTTACTGAGTGGTTTATAATACTTACTTATTACGTTTATTACTTCTAAATTGGAACAGTCACTTTATAGCGTCAAGTATTTCTCGATTGCAAGTAACTGATCCTGTATCTTGGAAATGTTTGATTCACGTATTGGTTTTAAAAGACAGAAGGATACCAACATTAATAAAGGCAATTTAATTAAGCGTGAGAATGGCAAAAAGTTTATATGGTATACTGATAAAACGTAAGACGTTTATACTGCAAACAAAAGTATGTCAATTTGACGTTACATGGACACTTTTGACTAACGCTCCGAGGGACTTGTCTGAATGCCAGCTAGAACTGCATAAACTCCTATATGCAGCGGTTTAAAATATATTTATATTTCGCACTAATTTTAATGCCGGTACGAAAGTAACCTAGAAGACGTGGTGCTCTGTCTACATATCCACCTTTAGAGTAGAAACGTGCTACTTTACATATGTACTAGAATGATAATCATTATCACCGTAAAGAGGGGTGAAATGCGAGGCCGGTTGTATTAGTTATCAGCTCAATCACACTCAGAGCACTGTAGTTAGTTACTGTTCCGCAAACATTACCGCTTTTTCTCCAGAGAGGTCACTATGATTTCAAGATAGACTTACCATCAACTATGATGTCATTCTTGCTCAATCGGAGGGCGGGAAATAACGAATAAAAATGAACACCGTGTGTATATATATATTTACATATTAAAATATGCTATATATATATATATATATATTAAAATATACGTTAAATGTGATAAAGAACTAAAACTATTTGGAAAGGAGGTAAGGATAGAATGCTCTCAGTGAAGCCTATAGAATTTCAGTAGAACAATATAATGTAACTGTTAAACAAAATGGGGAAATACTTGATCACCTTATTTCTGCAGCATGCTTTCTTGGAAACAGGGATTAGCATTCAGAGAGCATGACAGAACTCGTATGTACTTCAAAAAATAAATGCAATCATGAACTATTAGGTACACTATTAAGCAATGTACTAATATAATAGTAGGTAAGGTAGCCAGAATATTTTAAATGTAACTTTCTTTTGTAATTACAAGAAGTAACTACTTTTATATTTTTTAGTACCTGCCTACAGTAATTAAGGAAAGTACTGCATTCCAACCAAAAATTTGACACCTCGGTTTCAGTGGAAATACAGTTCTGAGATCCCCTGAATCTAAAAGTTCATTTTTAGAAAAATATTCATTTGTGTCTGTGAACAGCATAACTCATAAGAAAAACTAGGTATTTGTTCAATATCTTTGAAGGATGGAACACGAAGATTTTCAAGGAAGTCTTTACAAGCAGGACCATCCTTTGCATTAAAATTGTCCGAAAAAGTTGATTTTCTCAAGAAAGGCTTCAATGGTTTTGATTAAAATAACATATGTTTAAGATATTTTCATGACAAGTGAAATATATATCTTGAATTTTTTGGGAATGTCCCCAGACATTCTCTACATTCTAGATGACTTTAGCGTAATTCAGATATCTTAAGAGATAGATGTCCTGCAGCGTGGCGCAGTGGGCTAAGGCATCATTCCTTGGCTCCCTGCCATAGAAAGCGGCCTGGGGTATATGACCAGAGTCCACGCGGCCTTGGTCATGAAAGCCAACATTCCGGCTGGGAAATGCCGAGATGCTGACCACATCTCCTCCCTGTATCGGTTGGATGATCCCTCACGTCTACCTTGCATATGTGGGCATGAGGCCGGCGGTAGGCTTGGCACGTCCTGGCCCTATATGGGCTGTCGTACATTTTTTTAAAGAGATAGACAAAATTGACAATAAGCGCTAAGGTCACTTCTGTCTCCACAAAATGTCAGTACATTTCTTGAATGCTGCATGATATATGTGTGCTTACAAGCAACAGTCCTAGGTCAGTAGATTTTCTGATATATAAAATACCTGCAGGACAAAATTCTTACACACCGGCAGCGCCCATATGATCCTGGCAATTGACAGCATTCATTAACCAAATATTTTTGTCACCACAGACGCTCAGAGACCCAATAACTACCTCTGTGAGACAACTTATGAGATCACTTGGAAATTTCCACACATTACATTGTGGCGCAGTTAAAAGATTCTGGTTATCTGGCAACCATGGAGGGCGAGCACGCAGTTTATGTGTTTACCATTGTTGTTCTCTTTGATCTAGGGGTAATATGCTAGCCTCTGCACCCTGAGATCCAGGGTTCAAACGCGGAGGAGGGCAACGGATTTTTTTGGGTGTAAAATTTCTTAGCGCGGCTTCCTTCAGATAGGGCAGTACATCCGGTGGTTCTGTGCTTATATTTATGGGTTGTAGATGAACCCAAAGGCTGATAAAGAAGTCTTTGAGCAAAATTTAGTGGTCTTCCACTCCCAAAATTGAATGGGACGCTGAAATCCACAACAGTTCATCAGCAACCATAAATAAAAATTCAATTTGCCATTTTGAACACCGTTCTGATGCCTGGTGTCTACCGCCATTAACCGTGGGTAATTACCACAATGTAAACAAATCTGGGTGAATAAAATCATGTATCTGTGACAGATTTTTGGTTAAAAGTTTATAGTTTTGGAAACAGATAACTTTTCTTTCTTGTTTAGGTAAAGGCGAGTATTGAAAACACTTTGAATGTAGTACTTCTATGCTAACAGGTATTCAAGTACCCCATTTTAATAATTACACAAATAAAAATATTTGTTAATGGATCTCCACATATCTTAAGAAGTTGATGTTAATACTTCTTTCTTCTTTTTAAAATCGATTTCGAAGGCACATTGCATTCATCCACAGTTAATTCCAAACAAACTCCGTTGTTATGGAAATCTCGGTTACCATGTTTTTTCATTTGTTATGTTAATTTTTCAGCATTACCAACATAAGAAGACGAAACAAATCTAAAAACAGAATCAATTGCCTGTATATCAAAATTCATTACTCGATGTTTATTTTTTTAAATACATATTTTCCCCACACTATTAAATCTATGGGAACACTTTATTGTTTTAATAATTTAACTTTGGGATTTATTTCATGGTTCAATAACCAAAAAGGATCTGCTACGGCCGATTTATCAATTTGTTTATATTTAATGTTACGAAAATGTTCTTTCTTTTTGGTTTCTAAACTACGTTTCGTCTTTCCAATATAAAGCAGATTACAATCTAAGTAATTACATTGATAAATACCAGATTTTTTATTATTAGAAATTTTATCTTTTTTAGAAAATTTTAATAAATTTTTAATACTATATTTATTTTGAGGAACTAAAGTTATACCAACTTCTTGAAATTTTTTTTGAAAAGGTTTATTAACCCAAGGATGGTAAGTAAATTTTTTAAAATTATAATAATCTTTTATTTTTTTTAAGAGTAGAAATGTCACTAACAGTTTTGTTTTCATATTCAAATTTTTCAATCATCTTTTGTATAAAATCTCTATTAAAACCATTAATTAAAGCCGTATTAATAATATATTTATATTCTTTATTAAATTATTCTTTATTCAGGGATATATTTATTAATCTATAAATCAAACTATTAAAAACAGCAAATTTATGTGAAAAAGATTTAAAACTTTTATTTTTTATGTAATTATCAGAATTCCTATAAATATCAATATCTAATTTGTTACTATTTCTTATTATTTTCAAAGCTAGAAAAGGAAAATATCCAATAATTTCAGTTTCTAATGTGAAGTTTATAGCTTTATAGTTTATAGCTTTATCTTGCAAATGTAGTAATTTTAAAGCATCATTAATTTGTTTTTCAGGATCAATAGCAAAAACATCATCAACTTCTTAAGATAAGTGGAGACTCATTAGCAAATATATTTATTTGTGTAATATTTATTACTTCACTGTAATGTGACTTTGTGGGTTCGTGAAATTAAAAGTCCAGTTGTACAAACTAAAATGTTCTATATTTTCACCGAATTACAGTTGATACACGTATCACACACAGTTACGTAACACACACACTCAGTGAGCGCCACAAGATAAATGGGTAGGCGTGGTCTGAATGCCTCCTGTCCCCCACCCAGCTGCCAATTGGTCGTAACGTCCCATAATTGGGTGACACTACTCCCTCCTCAAAGCTGGTCGTCCCGAACAGCACCATCGTAACGGGGCAGGCGATCCAGGTGTACCACCAACATCTTTCCTCGGAGTACCTTCTGGATGCGGTAGAGCACGTCGTTAATCCTCTTCACCACCCAGAACGGTCCTTGCCGTGGCTGCAGAACCTTCGGGCAGCGTCTCTTGGTATGGCTAGGGCGGTACAACCAGACCAGGTCACGTTGCTGGAACCCTTGGCTAAGGGCTTGCCTGTCCTAGCGGGTCTTCATGCGGTCGCTTGCCTTCTGGATGTTCCAGCGAGCCATCTCGTGCATGTCGTGGAGGTGGTCCACCAGGTTCTCCACATACTCGGTCGGAGGCTGTTTCGCTTCCGGAGGGCTTCCAAAAGCCAGGTCCCAAGGGAGGCGTAACTCTCGGCCGAACATTAAGCTGGCTGGCGTCATCCCTGCAGTGTCGTGTGTTGACGAGCGGTAGGCCAGCAGGGACAGCGGCACCTTGACTTCCCAGTCTCACTGATGGCTGGCTATGACCTTACTCAGGTGTTCCTCTAAGGTCTTGATGTATCTTTCGACCATGTCGTCCGACTGGGGATGTAGAGGTGTCGTGCGGGTCCTGTTCACCCCAAGCCTTTGTAGTGCCTCCTTCATTAGGTTGGACTCAAAATTGGTACCCTAGTCTCTGTGGAGCTCCAACGGCACCCCAAATCGGATGAACACTTGCTCCACGAGAAAGTCTGTGATAGTCCTTGCCTCCTGGTTCAGAATGGCATACACCTCCGGCCACTTGGTGAAGTAGTCCACGACCACCATGAGGTACTCGTTGCCTCGGTTGGACACTGGGCATGGTCCAGCTACGTCGACAGCGATCCGTTGCAATGGCAGTCCGACATTGTACTGCTGCATGCCACCCCGGCTCCTAGTCTGGAGGCCGCGACTCGCCGCGCACACATGGCATTGACGGCACCATCGCTCAGCGTCTGTTCGGAGCCTCAGTCAGCAGTAGCGCTGCCGGAATTGGTCAATCGTTCGGATCGCTCCCAGGTGTCCTCCTGAAGTACCAGTTTGCACTTCCTCCAAGACTTCCGGGACCTTACTCCGGGGAAGTACTAACTGTTCTCTCTGCGTCTTCCCATTGGGTGATTCCCATACCCGGAACAGCACGCCCTCTCTGATCTTCAACGACTCCCATTGGGCCCAGTAGGACTTGTAGGTGGCGCTCCTTGGTGCGATGTCCTCCCAGGTTGGTCTTGTCCCTGCCTCCACTTCCCTCAAGAGTGGTCCCAAGTCTGCGTCCGCCAGCTGCGCCCTTCTCAGGCCTGAGCTATCCTAGCCGTCCGCAGGCACTGCCGCGACTACTCGGAATGCTGCGGCACGCTCCTCCTCTTCCACTCTTGTGCACTGGCCGCACTCTTCTGGACAGGGTCTTCGGGACATAGCGTCTGCGTTACCGTGGCTCTTCCCTCTGCGATGTTCCGAGCTGAAGTCGTACTCCTGCAGTCTCTGCACCCAACGTGCTATTTGGCCTTCCAGGTTCTTAAAGCTCAATAGCCAGGTTAGGGCGGAATGGTCAGTCCTCAGGTGGAATGGCTGACCGTACAGGTACTTGTGGAAGTGCTCCAAGGTGTTTACTACCACCAATAATTCTCGCCGGGTGACACAGAAGTTCTACTCAGCCTTGGATAGCGTCTCGCTGGGCGTCCTGGACTTGGGATAGGACGCCTCCAATGCAGTGGTCGCTGGCGTCGGTGTCTACAATGAAGGCGCCACCTGGTTGTGGAAATCATTTCCACAGAATTTCCGGTGTCCACCTGGATGCGGCACAGCTTTCCTCTCACCCAACCATCCGCGATGAGGCTGTCATCTATCCACCGGCTGACGGCGCACAGTGTCACTCGAAGGGATGGTAATAATTGGATGATCGATAATTGTGTGATAGTAACTGGCTTCATTTTCTATGTAACCCCATTTTAAGTATTTCTTCTTTTTCATTAGCTCATGGATAACATGTATTGACTTTTTGTTGCAAATAATTAACTATTGTCTTAGTCCACATAGATAGTAATCACTCTTCTACCAAACCTATAACAGCAGGAATTCCTTAAGGATGTATCCTGGGACCAGTTATATTCAACTTGTTCGCCTCTGATATGCCTGCAATGCCTACAGGTCAAATTGCTATGTATATGTATGATACAGTAATCTTCGTAACACATCACAATATCCACACCGTCAGAAATCAACTTCAGGAGACCTCAAACTTAATTATACCCTGGCTCAATAACTGGCATATTTCACTCAACTAGCAAAAATGTGAAGCGATGATATTTTTACACTATGCAGAAAGAGCTATCCTCCACTAGTAATGCTCCCAGTGAAACCTATAACCAGGAAAACTGAGACAAAAACAGCAAAATACCTTGGCATACTCATGGATCGATGACTCACATGGAAACCACATATAAGTATCAAATTCAAACTAGCTTGAGCAAGACTGGCTAAGCTATACCCTCTTCTCAACAAACGATCTTTACTCAAATTAAAAAAAACTACACACTACTTTAAACAACTTTATTAAGACCACTCCTACTATATGCCTGCCCAGTCTGGAGAGGGACCAGTCCTTCCAAAATCAAACGTATCCAGACATTACAAAACAAATAATTATGAATATCAACGAATGCACCATGGTTTGTCAGAAATAATCAACTAGAAAGAGAAACTGGAATCAGCACCATTCAGTAGTCAATTTCTTCATAAGCCGAACAGTTCTACAGGAATCTAAAACATGTCTCAGGAGCCATTCACTATTCCCTTGGCAGATAATCCAGCTTTCCAATCCACCTCAGGAGTCAGCTACCACTGGATCAGCTCTCACAACACGATCTCCTGTAATACTTAAAATAATAATATATCTACTTAGGGAGCCCAAATGGGACTTTTTTCATCTCATTGTTTTTCATTGTATCACGCATGTAAATGTCTGTAATCAATGACCTGTAAAGCGCACATGCGCTGATCGATCAATCAGTTAAAAAAAAAGCTATTGTCTTGGCCTCATATATATACAACAAAACAAATACTAGTTGGAAAAAAAGTAATATGGAGTGAAGTTTGAATAGTTCGTGGAAGCAATAAGGGATGCAAAGATTTAGGTTCTTTACATGCTGACTTTGTGAATATGTAGATATATGAATATTGTCTAGGGCTGCATTACCAGATTCTTGTTCACAAAATGCTTTAATATGCTATATATAAAACAGGATAGCGTTACTCAATATTTGTGCTTTTTATTTCTTTCCAGGTATCTTACCAAAAGAAGTTATTCATCTATTTCAAGAGTGAATGGAGTAAAGCACATTCAAGCAGCTGCTCTGTTATAGTTGAGTAACCTTTTTAACGTATTGTTAATTCTCATTCTTACCATAAAGCATATTCAGTACTTAAGTATCTTCTAGACAATTATAATTACGCAACAAACCTTGCTGTCTACAATATCAGGAATGCAGGTTAGCACAGCTTGAAGTGCTCTAAAACAAAAACCATCTGATGTCCTACATAACAGCCCATTAGGATTGATTTCTCAAACATCCATTTTACAATTATAATATGTTTAATAACTGGAAGTTAGATTTTGTAGTTGGCAGCTTGTATCAAAGGAGGAAGTAGGAGAGATTATTGCACATAATCAAAATTTATTCATCTGATCGAAAAAACTATTTGTATTTGGTATATTGACACTTCGTCACTTACATTTTTATATTATAGAGGGACGAGTTTCAGAAGCCAAATATACTAAATAAGTTGTAAGAATTGTGAAAATGCTGCATAGGTCAAACTAAAAAGAAAACAAATCTAAAAACCAGAGTAAAAGAGCACTTTATAAACATCAAAATGAAACAAGAAGGTAAGTCAGCAGAAGCATTTCATTTTTGGAACGAAAATCATGATATGTTACAAATCCAAAATTATTAAAAGGACTGTTAAACCAAATTAAACTGAAAACATGGAAGAACATATTCATATGGAAAAATAAGGACCGTGTAATGAGCTTTGAAATCGCTACAGTAGATAATTTGACATAAAGTTCATAGTTCCACCACCCGAGAGAGTAGAGCAAACGACAAAAGATGCTAGTAGGAGAGATGTTGAAAATTGAGGCAATGGCTTCCGAAACTAGTCCCTTGATAATATAATTGACTGTTTTCAAGACTTCCAGGAAAGGAAATTAAAAGATCAAGTATTTAAGGAACTTGTGTAGTTTCTAATAAAATACTTCAAATTATTTGGCATTACCTGAATATATTCCCATAAACGATTTACAATACAAATTTAGGTCTCAAAATACAATAGAAACTCATAAAATACTTTGAACAGAATACAAATAATTAATATATAACATCAAAAGAGTCCATAATTCAGTTGCTCCCCATTCCCATAAACGATTCACAATACAAATTTAGCTCTCAAAATACAATAGAAACTCATAAAATACTTTGAAAAGAATACAAATAATTAATATATAACATCAAAAGAGTCCATAATTCAATTGCTCCCCAGTAGTAAAGGTATCCACAAGTTCCACTTTATGTGCTACTTCGTAACACAGACTGGCAAGTTTACCCAGCATCCCAAGTCTTGATCTGTTAAAGTTGTACATGAGCTGGAACATGACAGATATAAACCAATTAGTACAGAGCCTTATTTGGGATATGTAGGAAAATAAGCAAGAGAAGTGCAAATAGCATATTAAACACTAATAAAATAGGTGATTATAAAGTAAATACACAAGTACAAGGAACTAAGTTACAGGTTAGTACTAACCTAAATATACAAAATAACCTAAATTATAAAAAGCACACAATAACAAAAAGTAAGTTTAAACAGAAAGCTTTTAAAATACCTTATCAGAATATCCTAGGCATTGCAAACAAAAGTGCATTAATTGAACAAAATATATTAACTATGCAGTTAGATCTTTTAACTCTCTAAAGATGGATTTAAGATTAAGGAAATAAAGGTAGTTATGAAAATTATACTTTAGGGGCCACTTTTTGCAGAGAAAAACATAGAAGTGGAGGAGTCATTGTGTTCGAAACGGGTTAAAATATAAAGACAGTGAAAAATATAGAATAGAAATGTGTGCTGCAACTGAGACTACATTAGAAAAGAAAAACCTTTAATATTAAGGGTGTAACATCAATATGGATGTACTTATAGAAAGGAAAAACAACTATTTTTTACTAGAAGTACTAGAGGGAAACAATTTAACATTAATAAAAACATAACCCATAGGAGGGCTTTTTTTTGTAATTTACGTCCTCTAACGTTAAGTCATATTGGACAGTGAATGAAATGGATGAAATGATGCTCAAATGAGTTCAGGGTCCATGGAGCTTACAGCTACCCGACATTTGTCTTTTAAGGACAAGGGAAAACCCTGGAAAAAGCCTTATCCAGGTAATTCACCCTGACCAAGATTCGAACTCGAGACCTCTTAAACGTTAGGCAGACATGCTACCATCTACGTTACCGAGGCAGGCACTCACAAGTGTAACCAGTCATTCCTCCACCTGTGTTGATCACATGTATACAAATTTAAAACTAGAGGAGTTGAGTAGCAAAATTGTAAAAATTGGAAATAATGATCATTATGGACAACTAATTGAAACTAAAACTTTAGGTGAACAAAAATGTGAAACGGATAATATACTATAAACTAAAAGGAATGAAAGTAATAAAAAGTCTCCAAGCAATAAAATGGGTGGATATACACAGAGAAAAATAAATAAATGATAAATTTGACTACTTTCATAAAATTTCAAGAAATTATTTTGGATGCAACAGAACCATTTCACAAAGTAAAAATAAAGAATCAAGAGGGTAACTAACACTCAGGTCTCTAAAGATATAGATATCTTCAAAAAGTGTATACAGATTCTGAACAGTCCAACATTGATGTTAAATCTTGTGATTACAAAAAAAGAACAATAACATTTTTAATAATTTTAATAAAAATTTTTAATAATGTATTTAGAGAAGAAAAAATGTTACATAATATAAAATTAATAAAAACGGCAGAAAATAAAATTAAAGCTACATGGAAAATGTGTAGTGTTTAATGCCTGCTTTTACTACAGGTGCCACTGCAGGTGATGACACTGATGATACATGAGATGAAGGTGGAGCACCGGTGGAATGAAGTGGCGGGGAAAACTAGATATACTTGAGAAAACCCTCCCCAAGGCCAGTTGTCTACTACAAATCTCACTTTGAAGCTACATGGAACATTGTGAATTCAACACATAAGGAAAATCGACAAAAATGGCAAGGAAATATGTTCAAGGAAATAAACAACCTAGTGACACAGGATCCCATAAAGGTAGATAAACACTTCAGTGAATACTATATAAATATTATAAACAAATTAAGAGTAAAACAAACTCATTCTTTGCCAATTAATGAAAAAAAAGTACGCAACTCAATAGTGCTTAGTGAAATTATTGAGAGTGAAGTTATTGCACAGATAAACTGCATTAAAATGCAAAAGATCACATGGACTGGATGAATTAACAAAGGAAAAATAACTAAATATTTTAAATATGAAATTACAGATGTACCTACGGACTTAACCAATCAATCTTTATATTGTAGAATATTTCCAAATAAATTAAAACAAGTGATTTTTTGTTCCATTTATACCCTGCCTTTAACTGCAATGGTCATATCAGCGGCCGTTATCCTTTGGAGCATATCAAAGGTGTTACCTTGTATTCCTTGGCTTTTAATTATTAGATCACGCACACATAAGCACTGTCATTCATACCTCCAGACTCAGGGGAAGATGAGGAATTATCTTGGTCGGAGAAAAATCCCCACCCCCACTACCAGGAATCAAACCCAGGACCGCTAGCACGTCAGGCAGGTGCTCTACCAACTAAGCTATGGGGCCAGCTTAAATTAAGTTGTGGTTAGGCCAACATATAAGAGGAGAAAAAACTGAAAATAAGTAATGGAAAATTATAGACCAATATCTCTATGCTCAACTTTCTCTAAAATAGTAGGAGGATTATTTCTAACACAGCTACAAAGCTTTTGCAATAAATTTCAAATTCTATCAGAATATCAGTTTGTGTTTCAAAACAAAAGTCCTCAATAGAAGTTAGTCGTCATTAAGGTTGTTGTTTCATGTGTTTATGACAACTGCTGTTGCTCTACCGGGGAAATATGAGTCAGTTAGAGAATTTAATATCATGTTGGCATGTTGGCCATAGTAGCTCAATAGTTATAATGAGTTGGATGAAGACCAGAAGATCCTTGGTTCAAAACCCAGCCATGGCATAGAATTTTTCAGTGTGACTTTACCTATCTAAGTAACACAAACATTATCAAGAAAGTGTTTCCACCTGTCTTCCCTTTACAAAGAAAATCTTTTAGTTACCTATTTTTTATTTTCTTTTTCACAACTGGCTATAATAAATTATATTAAAACATAATATATTTAATATATTTAAATGTATATTGTCATTAGTGACTGTATTAATATTAATAATAATTGATGTGACTTCAGTAGTACGTGTGACATCACTCCCCCCTACTCCATGACTTGTTGGTTAAAAGTTTGTACAAGCGAGTTGCTCGCCGTCTCTCTTGGACTGGCTTTTGGCTCAGACAGATGCATCTGTATGCAACCTCTTGAGGGAAGGTAACTGGTCACTATGGCCACACTTGTAATCTGCTTATTTGTAGTAAATATTCTTATTAAGTGAATTCTACAATTAATCAACATGACCACACTTTTGTAGTTCTTTTAGTAACCTAACAGAAAGTACCAACCTCTTGTAAAGCATGCATTTCCTACGCTGAGTAATTCCCCAGTGTACGACCTGGCCATGTGCTCCTTTGCTTTTACAATCCATAGATAGATTGTCAAAATATGCAGAATTTTCTACGAACAACCTATGAAATATATTTCATTCAGAATGAATTTTAAGTAACTTTGTTTAACTGGTCAACCATAACTCGTTTGGTACATCAATATATTATATAGACAGACTATATATATAGACATGCAATGCAAAATTACTATTTTTAGAAAATGTTTAGAATATTGTAGATGTTTTGTTATTCACATATTGTGAATTTGTGGGTTCATAGAATTAAAAGTACAAGTTGCAGAAATTCAAAATGTCCACCAGCAGAATTACGTAACACATGAATACAATCTTCTAAGGTTGTTGACCACAACAAAGAGTTCACTTAAAAAGCACCAGTTGCAATTACAACTAATGTCACGACTACTGTTTACAACTGTTTACAACTGTCTTTACAACTTTCCAGTTCGTCTGCCGTAGGTTCACACTGCACTCACTATCCCGGCTCCTTGTCGTAAACTGAGCCCTCTAGCCCAATGCATCACTTATATACACACCAATTGCAGTATCTAGAAGTTTCACGAAGACTGGCAAAACTTCCCAAAGCTTCACAGACCCTTGCGTTGGCGAACAAATCATCCAGAGCTATCTCTGACTCTCCTCTCTCAACTCCTTCTGCATGTGCTATTCCGTCACACGAGTAGGCGTGGCCTTGATGCCATCTGTCTCCTTCCTTTTGCCAGCTAGTCTTTTCATAACTTCAACTATCGGGTGACAATATTATACTGACTTTCTTTTTAAATAATAAAAAGCAGAATCCATGTAGCAACTGTAGTGAAGTGTAACTGCATTATCATTCATGGATGCCATCATACTGATTATTTTATGGGATTACTCCCTATCCTTTATAACAGGTACAGACGAAAGTAAAAGTTATAAGAAACTAATAAAAGAAAAGAAACAGGAATATCTAGAATGGGAAGCAAAAACAGAAGAGGACGACTTGGCCAAAGATCCATACATTGCCTTAAGACCAAGAAGTCAACCCCAAATACAGAATAAAGGTATGGAGAATTGCACCACTTCAACCAAATACTAAACGAACAATGAATACAAACTCCTCCCAATATAACAACCACAATCAATTATCAAAGAATATGATTGTGAACCATTAAATGAAGAAGACATAGCAGAAGTGATTAAGAAAGGAAAAGCAGCCGAACCCAGCAACGTATACAATGAACTTATATAGGACATGGCTGATACACTTCAGCACATATGGACCAAACTATTTAATAAGTGTCTAGAGGTCCGCAAAACTCCAATTCAATAATAAAGGGCCTTTATAAACGAAATGCAGATCCAATGGACTCAAACAAGTATAGAGGTGTAGTACTTGAGAATCTTCAGTACAAGATATTCTCTAAAATAATAACACAAAAAATAAAAGATTGCATAAACAAACAACTCCCAAAACCATTAATGGGTTTCAGATCTGGAACATCAACAACGACAGCAATCTAATTACTCTGAACAACATCGATGAAGCCCTACAGGAGAAACAGAGGTTCTAACAAGTGCTTACCAATTTTACAAAAGGTTTTGACCTACTGGAAAGAGACTTAATTATCCAAAAACTGGAGGAACACTTGGGAAAGAAAGTGTGTGGACAAAGAAAATCACATCAGTCCTAGAATACAATGTAATAATAGTGTCAGCCGATCTATCTCTTTCAAATTCTATAATGCAATCAGACTTCTACAGGGAGATCCAATGAGTTCTATGCTGTACATTCCTGTCACTAAAAAGTCTTACGAATCCCAGAGAAAAAGAAAGATGTACATATTTATGCATATGTGGATAACATAGCCATCAGATCAACTGATATACATAAACTACAGAAAACAAGAAGAGGAAATAGACAAGTGGTGCACTAAACACAACTTTCATACAACAATTCAAGGAAGAAAATGATTTTCAGAAAAGGAGTCAAAGTATTTAAAACAGCTAAAATAAATATCAGAGGGCAAAAGCTCAAAATTGCAACGAACTATAAATACCAGGGCTGACTATACAAACAACTGCTAAATATTTCACAAAGCATGTGACAGAGTGAGCAGCTCAAGCTGTAGTGGCAATGCACTACGTAAAAAACATAGTTGCTCAGTCTACAGATGGTACTAAGCCTATTCAAACCCAAAATTATACCAATCCCAGCATATGAGATACAGGTAATATGGGACTAACTCACAGAAAATAATCTAAAAACATTTCAAAATGTAAAATCTGCTTACCTAAAGAGGGCACTATCAAAAACAACTAGATCCAGATTGGTATATCACTTAGCGAGATAATCTGTTTTAACTGAAGACATCAAACTCAAATATATATTACCTTACATCAAGGCTTTTGGAAAGAAACTTAAGACCATGCATGACAAAGGAAAACATATATGGAATGAGTTCTAAAACAAAGAAGCAATGATGGAGCGAACATGGACAACACCAAACATTAAATTTAAAGATGAGTCGTCAATGTCTGGTTGACAATGCAGGAAAAGGCCTTCAAAACATGTTCTGAGAAATTTACAAGTAAGAGTTGTTTAGTGTCATTAATCAACTCATCTTTAAATTTAATTTATTACAATACTGATTTCAAAACTTCCATGAAAGGAAATTATAACACCAAACATGTGAGCAGACTGTCAATCCATAGATTTCGACATCTAATATGTACAAACAAGACATATCAAGACCCAATTTCAGCATTTGTGTATGAACTGTGTGGTACAGTATGTGAATGCCATAACATAGTACTTTGCACAAAAAGAGTGAGAACAATAATGATGATGATGATCATAATAATAATAATAATAATAATAATAATAATAATAATAATAATAATAATAATAATAATAATAATAATAATAATAATAATAATAATAATAATAATAATAATAATAATAATAATAATAATAATAATAATAATAATAATAATAATAATAATAATAATAATAATAATAATAATAATAATAATAATAATAATAATAATAATAATAATAATAATAATAATAATAATAATAATAATAATAATAATAATAATAATAATAATAATAATAATAATAATAATAATAATAATAATAATAATAATAATAATAATAATAATAATAATAATAATAATAATAATAATAATAATAATAATAATAATAATAATAATAATAATAATAATAATCATAATAATAATAGTAATAATAATAATAATAATGATAATAATAATGATAATAATAATAATAATAGTAATAGTAATAATAATAACACTAATAATAATAATAATAATAATAATAATAATAATAATAATAATAATGATGATGATAATGATAATGATAATGATAATGATAATGATAATGATAATGATAATGATAATGATAATAATAATAATAATAATAATAATAATAATAATAATAATAATAATAATAATAATAATAATAATAATAATAATAATAATAATAATAATAATAATAATAATAATAATAATAATAATAATAATAATAATAGTAATAATAATAATAGTAATAATAATAATAACACTAATAATAATAATAATAATAATAATAATAATAATAATAATAATAATAATAATAATAATAATAATAATAATAATAATAATAATAATAATAATAATAATAATAATAATAATAATAATAATAATAATAATAATAATAATAATAATAATAATAATAATAATAATAATAATAATAATAATAATAATAATAATAATAATAATAGTAATAGTAATAATAATAATAATAATAATAATAATAACTCTAATAATAATAATAATAATAACTCTAATAATAATAATAATAATAATAATAATAATAATAATAATAATAATAATAATAATAATAATAATAACAATAACGACGACAACGACGACGACAACGACAAGGACAAGGACAAAGACAAGGACAAGGACAATGACAATGACAATGACAATGACGATGACGATGACTGACAATGACAATGACAATAATGATGATGATGATGATGATAATAATATTAATAATAATAATAATAATAATAATAATAATAATAATAATAATAATAATAATAATAATAATAATAATAATAATAATAATAATAATAATAATAATAATAATAATAATAATAATAATAATAATAATAATAATAATAATAATAATAATAATAATAATAATAATAATAATAATAATAATAATAATAATAATAATAATAATAATAATAATAATAATAATAATAATAATAATAATAATAATAATAATAATAATAATAATAATAATAATAATAATAATAATCCATAGCGCAACAGCCCAAAGAAGGCCAGGGCATACCAACTTGACTGCTGGACTCATGCCCACATACACGAGGTAGACTTGGGCGATCATCCAACGAATACGGAGAGGAGATGTGGTCAGCATCTTGGCACCCCCAGCCAGAAAATTGGCTTTCAGGACCAGGTTCGCTTACTTATCGTAAGCACCTCAATTTCCTCATGATGCTGAGTGGGCACCGACACTATATCCGGGACTTAAAATCTGCACCCCAGGGGTGGGATCAAACCCGGGTCGCATTCCATGGCAAAGAAACAAAGCATGATGCCTTAGCCCACTACGCCACAGCAAAGGACCATTATGTTAATATACAGGGACAGTTAACTGCAGTTGCTGGGACTGGAACTCTCCACATTTGAATACACGGCCAATTCATTTTGTCTCACCATAAGGATCACTGCTGTTTGAATCACAAAGCGATTAAATTCAAGAGCAGCAAATGTAGGAAAATAATAAGCAGAATCCTCATCAAATAGTGGATTGAGAGACAGACAGGAAACCTACACACAAGAAAAGCCTGTTGCTGATACTGGGTTTCCATTTGGAAAAACAGTAAAGGGGCACTTTAGAAATATAAGACATAAATGATAAATTAGCAACGGTGGATCATGTTTTGTAATTTAATCTGAAACGAATCCATAGGTCAAAGCATTTAAATCAATCCACAGATCTAATAGTATGGGAGAAAATATGTAATTTGAAGAACAGGGACTGCATAATATGTTTTTAAATAAGGCTAATTGATTCTGCCATCAAATTTGTTTTATTTCCATTACTTGGCAACACAATTTTGAACAGTTCATCATCTAGCAGCTGGAAAAATAATGACTTAAACAGAGTCAATAAAGAAGTTGAATTGCTTTTTGGAATCTCCTAATTTAAATTCACCTAGTGAATTCCATTCTAAAATGAGCAAATACTTCTAAGACAAGAAATTAAAAATTACTTTAAAAACAAGGAAAATACAATTGCAGCATTTATGGACTTATGACTATAGCTTTATTTGTAGAGGATAAAGTAATATGGTCCATAATTTCTATTAGAAAATACAGATACTTTTGGTGTCAGAGTGGTGTTTGATGTTAATTGAACACTGTAATATGGCGTATGGAGCATCAAGAAAAGGTCCAAATACAAATACTCAGTAAAGTCTAAGGCTGAAGATTTGATTTTAAAAGGCTTTCTAAAGAAAATTTTCAAGTTGAATGAGCTCTTAGATACAGGACAATTCAGTGGACAAGATATCACAGAGGTATATCAGCCCCTTAACATTCCAGTACCAGAAACAGTGGCTGTAAACAGTCATGTTACAATAAATCAGCCTGCCTGTAAGATATGGAAGTACGACAGTGGTGTGGACGCATTACAGGAACCAGTTGCACATGAAACCTTGCACTTCCCAGTGGCACTGTGCCATGTAACAAACATCTGGGTGATTTAGTAAACGTTGTCAAACCCCACATCAAGTAACTTGTTGTAGATACTAATCTGCTGAAAAAGTGGATCTCTTTTATGATTCCAAAAATGGAAAATGGGAACAACTTTGTTGTTTCAATCCATGAGGATATATTAGCAGAAATACACCATTATTTTGTTTCTTGTGATGCAAAGAGTATGAAACCTCAAAGCCAACATATAGTAACTCAAGATTTGACTAATATTACAGCCTCCTCTATTCCTCTTGGACCTACAAAGAAATATGCAATTAAACCATTTCTACCTACATTTAGCTTAGTTCACATAAAGTAGATAGAAAAGTAAACACCTCTGATTCTTAACATTGTTTTACAGTGTCAAATTGATGATGTACTTACTGAATAATTGTTTGAATCTAGCATCGTGTTTATGGTGATATGTATGCCGGGTCATATTTACATGCAAGCTACCTAGGCAGCAGCCAAACAGGAAAAAGGAAAAGCTATTTAAATGTTTTACTACGGAATAGAATAAAATTAAATTTGTCTTTGTTGTTAGTATGGTATGGCTCTCAGTATTAAGATTGCTATCAAGCTAATACAAATTTTCTACAATTTAATAATTAAATTTTTATATTTCATTTTTTGTTTTTAACCATAAAATTATGATTTTCACAGCTAATTTGAAAAGAACAATTTCCTGAAATGGTATTGCATATGCAGATCTTCCATTTGAAACTGATGAATATGTTCAGCGTAGGAGTCTACAGATCCTAAACACAGTAAGAGCGACTAGAGACGGAAACAGGGAGATCCGTGGTTCATATCCCGGCTGGGGCACTGAATTGATCATATTGACTCTATCAAAAACATTAGCCTATATACAGCTAGTATGAATAAATGAATAATTTCTATCAATTAACTAAAATAATAAGAGTTAAATGATGAAGCCTGGTATTCAAGTACTTACGACAGTAAGTCTTCACAGACAGTGTATCTCGGATGCGATAGCCCCTAGTGGTTTACAGGGGAAATATACGAGTCAAATGGAGAATGTAATGTCATGGCAGCAAGTTGGTCATGGTAGCTCAATGAGTCAGAGCGACTGGATGGAAACCAGGAGATCCATGGTTAAGATCCCGGCCATGGCATTGAATTTCTCATGTTGACTATCAAAAACCTTAGCCTATATATGGCTAGTATAAAGAAATGATTAATTTCTATCAATTAACTAAAATATAGAGAATAAATGGTTCAAAGTTTATTATTGATAAAAGCAGTTCTGCATTATACCTGCATTGTCATCTTATCTATTAATGTGATGCTCTTCTTTTGCAAAATAAGAAGTTTATTCATCTTGGATTTAGCAGCACCCCCCATATTTCTATACCATATGTTAGATGAGGATATATACCTCAAATTTCTACATTTGAACATCACCATAATTTTGGAAATATCTCAGTAAATATATTGATCTGCTGATAACATTACATACATAGTCTATGTGTTCTGTCCATTTGTGTGTGCTAACATTTTGAGCTAATGTATCCCGAACTTGTATACTAAGATCATTTAAATTTTTAATTTACTGGCTGAATCCCATTATTGTTGTCTTTTGGACATTGCATTTCAAGTTCAACGTTTCAAAATAATTAACAAGTGTGGAAGTACAGTTCTTCATATTTCTAAGCTCATCTTCGTCTGTTTTTTTTCCCAGGAAATAACTGTAATATCATCAGCATAAGTAACAATAGCATTATTTTGAGGAGGCATTATATCATTGACATAAAGTATGAGCAATAATGGACCTAGCACAGTGCCTTGGGGTACCCCGTATTTAACTATTTCTATTTTGGATTCTACATTTTGAACAAACTTGCTATTCTTAGGAGCAATTTGAGTCTTTTGTTTTCTGCCAGTTATGTAACTTCTATATAATTCCTTTATTGGATGTGTTGAAAACAGTGTTGTTGTAATAAATTACATTTAAAGGAAGTCGATTAATGACACTAAAAAGTAAGTGTTGTTTAGTGTCATTAATCAACTCCCTATAAATTTAATAAGTTACTTCTACCAATAGTTACATTATTTATGGATGCCATAACATTTATGCAATATTTTTATCCTCTATGTGCAAGAAATGTTACACCCTATTAGAAAAATAGATAAATATTACAGAAAGTAACTCACAGAGAAAAATTCATCATAAGAAATCCTGCCATCCATGTCAATATCATTGTTGTTGAAACGTTGCCTCCGTTCCTCTATAGAGCTCTTGTCTCCAAGGCTTTCTAGCAAAGTGCAGCTGAAATTAGAAATACATTGTAATTAATAAATGCAGTACATTCACTTCTGAAAAGGAATTCAAATTATTTAAATATTATAATAAGTTACTCAGTGTTCTGACAATGTAACACTGAAATTCACACTATTGTTCAAAAGTTTTTGAACACTCATTAATATCAGCATTTATTGAACAAATATAAAATAAAACTCTTTTATAAATACCATAACAGAAATAATCACTATATTCTAGATTTCATTTTCTTCAAAGCAACCTCCTCGTGTTTTGATGACTACTTCTGACAGTCTGGGCATCCTTTTTATCAAGTCTATTAATGCTGCTTCAGAAATTTCCTTTCATGCCATTGTTAAAGGATCCATAGTTCATTTAAATTACTCTCGGGTCAATTTCCGGTAACTCTGTCCAAATGATCCCAAAGAAGTCCAATTGGGTTGCAATTGGGTCTTCAGTTTTCCCTCTTTTCTAATCAATCCAGATGCTTTCTGCATAGCAAACATGAATGCTTTGAATCATTATCATGATGCAGTGTAAAACCCTGCCATTTCGGCATAGCAAACATGAATGCTTTGAATCATTATCATGTTGCAGGTAAACCCCTGCCAACTGAATGCCTTCCAGAAGAACTGCATGGCATTGAAGAACGTTGTGCTACTGCTATTTTTTCATTTCCCAAATTTCTAAAACGTCACCTCTTTTATTGCCTCCAGAACAACCCCAGACCATCATTGAATCATCTCCATGCTTCACTGTAGGGGATACACACTGAGATGTTGCATGTTCTCCTTTCATATGTCTAACAAACCTGTAGTGTTTTGTGCCAAAGAGCTCAAACTCTGATTTATTTGTAAAAACACATTGTGGCACTACTCCACATCCCAATTCACATAATTACCTATTATGTGAATAATAATTACTTAATTATTCACCAACTTATCATTTAGCTAAATGGTTCCATAAACATTTAGTAATTTTGATAATTTTTTGACTTTAAGTATTAAAAATCCTATTCAATTAGATAAAAAAAATTGACAACATTATACTATCTAAAACCGATAAACTTGTTTTTTTATATGTAACTGCCTTATTTCCTAGTATTCCTAGAGAAAAACTTTTAATTTGTTTTAAAAAGTGATAAAATTCAATAAATTTACCTGAGGACTTAATAGCTGATTTTATTAAACTTACTGAATTTTGATGGATAGAGTCAACATGAAAAATTCAATGCCATGGCCGGGATTTGAACCACGGATCTCCTGGTTTCCGTCCAAACATCTTAGCCTATATACGGCTAGTGTGGAGAAATGATTAATTTCCATCAATTAACTAAAATATTACTGAATTTTATTAAATTTTAGATGAGTCGTATTTCTTACACATCTGCTTCACTTTCGTACCTATTTTGAGGACATGTTTCGCAAATCTTCGTTTGCATCTACGGCTCTTGTGCGACTGACGCTAGATCCAGCGGTGTGGGTAATTCTGGGGTTGTTGCTGCCATCTGTTGATTTAGTGATGAACTGAAATGTGGGATTCTCTTCTAGCGGGATTTCAAAGTTCATTAGTTGGTTTTTATGTTTTTCTATGTATATCCTCTCCCATATGACGAGTTCACTATGTTTTTCTACGTATTTAAATAATTCTGTGCTATCTTCAATTTCATGATTTTCAGACCAGAAATGAGCTGCTATTGCGGACTTATCAATATTTTTGTATCTTATGTGCCTGAAGTGTTCTTTCTTTCTAGTGCCTATGTTTCTTTTTGTCCTCCCTATGTAAATTTTTTCACAGTCTTTACACTTAATTTTGTAAATGCCTGACTTTTCCTCTGGTTTTATCTTATCAGTATTATTATTGTGAAGTAGGTTTTTAATGTTGTAATTGTTTTTTGGTGCCAATGTTATATTGTATTTCTTGAATATTTTTTGGAACTTTTTTGTGGCCAAGGGGTGGTAAGTAAATTTAGCAAATCTAGTTTCTTGTTTTATTGGTGTGAGAGCTGTGATCTGTTTTAATTTCTTTTGAAGTTTGAATAATTTTAGTTTTTTATCTACAAGGTTTTTTCCATATCCATTTTTAATTGCAGTTTTTAAGATTTGACATTACTAAAATACGTACAAAAACATAGTGAACACATCATATGGGAGAGGATATACATAGAAAAACATAAAAACCAACTAATGAACTTTGAAATCCCGCTAGAAGAGAATCCCACATTTCAGTTCATCACTAAATCAACAGATTGTGATTGTGATTTATTTATATATCACACCAATTTTAATGCCAGTATGAAAGTAGCATCCAACCATGAAGATGCAGTACTCTGTCGTCATATCCATGGTGCTAACCTTAGAGCAGAAACGTGGTACTTATGTATGAGAATGTTAATCATGATTACCCTAAGAGGGGTGAAACGGGAGACTGGTTGTACTAGTTATTACTGCAACAGCATTCTGAGCACTGCAATTTGCTTACTCTTCCACAAACATTACCGCTTCTTCTCCGTAGAAGGCGCAATTATTTCAAGATAAGACCCACCAATCAACTATGACATCATTCTTGCTCTATCAGAGGGTGGGAAATAATGATTAAAAATGAACACCATATAGAAGCATACAAAGGAGACCTTATAAATTACACAATGTTTGAATTGTGACTGTAGCAGCCTCTGCTCTGTATCTGGAAAATAACTATCATGTACAGGAGAAGTACACATAAAAAAAAGAAAAAAAAGAAAAAAAAAAGAAAAAAAGAAAAAAAGAAAAATGTTTTATTTTAAAACTACATAAAAACATACATAAATGCACTATTTGTGTAAAAGCTTAAAATCTTCCCAAAGAGATCTGTAAAGACAAAATGTTGAACACATTTTCTTGGACATCAACTGAAGAACAATTGTCCAGAATGTGAAGGAATTTGAGTATGATATGTTAAGGCAGGAACATTGTTATGGTTTTCCATGACCGCAATGCCAGATCAGTAATACTGTGTTTCCTGACTCATTTCTTTAACTGCATTTGAATCTCCCTTTCCTCATCATATGCCTCTTTGCTGTTTGGAACAAATTTCAGTATACCAAATTTCATCAGCTGGCGCCAAAATGTTGTTAGCGATATTTTGAATATTGCTTGTACATACAAAGCACTACTTCATTTTTCCTGTAAGAAATGCAAATTAACAAAGAATAACATAATCTTATCAGAAGAATAAGTATTCATACTCTAGTGGTCTTGTGTTATTATTTGCGAAAGCCATAAAGTAAATGTGCACACTACACCTTGTACAGTAAAACATTGTTAACCCGGACATCCTTAATCCAGACCAGTTTTGGAAAACAAAAATGTTGTTTAGAGTAGTAAATGAAAATTTGTTTTTCAGATGATAAGTTGTTACTCTCAGTAGGTAAATTACTAAAATTCTCTTGCCAGCAGGCAAATTCATAGCACTCACTCCACCTCCTTGGGACCAGGTTGATAGAAACACTTTCATAAAATGATGGAAAAAGTTGTGGCCTGGTGTCTGTGACCTAGCAGAAAACAAAATTGAAGAAAAAAGTATAAGAACCGAGGAAGATTTTATAAACATTTTTAAAAGGATTGATAGCTGTTCCGATTATGATCAAGAACACATTGTCAATTGGTTGCAAAACAACAATGATGGAGCTTATAAACCAATTACAGAAGAAGATCATGCAGATCATTGCATCAAGCAGGTTACTGAAAATAAAAATGAGTACATATTCAGATTCAAATAGTGTTGATAAACCAACTGTGGTTATGGCTCAAGCACAAGCAGTAATGTACATAGAGAAATTGATGCTTAATTTCCAGAATCAAGGCGAAACATTCTGAAATGAACTTCTAATCTAAGAGTAAATGTGAGATCATGCTGCTTGCAAGTGATATACTATACTGGTCGCCAATCTAGAAAGTGATTCACATTTCATATGGAGAAAGAAGCGACGTTGCCGCTTATTGCTGGCATGTGGAGAGCGCGATCATCGTTGTCGTTGTTGTCATCATCATCATCATTATTATTATTATTATTATTATTATTATTATTATTATTATTATTATTATTATTATTATTATTATTATTATTATTATTATTATTATTATTATTATTATTATTATTATTATTATTATTATTATTATTATTATTATTATTATTATTATTATTATTATTATTATTATTATTATTATTATTATTATTATTATTATTATTATTATTATTATTATTATTATTATTATTATTATTATTATTATTATTATTATTATTATTATTATTATTATTATTATTATTATTATTATTATTATTATTATTATTATTATTATTATTATTATTATTATTATTATTATTATTATTATTATTATTATTATTATTATTATTATTATTATTATTATTATTATTATTATTATTATTATTATTATTATTATTATTATTATTATTATTATTATTATTATTATTATTATTATTATTATTATTATTATTATTATTATTATTATTATTATTATTATTATTATTATTATTATTATTATTATTATTATTATTATTAATATTATTATTTATCATACTATAGACAAAGACAATAGTAAAGTCGTGGTTCTACTATGTGCGCAAGATTTCTTGAGCGTTCGGTTCCCAAATCCTCATTCGGTAGGTTTTCGCCTATATCTGTAAACACAGATGACAACTTTGAAACAGGAAATGCGCTACACACTGTGACATCTAGTGGCTAATATGCTAAGCTTTTACATGTACGCCATTTCATTTTGAGCAATTTTGAGTTTGATTATTAGCTAACCAGTTTACAACAAATCTAAAAGCAACACCTATGTTGTCATTGTTATGGCTCTCAAAAGGGGACACACTTTTATTCGTCTACTTCCATATAACTGTAATCTGAATGCAATTGAGCTGGTGTGGGCAACAATACAGAATGTTTTGAAAGTACACTATATTAACGAGAGCCACAAATGTGCAGAAACTTGCTATAGAAGCGTTGGTTTGGGAAGGACGTTGCAAGAAGGTGCAGGAGCCTGAAATGCAATATTGGAGAAATGATGGTGTAATTGAAAATGCAATTGATGAAATTATTAACACATCAGAGGATACCATAGATGAAAGTAATGCAGTAGACTTGTAAATTGAAGAATCACAAAGATGTGAGTGTTTATAGGTGTCATAATATTTGTTTTCTACTTTTATGTGTTTCATAACAGTAAATATATCAACATACACCATATCGGATGGACTTCAATTGATTGTTGACACAGCTGATACCTTCGGCACATAGCTTTGCTTATCTTACTGCAATTTGGCTAAATTGTGTTTTTCTAGGTTGACCACACTGCAGAAACAAGAGTATGTTAGCTCTTTCTTCTTACCCTCTGCCCGCACCACACTGTAAATCCAACGCTCAAGAAATCTTGCGCATATAGTACAGGCAAACACTAGAACATGCAAGAACACATCAATGTAAAGATCATCGTGACAATAGAGGTATATCTGTGAAATTTTGATGCTTATTGAGGTGGGGAAATGCAGCTCATATCTAAAAGAGCATATTATTTCCCATGTCTGTCCTTTAATTGTAATACATTTACCAAATATAGTTTTATTTGGTTCCCGAGCACGTTTAGGATTTCTTAGACATAATTAAACATTCATTAAAACACAATTGCAAATGATCACAACACACACACATACCGATAGACCGACTCAGATGCACATAAACGAGGGCAAATTGCCACAAATAAAATGCAAAGGAACTTGCCAGTACTGTTGTATAGAAAATTAGAACAGCAACATATACGTGAAGGCATTCGGTTCATGCAACATTATCAGGAGAGAAATAAACACTGAGGTATTGTGTTTACTCCAGTGTTTGCATAACTCACTCGCCCATACATAACACTAAGCACATGAAATGAAATGTGTAGTGTTTAACGCCCGCTTTTACTACATACGGCACCGATGATGATGATGATGATGATGGGTAAGATGAGGATGGAGCACCGGTGGAATGAGATGGCGGGGGAAACTGGAGGTCCCGGAGAAAACCCACCCCAACGCCGTGTTGTCCACCACAAATCTCACTTTGCGGTCGCCTGGGATCGAACCCGGGCCGCCTTGGTGAGAGCCAAGCGGTCTAACCACTGAGCCACGGCGTGGCCTTACTAAGCACATGTTAGAATATTGGCAACCAAGGTTAAGTGTCTAACGTTGTCATGGAAATGTCTGGACTGTAATTGGTCCTTCTAATCATTACCATGATAACCGTTATGACATACTCATCCCCTCCCATTTATTTAAAGCATTCTTCCATGTGCTTACTGTCAATCACATTCTAGTTTGGCGACCAGTACAAATGAGACAGCAGCAGCTCACTGCTTTTTTTTTTTTTTTTTTTTTTTACTGCAAACTAGTTTGTAGCTATATTGTGTACAGTCCAAATACATAGGCTATTACAGTCCATAGAGTGTCTGTGTTCTTAGGTGAAAGCATGCTGATAGTACTTTCTAAACTCCATTAAAAATAGTTTGGTGAAGTTGCACATGTTTTTCATAGTTTTTTCATCAATCTCTAGACACTTCAGACTTTTGTTAACTCGGATGGTCCTGGTAATAGTTGATCCAGATAAGCAAGGTTCTACTGTATAAGGAGATTTATCCGCTTTATAACGAAAACCTTCCATGGCACCCATTTTCTTACTGAAGCAATTTGTAGCTTAAAGATTTAATCTTGTCAATCTTTAATCCATAAAATAGTTAAGTAATGGAAATTTTTCTAGCTTAGAAGTTCTGAACTTATATTAACTTACATGGCACAGCAATCTAGTGAAATGGAACATCATAGCAGCATGCTTCAGCAAAGGTGACCCATCAGCAAATTTTACAAGCAGTTTCTGATTTTAATATGATTTTACATTTCAGTCATGATTTATCAATGTTATAAGAGAATTGATATGAGACTTGGTTTTTATAAGGAAGAAGCTCTCAAGTTATGATTTGTTAAGCAAAATAATTCCAAATATAGTTTTATGAATTTTTATGAATTTTCAGTGTTTACTGTATCCATTTACAGGTAAAGAATTACATCCACTCAGAAATTTGATGTGGAGAGTTCACTGAAAATGCAAGCTTTAAGGCCCTTCGAATCCAAAGAGAAAGCATTCCTAGTATAAAGGTTTGTGTGTGTTTGTGAACAACATAACTCAAAGGAAATTTTGATAAATACTAAACTTGGTATTTAAGTCTCCAAAGATCCAACATAAAAATGTTCAAGAAAATCTCCCAATCCCAATCTATGGTTTATATGGAAAATTTTGTAATGATTTGGATTAAAATACCATATATTTAGGTCCCGCACTGTGCCCTAGTGGGCTAGAGCATTCTGCTTTGGTTCCCTGCCACAGAATTTGACCAGCATTGATCCCAATGCAGGGGGTGTGCAGAGTTTAAATCATGGGTAAAGGACCAGTGCCCACTCAGCATCATGAGGAGACTAAGGAGCTACACTTGGTAGTAAACCCTGGTCCAGAAAGCCAACCTTAAAGATGGGGGCTGCCGAGATGCTGACCACATCTGCATACCATATCAACTGGATGATCGCCTACTTCTGCCTTGCATATGTGGGCATGAGGCCAGCAGTCAGGATGGCAGGCTCAGTGCCACTTTGTGCTGTTATGCCACAAGTTCACTTTTACTATATATTTAAGATATTTTCATGACAAACAAAGTGATATTTTGCAACTTCTGGGAACAGTAAGTAAAGTCATCTTCATTCTAAAGGAATTCTGTGTAACTGGTAAATCATAGAAGGTAGACAGGAAATTTAGTATTTATGAAAACATTACACTAGATACGTGTCAATTGGAGAACTTGCGGGAGGCCATGCTGCATCTGACTGACTAGGGTCGTTTGTTTAATGTTTGACTCTTTCTATAACCTAACACATCTCAATAATTGGCTTGGATTAAAGTACCCATAGGAATTCAGGGAAATGAGCTTCCCAACAACCAAGCTAAAGCAGCAGTAAAACTGTTGCTACAGAAATAGTACATGATCTAATGCCCATTAGCACAATGAAAAGTGAACTGTGATTTGAAAGCCTGACATGGTAGGAAAATGAGAAGAAAACCATAAAGAACAGTGCAATTACATAGACCTATTTTCCTAGCATTAAGAAAGGACTTAAAGTGATATTAGTTCTAACACATAATTTTAAAGCTTTAACTACTGGCCAAGGAAATTTTGGTAAACATTTCCATTCATTCAAGTTATCAAGTGATCCAATGTGCATGTGTAGAGAGAAAATTCAATCAATGGGAATGTGTGATATTAACAAGAGAAAGAAACTATTTAAAAAAAGGCAATTAAGAAAGGGAGTGTATAAAATACAATTGAGTATACAGAATACTTCAAAAAAATACAATGATCAGATCTATGCTTTCCAAAATTTTTTGTGTTCATTCCCAAAATTTTCAGGGTGACTACCTTACAAGTAGAAGCAGTACATCTAGAAGTGTAGGTGAAAACAGGTATATATTAAAAAGAAATTAAATAGGAATAAGTTGGAGAGTGAGTTTAAATAATTAAAATTATACTTTGGGTGGATTGAGACACTATGTACTTCACATACCACAAATATTCTTTCAACACGGTTTGCTTCTACCTGAAGACATTATCAAGAAATTGTCAACTGGCTGATAATGCTCATTCTACAGGCTGATTAAGGCTGATAATGCCCTCAAGTAGAGGGGGTAATGCATTAAAAGAAAAGTTGTGGTATGGGAAACACAGTGTGTGTCAGTTGACACAAAGTATAATTTTAATTATTAATTATTTTTTTTTTTTGGTAATTTATGTCCACCAACGTTAAGTCATATCAGACGATGAATGAAATAGGTGAAATGATGCTCAAATGAGTCCCGGGTTCATGGACCTTAGAGTTACCTGACATTTATCTATCAGGATAAGGGAAAACCCCGGAAAAACCTTTTATATTGAAATTTAACTGTTTTGGGACACTACAGTGAAGCAAAACAATTATAAAATTAACTATGACTCATCTATAATTTAACAACTTTTATCCTTTATCTGGTATAGCTAGCCGATTCTATGGAGATGTGGTTAGCTAATTTTGTTTTGTAGGAGCGTATGTATATTTTTGGTGTTTGTTAACTTAGTTGGTACAGAGGAGATTATTTTCAATTTTGTATATGAGAAAAGATTCACTATATTTACAGAAAATTGCAAAAAAAACGTGGGATTATGACAAGGATGTAAACTTAGTCTCACACTGTTTAGGATAGGATCTAACGGAGGGGATTCGGCACTGCGACCATTCTTGATCTATTATACCTTTTCCACAACTAGAGCATCCCGGGAGGAGGGATAAGGCAAGAGGAAACAAATTGTGGCCATCCCAAGGAGTCACAACAGTACAATGGGCAGGGTCTCTAAACTGATCAGTTGGTAACTCTCTGGCAGGCCAGTATAGCCAACATTTCACCTACCATGGTCCTGAAATGGCCCACCAGGTCGGTCCAGAGACTCTCATACCAAACGAGGTAGTGTTTACCAGGAGCATATCATCCTGTCTTGCAGCGCCGAGATTCCCGCTGACACTTCTTCCCTGAAAGAGACCATCAAATGAGAGATGATGTCAAAAGATCATAGAGAAGAAATGTGGGACAAGAAATTCGGGGGATGTAATTAACAGAGCCAGCATTTGCCTGGTGACCTGGGAAAATTCTGGAAAAGACTCATGGGTTAGGTAATCCGGCTATGGGAATTGAACCAAGATCTCCCAAAAGTAGGAAACAGATAAAACACCGTAGCCATCCCACTCGGTAATATGGAACTACGGCAAGGATGTAAACTTACTGTTAATATTCATAGATGGTGTATTAGATGAATTAAATAAAAATAACATTTAAGTTAATTGATGGAAATTAATCATTCCTCCACACTTGCAGTGTGTAGGCTAAGGTTCTGGATAGATAGTCAAACTGAAAAATTCAATGTCATGGCTGGAATTTGAACCACAGATCCTGGTTTCCATCCAGTCGCTCTTACCGAATGAGCTGACATGGCCAACGTGACGTCATGAAGAATTCTCCAATGGACTCATATATTTTCCTGGTAACCGCAAGGGCCTCTCATATTTGAGATAAACCATTTGTGACGATTTACTATTGTAAGTACTTGAGTCCCAGGCTTCATAATTAAACTGTTATTATTTAAGTCAATTGATGCAAATTAATCATTCCATCACACTAGCTGTGTATAGGCTAAGGATTTGGATAGAGAGAGTCAAACTGAAAAATTCAATGCCATGGCCAGATTTTGAACCACGGATCTCGTGGTTTCCATCCAATTGCTCTTACGCATTGAGCTATCATGGCCAACGTGCCATAATGACAATAAATTCTCCAATTGACTAATATATTTTCCTGGTAAACAACTAGGGGCTCTCATATTTGAGATACACCGTTTATGGCAATTTACTATCGTAAGTAATTGAGTCTCAGGCTTCATCGTTAAACTCTTATTGTTTGAAAGAAATCAAACATTCCTTTACACCAGCCATTTATAGGCTACAGTTTTGGATACATGGAGTCAAACTGAAAAATTCAATGCCATGGCCGGGATTTGAACCACGGAACTCCTGGTTTCCGTGCAATCGCTCTTACCCATTGAGCTACCATGGCCAACGTGCCATCATGACATTACATATTTGCCTGCAGTAAACAATGGGGAAATACCAGGATTACTTTTTCCAAATGATAAAATTATAGGTTTTACTATAGTTGGAGGTTTAGTGAAAGTTCTGTAAATTTAACAAGCATTTTGCACAATGTGGAGTTTGAAAACTAATTTCACAAAGTCAATGATAATGGTGTTCAAAAGTGGACACCAATTTAAGAAAAAGAAAAAGTGGTATGAGGAAGGTAAAGAGTCAGGAACAGAAATTTGATTATGAGTGAGACTAAGCAGTAACAGGGGACTGAATGACCACAAAACTAATACTTTAGCTAAGGGAAAATTAGCAACAAAAACCATATTATGGCTATGAAAAATCCCTGAAATGCAAATTACTAGGTAAGAAAGGGTGTATAAAGCAGTAATAGAAGCAAATATAGTCTACAGTTCACAGTTCTAGGGAGTTGATGAGGGAGGGAGGGTGGTAGACAAAATATATGGATGATTTTGCAAACAGAACCTGGATTAATATAATTTTGAGGCAAAATAATACTCAATGCTCCACTTATTGCTAGTATTTACCTAGAACTTGTTTTGTTAGGATCTTCCTAATATCATCACCTGTTGTCAATTTATGAATGTTGGTTTGGTGAACTCATTGGGGCGATAGGTTTGTTGGTATCTTGATGAACTTGAAGTTTGGGTTTTCTTCAACGGTAGTGTCGAAATTAAACAATTTTCTTGAAAACTTCAAAAAGTTCAAGTATATATATGACAAAAAGATTATAAAAGCCAAACAAGACTTCTTTAGCAGGAAAACATCTGACTCAGAAAATAAAAGTAGAACAAGCTCGGAGATTATAAATACATTTAGAGGTAATATTAAAGCAAAAAAGAATAACCACATTCAAATTAAGTTGAAAGGAAATGTCATAAGGGAACCTTATGAGTTAGTGAATATTTTAAATAATTTTTTCTTTTCTACAGGTTAAAGTATTTCTAGATATCTAGAAAATCAACATAATTGTAGTACTCCAAAAGTAAAATCCAATAATTTAACCAGTCACACATTATCCCTATATCCAACCAATAAAAACGAAATTATAGACATTATTAGTGACATCAAAACCAAAAACAGTGTCGGTCATGATAATATCCCAATAAAACGAATAAAAGCATGCAAATTATCTATAGCTAGCGCTTTAGTGGACAGTATCAATTCAATACTTGAAAACGGTATTTTCCCGGACAGTCTCAAAATTGCTAAAGTTATCCCAGTGTTCAAGAAAGGAAATAAACAAGAGATGGAGAACTATAGGCCTGTGTCTGTATCACCTTCTCTTGCTAAAGTAGTGGAAAAGGTAATTTATTCTAGAATCGTTACCTTCCTACAAAGTTTTCATCTTATATCAGATTGCCAAAATGGATTTGTTCAAGGAAAATCTACCTTATCAGCTGCTGCAACATTCTATGAGTATACAGTTGACAATATTCAGGCAGGTAATTTTGCAGCAGGCTTTCTATTACACTTGTCTAAAGCTTTTGATTGTGTTGATACAACAATTCTACTTGACAAACTTAAACATATTGGGCTTAGGGGTCTACGTAACAATTTGATTAAATCTTACATGTCCAGTAGGATGCAATATGTACAACTGAAGTGTATGCAGGGTGAATTCATTTCAAAACGTGAAGAAGTACGACCTGGCGTGCCCCAGGGCTCCATTTTAGGACCATTATTGTTTATTCTGTATATAAATGATATAACAACTGTGGTACATGATAATGTAGCTTTAAGTCTGCATGCAGATGATGACACATTGGGTTTTAGTAATAGTAATTTAGTAAATTTAGAAATTGATGTAAACTTGACCTCTAATATCATGGCACAGTATTTTAATATCAGGCTGTGTACTAATGCACAAAAAAGTAATTTCATTCTTTTTGACTATAAGAAACCTCAATTTCAACCTCAGCTTACTATGTGCAATAGTCTGGTTCAATGTGTGAGGAAGATAAATATTATGGGTTTAGTCTTCGATGACAAATTAACTTGGAAATACCACATCGAAAAATTAGAAAATAAATAAGTTCTGGACTTTTTGTTTTGCGTTATATTACCAATTTGCACTCCGTTGATACTAGCAAGTTGGTGTATTTTGCATTAATATATTCACACATTGCCTATGGCATTGAGCTATGGGGACACACATCTAAAGTAAACTTTAATACAATTTTTCTTCTACAGAAAAGAGCTATAAGATAACTGGCAAAAATAACAAGGACTACTACATGTAGACCACATTTAAAAAAATTTAATATACTTACTCTCCCCTGCATATTTATTTTGCGAACAATACTTTTTGTATATATAAATGAATACAGTATCTACTAATGCAGATATCCATAATTATGAAACAAGGGGTAAGAACAATTATATAGTTAAAGGTCGCAGATTAAAACTTTTTGAGCACAAGCCCCAATACTTAGGTACTAAACTATTTAACAAGCTTCCAAACAGCCTAAAAATACTGTGTCAGCTGCTAAGTTTAAATCGAAACTGACTAAGATGCTGTTAAGTAGAGCGTATTATAGTATAGAAGAATATTTTGAAGATGACTTTAACGATCTAGAATAGATTATATGTGTGTGTGCCTGAGAGAGAGTGGATGAATTGTTAATCCTTGACTATGTTTTGTGTAACATATATACTGTTTGTATGATGTTATAATGAACAATAAATTGATTGTTTGACTGATATTTCTTTATGAAGATTCTTTGCCCACGTGGTTAATGCAGCTGGACATTGGACACTTCTTAATAAATGGATTTCTCGTTCTATATCATGATTCTCCTTCCAAAAATGGAACACTAACGCCAATTTATCTATTTCTTTGTTCCTAATGTTCCTAAAATGCTCCTTATGCCTAATGTTCCAGTTCCTTTTAGTTTTTCCAATGTAAAAGTTGTCACAGCCTTTGCAGTTTATCCGGTATACACCTGATTTTATATCTGTGGGTAACTCCTTCGTATTATGTGATTCCAAAAGGTGTACACGTGGTTAATGCAGCTGGGCATTGGACACTTCTTAATAAGTGGATTTCTCGTTCTATATCATGATTCTCCTTCCAATAATGGTAAGCTAATGCCAATTTATCTATTTCTTTGTTCCTAATGTTCCTAAAATACTCCTTATGCCTAATGTTCCAGTTCTTTTTAGTTTTTCCAATGTAAAAGTTGTCATAGCCTTGGCAGTTTATCCGGTATACACCTGATTTTATGTCTGTGGGTATCTCCTTTGCATTATGTGATTTCAAAAGGTGTACACTAAATTTGCTCTGTGGGACCAAAGTCATATTGTGCTCTTTGAAGACTTTTTGGAAAAGGTGTGTAGCTCTGGGATGATATGTAAAATTTCTGTATGAACTTTCATTGCTGATTGTGGAATGAGTAGTTACTTATTAATGGACCGAGAAGTAGTTACTTGTTTGCATCTTTGTTGTCTTTTGAATTCATCAATTTTCTTATTGACCAATTCAGCACTGAATCCATTGTATACTGCGATGTGAATGATATTATTGTACTCTGATATATTCCATCTTGTTTAAGTAAGTTAAACTGTTGATAACAGCATGCTTGTGTTATATCCATCTGATTTTATGAAATTTTCTGTGTGTGTTTCCTTCCTATGAATGCCAAATTCAAGTTTTTATGTTTTCTGGTAGGTTTCAAATCTAAGAAAGGGATTTCACTGTCTGTCTCTTCTTCTATGGAAAATTTTATTGCAGGATTTTGTAAATAAGTAGTTTTAATGCATCAATCACTTGTTTCTCATTTACTATTGCCCAAATGTCATCCACATATCTATACCAATGTTTGAAAATTGGTGGAAATGCCTTTGTTATATGGGTTTCCAAAAAGCTCATGAAGACATCTGCCAAAAATGGGGACAATGGGTTGCCCATGGTATTGTGTTTGTTTGAAAAATGTTTTATTGAATGTAAAAAATGACTGTTCAATGCAAATATTTAAGTGAAGGTATTCCTCTATGATGTTTTGGTCTAACTGTAGGGATTGAAGCCATATTTGCATGTACTCCATGAGGTTGTCTCTTGGCACATTTGGGAACAAAGAGATTACATCAAAAGATACCATTTGGTTGGTGGGACAAAATTGTAGATGTTTAGTTTTGTTGATGAATTCAAACGAATTTTAATACGGCGGCTTTCAAATTTTGGTAACTCCTTAAATTTTTTGTTTAGTCATTTGGATAGTTTGTCGCAGGGTGTATTTATGTTGTTAATGATTGGGCACATCTTATTTCCAGTTTTATGAATTTGGGCTAATCCATATATGTTAGCTACTGTAGGGTTGTCTTGTTTTAAACTTTGTTTAATATCTTTTGGTATGATCATTTTATTCTTGATTGTTTGATTTAACTGTTTTACTCACATATTTAAAGGGTCAGACTTTATTTCCTGGAATTCATCTCTTGCCAATAAATCTGTCAAACTAGATATGTAGTGAGATTTAACTGTATTGGAACACCACAGTGAAGCGAAAAATTATTAATTTTTAGATGAGTTGTATTTATTACACATCTGCTTCACTTTCGTACCAATTTTGAGGACATGTTTCGCAAATCATCGTTTGCATCTTCGGCTCTTATGCGACATATAAAAAACATTATAAAATATGTACAAAAACATAGTGAACTTTGAAATCCCTCCAGTAGAGAATCCCACATTTAAGTTCATCACTAAATCAACAGATGCAGCAGCAACCCCAGAATTACCCACACCGCTGGATCAAGCTTTAGTCGCATAAGAGCCGAAGATGCAAACGATGATTTGCAAAACATGTCCTCAAAATAGGTACGAAAGTGAAGCAGATGTGTAATATATATGACTCATCTAAAAATTAATAGATATGTAGTCTTGTTTGTCCATGATCATTTTAGTTCCTTTGTCTGCTTTCGTATAACCAACATCCTTTTTATGGGGTATAATGTTGTCCGCCTCCCTGGACGTCCTTATTATACAAGAAGCCAACATTTCCTCAGATACTGTAAAGTACCTCCATCTTAAAGACTACCACATCCATATACTACCTAAGAGTAGACAAATTGCAAGTGGCATCTTGGCAGCAATACATAAAGACATAATCCATAATTTCAATATAGTTAAGAGCATGGACCACATAGTTAAGTCTGAAGTGATAAAAATAGACACTTGGGAAAACAACCAACACACAACAATTTATGGGATATACAATGTTCCAAATAATATACCAAACATGCAGCAAATTGCAGTAAATAAAAAAACTGTAATAGTAGGAGACTTCAATGCTCATTTCACTCATTGGGGATATACAAACACCAACCCAACTGGCGAACGATAATGGACTTTCTTAATTCAAACAATGTGGAACTACTCTACCAGCCAAATGATACCCCATCCTTCCTTCATTATAATGGTTCCTTAACAAATCCTGACATTACCATTACTTCTTCGACTCTCCTTGGTAAAACTCACTGCAAAATCATAGATGACGCAGGCTGTGCACACCGGCCAATAATTAAAACAATTTCCCTACAAATTGCAAGACCCCACTACAAGATTCAACATAAACCAAAATACTCGTGGAATTACAAAAAAGCAAACTGGGAAAAATATACTACAGATGAAAAAGTATCCAACATGAAGATCACAGATTCTGATCCAATAGATAAATATGTAAACAACTTCTGTAAAGCAGTGTTATCAGCTGCAAAACAAAATATACCAAGAGGAAACATCCCCAAATACAAACCCCTTTGGAGAGAAGAACTCACAAAACTAAAAGCAGAATGAGAAAAAGCCAGAATTAAGGCAGAAAGAACGAAAAAACCTGAAGATATTCAAGAATGAAAGAAAATTAAAGCTCAGTTAATAAAAGAAACCAGTTCATCCAAGAAGAAGTCCTACGATAAATTTTTAAGGAACATAGACTATAAGAAAGATGGTGGAAAAGTACACAAATTCATTGGCTCACTGAACAACAATAGACCAATGACCAAAAAGGAACCCATTATTCTCCAGAACAAAGTATTGACAGACAACACTAAGATTGCAGACTCCTTCAACAAAATGTATACAGCTTCACAGCCAACCTCAAAACAAAAAAAGAGAGAAGAGAAATTACAAAAAATCAACATAAAACAGCACTTTCAAACCAAAAACACAAATGAAGTATTTCAAAAGGACTTTGAACCTCAAGAATTAGGGTCAGCAATATCACAACTAACACCACACAAGAGCCCTGGACCTGACAAGAGAACTGGAGAAATGATCAAACATCTCGGCCCATATGCAAAAAATATGCTCCTCTAACTAATCAACAAGTCCTGGAATTCAACACATCCCACAATATGGAAGAAAGCCACCATTATACCAATACTAAAGCCAAAGAAATCATCAAACAAACTAGACAGCTACAGACCCATCTCATTGACCAGTGTTCTAGCTAAATTAATGGAGAGAATGATTTGTGCTCGCTTAAATTGGTACCTGGAGATACAAAATCTCTTTCACCATCACAAGCAGCTTTTAGAAAACACCGGTCCACAATTCAACAGATAGCAACATTAAGCCAAGACATCAAAGATAATTTAAATAACCGAATATCAGTAGTTGCTGTTTATGTTGACTTCAAAAATGCATATGACACTCTACCGTGATTAAAACTATTACAGAAAATGATAAAAATTGGAGTAGAAAACAAAATGTTAAAATGGTTTTATAATTTTCTTATTTAAAGATTCTGCACAACTACCTTTGATAATTCTACATCAAAATCAAAACAAACACATAGAGGAGTAACCCAAGGATTTGTGTCAAGTACTACTTTATTTAATATTATGATAAATGATTTATCACAAAAACTAAACAAAATAGAGAATGTTAAATGAGCCATGTATGCAGACAACATAGTAATCTGGACATCAGTTAGTAACAAAGAACTGAATAAGCTACCACAACAGATGAACAAGGCATTGGAAGAACTACATAACTGGTGTTCAGATAACGAAATGACTGTGAACTTATCTAAAACAAAATACCAAGTTTTTACACTTTGCCACACAAAACCGCTTATCAACATTACAGAACCAAGCACTCAGACTAATAATGGGAGCAGTCAAATCAGCATCAATTTCTGCAATGCAAAGGGCTACAAATAACTTGCCAATTAAATATGAAATGGAAAAAAAGAATCTCCTCCTAAATGAGAAACTACAAAGGCTCCCCTTTAGTACTCACTGGAAGAACTACAAAAGCAGAGAAAGGAGATTAAAAACACAATAAGGATTTATGCAGAAAGCCTATAACCTACAGAGAAAATACAACCTTGAAGATACAAACAAAATTGAACATCTGCAACTTCCAATCTGACGTCTATCACAACCTAAAATAAATAGCAGAGTAAACCTTCTGCAAAATATAGAGTCAAAAAGGGATGTAAGTTCAGAAACACTTAAAATGCTAGCTCGAGAAACAATTGAAACTTATTATCCACAAGACTCATGGCTACACATATACACAGACGGCTCCCTATTTGACAAAGAAAGTAATGCCGGAGCGGGAATACATAGTAAAATATTCAATTTTTACATCTGTTTGGGCACACTAGCAACCCACTATGATGGAGAATTAGAAGCAATCAACAACTCGCTGAAACAACTCTTCAACCATGTGAACTCTTTCTCTAAAGCAGTGATTCTAAGCCATTCTAAATCAGCACTTCAAGCCCTATCATTACTGTACCCTAACAATACAAGAATACTTTAAATTTACAGTTCATTACGAATACTACAAGGTCTAAAAAAATAAAATACCCTTCCAGTGGATTCCATCCCACTGTGGAATTACAGGCAATGAAATAGCAGATTCCTTTGCAAAAAAAGGAACACAAATAAAACAAAGCTGCCAACAAAAAACGTCATTCCACACATCAAAACTACATATAAACAATAGAATCAACTTGTTCTGGAAAGAAGAATGTAAACAAACAGTACCAACAAGCAACGGAAAATTCTACAAGGAAGTAAAAATCCCATCCCAGACTACCCAAGAAGCAGTATTGTTGCCATCTTCCGACTGATTACTGGCCACGACTGTGTGGCCGCTCATCTACACAAGATTAATATTTTTGAATTCCCGACCTGCACACTGTGTAGGGACCCGAACTCATTGATGGACGGAGATCATCTGCTCCAGTGTAGTGCCCTGATAAAAACAGATGGAAAACTGACAGCACAACTAGTCACACGTTATTGCGAGGCCAGAAGCAAAATGGAAATTCTCCAACACCATGAGCATTAGCAACCAACCAACCAAACAGAACTTTTTTATTCAGAGAGTTAAGTATTTTCAATTATGGTTTGGGTTTACCGCTTTCCCTTTCTATTTTTCTAAGCTGATCCCACATTTGCTTCTAATTGCTGATTTCTGCCCAGTATTTAGACCCTCAGTAGCTACTTCAATGTCAACTATATAATCTTCTGTGTTATCTGAGAAATCTATGCAAGTTTTTAATCCCTTGGTTAAGAACGATATTTCCGCATGTAAGAAAGTCTCATGGGAGAGATTTATTATTTCACTTTGATTGTGTTTGCTTAGAGGCAGGCATTTCGTGTTGTTTGCTTTCCCCAAGATTAGACCCTGCATATTTCTATTTTGTTTTCATGCTAATTTGTTTATGTGAGTGTTTATATGCATAAAAGCACAGTTTTCCAAGTTGTCCCAAACTATGTTTCCTAATATTTTGCACAATTTCAGATGTAATTCGTAGAGGTTCAAACCTAATTTTAATAATTTACTGTAGTGATTTGAAATTTCCATTTCTATTATTTTCTTTACAGCTGCCCTTTGTTATTTTGTGTTGCGGTTCATTTTTAATAATTTTCTAACAAAGTTTGGGCATACTTTGTTTTTCATGCATGACTTTAGCAATTGATGTCTAGTAAAACGAATCTCGTTTTTCCTTTGAATTTTAGGTAGCGTTTTATGTTGGTTGCTTATGGCACTGTTAAAATGTGTATGATGCTGGAAACTAACCTCTATGTCCTCCATTTCATTCACCTTGTTGGTTACATTCATCATGTCCATAATGAGCTTGATTGCCAAACTACATTCCAATATGTAAGTACCATGATACAATGACGCACAAAATTAATATAATTTTGAGTCAAGCTAATACTCAATGCTGCACTTATTGCTACTATTTACCTAGAACACGTTACGTTAGGATCTTCCTAACATCAGCTGTTGTCGACTGAAGTAACAATGGTGGAACTGGGAGGAGTGAGGAGAAAAGGTAGGATAGTAGAAAGGCTGATGAAATGTTGTCCTTTCTATGCGGGAGAAGATAAGGAATTTAATTAGATATTAGAACGTGAAGAAATCAGGTTGTGGAGGGAGCAGTATATACCTAAAATGGGAAAATAAACATATAGCTCTTATAAAAATAAAAATAATTAAAATAAAGAAAGGAGATATAAATTCACTAGGGGAATCTAAGGGAAAAGCAAGCAAAAAATGGCAAAGAAGAATAAATAAAAAGGACTATGATTTAAGTTAAGATCCACCATACATAGATAACCAGGGAGTTAAAATGTATGCTCATTTAAGAGATAAAATAGCAACTCAAAAGAAATTTAAAAGCAAATGTAAGAATGTAAATGTACACACACACCAAAAGAGACATGACTTAGGTGTGTTAAGTCCTCAATGTCGGCTCACAGTTAATGTGCTGGGTTTCATGAAGGCAAAGATGTTTACTAAGTGACATTTTCAAGTGAAAAATGAACAAATATAGAATACATAAGAGTATGTGTAAAGATTAAAATTGTGTCATACCTTTTGAAACTTGTAATTTCACTCACATCCTTTTACAAAATCAGAAACGTTTTTGAGACTGCAACAGTTTCAAAAACGTTCTTGATTTTGTAAAAGGACATGAGTGAAGTTGCAGGTTTTAAAACTTGTAAACAATAAAATGATGTGAGGTAAACAAAAGTTTTGTTCTGCTTCCCATGTGTTCTCTTTGGTAGCTATAATCACTGATTAGAGAAAGGTGTGGTGGGAAAACTTAAGATCCACCAGAAATCCAAGCAGCATATAAATAATAAAATCAAACTGGTTCTACTAGGCAGCACAGAATTCTGATCTAAACGTGACTCACAGCAACAGAGAGTTACTCAAAAGCATAGTCAGAAAGTAGACAGGAACAGATATGTGCTAAATTTAATAATCAACTACATACACTTTTATGGAAAGCTAGAACTCGCATTAAATGAGCCATTACAGACGATAAAACAAGAGACTATCATGTCAATCACAATTGGTAGTGATATTGCGGTACATCCTTGAAGGAAGGCCTGCAGGAAGATTTTGGATGATTACGGCATGAGAACATGATGCACACATACTTTTTCAGAGCCAGCTTCTTAAGGAATTTGAAACCATACTAGGTGAAAATGCAAACAAATTAATTGCACAAATTTATGATGCTGCATCAATTATATGTGGTAGCATCAATGGCATTCAGAAAATAGTTTGTGACACATATCAATATGCAAATTACATACATTGTCACACTCATCAAATGAGCCTTCTAATGGCCAACACAGCCTCTATAAATGTTCAAGAGGTTGTGAGTTCGAACTTCGGTCAGGGTGAGTTACCTGAATAAGTTTCTGGGCTTTTCCCTTATCCTAAAGGATGAATGTCCGGTAACTCTAAGCTCCATGGACCCTAGGCTCATTTGAGCATCATTTTACCCATTCCATTCATTGTCCGATATGATTTGACGTTGGAGGATGTAAATTACACAAAAAAAGCCTGTATAAGCAAGCCAACCTGCACATTTTTTTCAAAGTTGTCTAAAATTTATGCATTCACTGCAACTGTTCAAAGAGAACTCAAATATAGGACAAAACGCAAAAAAAAAAAAAAAAAAAAAATTGTCTAGAGCATCTCAAACTAGACAGAATTTTCATTCTTGCAGTATAAACATGTATGAAAATGGAGTGGAGCTTATTGTCGTTATGGACAAAATAGCAGAGAGTAAAAATGTTAGATCTAAGACCACCATGTATCAGGCTTCTTTCCACTATTATCTTCTGAGTCAACCAACATTTCTCGTCTGCCTAACATTCTTTCATATAATTTGGAACCATGCTGAAATTAGCTTTGGTCATTAGCTAAATTAAACTTCGGTTGCAGTCAAGGCTAAACATAACACCGAACTTTTCAAGAAATGTATTCAGTGTTTTAGAGACGAAACTGACGGCATTACTACAGAAATAGAATCGGAAGTCAAAAACGAGCCACCTGCTAAATGAAGAAAGGAAAAAACTGATTTAAAGAAGGAAGCTTGGATGTTTGTGATTAAACTATTCATGGAAATCAAAACAAGGTTCCAGTTTACAAGGCACATAATAGCTTCCCGACTGATTGACAATGAAGAGTATGATTTTCATCAAATAAGTGACAATGTAGGGTATGACTTTTATCAAATAACTAATGCTGAAACATATCTCAGGGAAGAAAACAGATTAAAAAGTGAACTCTAGGTTTGTTAAAATTATAAAATAGAAGTATTTACAAACAGTGGAGCTTTATCAATAAAATCTTTTTAAACCACTTGTCAAACTATAAAAACACTTTAGCTCCACTTAGAAGATTTATGTGACACTTTCCAAGAAAGAGCAAATCTTTTGAAGTTGTACGTTTTGGACATTATGTGAATGTCGTAGTGTCAAAAACTGACTACAAATAGTTTTATCAATTCTTAATCGTAATACCAATGTCATTATTAGAGTTTGTAAAAACGTGAAGCTACTAACAGAGAAACCACCTACCTACAAGTTACCCAAACATCTAGCACATACACTTTCATCACTGCCACAGTTCCACAGCCTAGCCATTAGAAATTCATTAGAATTAGTAGACAAGGTCTCAAATTTGCACTTGGACACAGAAGACAAACTAGTATCATTTGTTGTCACCTCCCTTTTTCCCAGTATTCCAACAGATGAACTCATGTTACTCCTCAAGAATTGGCTCATATAGACCAACATTTAAGCAGAAGAAATAGAAGATCTCAGAAAACTTACTCATTTATGCATACATCAAAATTTCTTTACATTCAACGGTAAATTCTATCAATAGACCTCAGGCCTAACAATGGGCACTCCACTTTCACCTTTCCTAGCCAACCTCTTTATGAGCTCCTTTGAAACACATATTACATCATCCTTTCCATACATCTTCAAATATTGGTATAGATATGCTGATGATATTTTTGCCATTTTTCCACACAAATATTTACAAGATTCCCTAAAACTATTGAACATACAGAATAGAGCAATAAAGTTCACAATAGAGATAGAAAAAGATGGCTACCTACCTTTCTTAGATCTGAAGATAATCCATAAATTAAATAACATATCTTTTGGCATCTACATGAAACCAACACAAACAGATAATTACATCAAGAATGATAGCTACAACCCTACACCCCAGAAACATGCAGTTTTGAACAGCTTAGCACATAGACTAGTCAACATCCCATTGAAACAGAATTAATACAACAAGGAATATAACCACATGATTAACATAGCTGCAATTAATGGATACAGTAAACAATTAATAGAAAAGAAAATTTGGAAATTCAAGAAACAGAAACATATTGGATACCAGAAAATTAACAGAATCAAAAACCGAGACACAGTTCAGGAAATTCACATATCATCCCAGAGTGTATCATAAATTCAACAAGATATTCAAGAAGTACATCACCCCAGCCCCAATAAATAAATTCAGTTTAGAAAACTTATTATGCAACAATCTGAAACACCCGGTTCCTGAAAATAAGAAATCAGGTATATACAAAATCAACTGCTCAGATTGCAATAAGTTCTACATAGGAAAAACCAATAGAAGTTTACATATTAGATTACGGGAACATATGAGATGTGTGAAATACAGACAAATAAAAAAATCAGCAATAGCCCACCATTTCTGGTCTACCAATCATGAAATTGTACCAAATATAAAACTATTAAAAGCAGCCAGTAATGCAGCCGAACTCAATGTTTGGGAAAAGTTGCTAATTATAAAAAAACAAACAGTATACTATACATTTTGAATTGCCAACTGAAAACCCTCTTTGGAAGCTCATCTCACAGAAACAGATGCCACCACAGATCACAAACTCACTTCAGGAAACCACGCATCCAAACAGTTGGATAACTGCTGAAGATGGGGACAAACCGTTCTCCGAAACATGTCCAAGTAAGGATAATTTAAGTGATGCTTGTGTTTGAATTACCGATTCATTACATTCAATTTTTTTTAAAGAATATCTCACCTTATTTCTCAACATAGTCTCCACTGATGGCTATACACTTGGTCCAACAATGTTCCACCTTTTCTATCCCATGGGAAAAATATGAGGGTTGGGGCGAAAGTCATGGCAACTACTTTTTTCTTGAAGATACAATCCAGTTGGAAAATATGACATATACAGACGAAAGGACAAGGTGTTAATTATATGTTTGGACAATGAATAGCACTGAAATATTACAACACACTAATTTATTACTATAGTATGCAGGGCAATATTGCCTTCACGGTGCAAAAGAAGACAACACAGGACACATACAGTAGACATGACAAACATGGGTCTAGAGACCCTCGAAGTAGTCCCCTACTACTGTCACCACATGCTGCCAATGATGTGGGAGACACTGAATACAATCTGCCTCAGCATTTGCCCCACCATGTGTGAATTGGGTCACCTATTTATGCACAGCATTAGCAATGACCTCTCGTGTTGGTGGTTCCTTAATCTTTCAAATGAGATCAAAGTCACGGGGCAAAATGTTGCGAGAGTACGGTGAGTGCTCCAATTTTTCCCATCCCCAACGACGTATTAGCTGCACTACAGATTCTACTTTATGTGGTTTTGCATTGTCATGCAGATTATTGCACTGTCCACAAGATCAGGACATTTCTCCCAAATTCCACGTTGAACCTGTTGCACCAGGAAGTCCATGTACTACTGTGTTGTCACTGTTCTGCCACGTGGAACAAAGTAACAAACAATGACACCACTGATGTCATATGTGATGAATACGAATTTGGCTGGGGAAGGATTCTGACAGAACTTCTGCCTCCTTGGTGATCCAGCATGTTGCCACTCTGCGGACTGACGTTTCAGTTGTGGTTCGTATGCCCTGAACCAAAATTCATCGATGGCGATTATTCTTGACAAGGATTTATCGCCATCCTGGTTCCAGGCATGCAAGGTGGTCAGAGTATATTGCATTGTGTAACCACCTTTGAACTTACGTCAGTGCATCCGCTACCCACCGCAAAGCAATTTTGCATATTGCAGCTCATAAAGCAATTTCCTGTAGACAGTGCATTTCTTGATGCCACTTGCCATCTCTAACTCCAGTAGGGTCCATTGTCTGTCTTCATTCAGGAGCTGCTTGATGATGGCACGTGCTACGTCAATTCGCACACTGACAGGTCGTCCCAAATGTTGCTTATCACTGGTTCACACATGTCCTTGATGAAACTTTCCTACACACCGTGCTACTGTACATTATGGTAGGGCATTATCTGAAGGGCTTACACTAATTCACTGTGACATTACATTACATTTCTCAATGGTGCTTGGGGAGAGATTGATAGAGTGCATAGACACTTTTGTAAATATATATTGGGATTACCGATAGCATCACCTAATGGGCAGCACAATTGTAACTGGGCGGGCATTCTACTAAAATAAAAATCTTGTCAAGGGCAATGAAATATTTATACAGAATTGCTAACTTGGAAGATGGCAATATAACTAGAGAATCTTTTCATCTTCACAGGAGAAGTAACTAGGGAGGGTCTTGGGCACACAAAATGAAAGACGTGTTGAAGCAGATAGGTATGGGTTATTCTTGGATAAATGCAGAGTATAGGTATAGAGGCTTCTGGAAAGAGGTTAAGATTAGAGGATATTGACAGACAAGACATTTCTGCCAATGCAAGTGACGAAAGCTCACTGAGGTTATATAGAGAAATAATTAAACCTGGGAGAGGGAAGGATATCTAGACACATGTAATATGTGAAGGTTTTGCTTGGGTAGAACAAGAGTGAAAACTTGAAAGGTATAGGTAAAGATAGGGAGCTAGATAAATGTCCATTGTGTGGAGAAGAAAATGCAGACTTCCATTATATATTGTAGTCAAACAAAGATCAGGAGAGAGCAGGTCTGGCTATATAAATGGGACAATTTGGGGGGCAAAGAAGTAATTTGAAAAATTTTGTCAATAAAAGGGGAAAAGAACAGGAGAAATATAGGGAACTATTTAGGGAGAGTTAAAGAGAGATGGCTAAGGACAATTAAGATAAAAGTGTAGATTAGGATATATGAAATGGCAAAATATGTAAAAAGGAGTAGAGGGCCTCCAATACACAAAAACCTAGGGCTAGATATAAGGGGACCGAATTATTATTCAGTGGCAAGCAACATGGTAGGATTTTCAGGATTTAGAAATATATGGCACCCATTTTGCACACAGCTTATTCATTACCAATTTTTCGTGAACCATGTTCTACACTCATTCATTTGAGATGCCTACAGCTTCAGCAATCTTAAGAATTTTGATTCAATGGTCTTGCATAAGCAGATCGTGGATTTTTTATGGTGTCATGTGTGATGACCTCAATTGGACAACCAAATGGTGACTCATTTTTGGTGCTTCTATGACCTCATTTTAATTCCTTGATTCAATAGTAAATGATGTTAAATGCTGGTGCAGAGTCTACGTCAACTACATCCAATTCAGTCTTTATTTGTATGGCAGTCCAGCCCTTCATATGAAAATGTTTAATAACAGCACGAAACCCTGTTTTTTGCATTTTCAAATGCAGCTATCACACTGATTAGTTCTGAGGGCTCTCAAAAAGGAAACGTATATTGTACTACATTCAAATTTTCTGTACAATCTTTGGGAATAATCAAGCTTACCACCCACAAAGTTGCAACAAAAAATTTCCATCCCTTCATGGAAATTTACTAGACTTATCAAACGACCCAGGTAATTTGTAAATGTAATTGTAGGAGAAGAAGTAGTAGTAGTATGGCATTAATAAATATCGGTTTGTCTCATAAATTCGTTCGATTTTTGTTACATGTTTACGACAAAGAATGCGTGCACTGTATGCCCGTATCACAACTACGGCAACGAAGTTGCCTAATGATGTAGGGGTAACCTGTTTACATACGCAAGGTCATCGAAAGTAAACAAGGCAATGAAATTTTCAAACAAACTTTATTTTGTGCAGTATGCACCATTATTATCAATAACATATCTCCATTTCTCAGGAAGCTTATCAATACCATTTTTCTAAAATCTTGCAGTTTTCTGGTTGACGAACTCTTCTACGGCGAGTCTGCAATCCTCCAAGGAAGTAAGGCATTTGCCATTAAGGAAGTTTTGCAGGGATCGGAATAAATGATAGTCGGAGGGAGCAATGTCTGGAGAATAAGGCAGGTGAGGTAACACATCCCAGTCAAAATCTCATAATTTCTGATGAGTTACCATAGAAGTGTGTGGTTTGGCATTGTCTTGATGAAAGACGACTCCACCATTACATGCTAACTCTGGCCTTTTCTCTTCTAGGGCAACCTTCAGACGATCCAACTGAGAACAGTATTTCTCTGAATTGATGGTCTCTCCAGGAGGAAAACATTCGTAATAAATAGTTCCCTTCCAGTCCCACCAAATGCACAGCATAATCTTCTCAGGATGAAGCCCTGGTTTAGGAATTGAGAGTGGTGGTTCCCCTTTCTTACGCGATGACATTCTCTTTCGGATGTTGTTGTACACAATCCACTTTTCCTCTCCTGTAACCAGCTGTTTCAGAAAAGGGACAGTTTCATTGCGTCTTATCAATGCGTCACAGATGGAAACGCGCTGAACTAAATTTTGTTCACTCAGTTTGTGCGAAACCCATACATCCCAAAGATTTACGTAACCAAGTTTCTTTAGGTGCCTGGCAACAGTTGCATGAGATAAGTTTAGCTCCTGACCTACCTCCCGAGATGTTATTCTGGGGTTGTTCGTAATCATGTCCTTCATCCTTTCCTCATCTGTAACCACAGGATGTCCAGAACGAGGTTTGTCTTTCACAGAGAAGTTTCCAGCTCGAATTCGAGTAAACCATTTTTGACATGCCCGATTCGTCACTGCATCTTCTCCGTAAACAGCACAAATTTTCCGTTGAGTTTGTGAGGCTGTTTTACCTTTACGGTAATAAAACTGCATTAAATGTCGAAAATATTCCTTCTTGCCTTCCATATTAACATTCACAAATTACAACTCCACACTGTTGCATCTACAAACTGGTACTGAAGTTTGGTTACCAATTCTTACATAAGTTGACCTATTTACCTTTGGCCGTGAAGTCGCTGTGGTTTGTGTTCATAGCATTCTTTTCAGTTATTGTATTTGTAAACAAACCCCATATTGTTAGGCAACTTCTTTGACATAAAAGTAATGGGGGCATGCAGTGTTCTCAGGAGTTCTTAGTCGTAAAGACGTAACAAGAAGGGAACGAATTTATGAGACAACCCGATATTTCAGAGAAGTTGTTGGTACCACCACTGAATTCATGTTTCAGTCACCACTGGTTTCAAATCACAAAGTGGTCATGCAATCAGACATCAGTAATGAACATAGTGTACTGTTGTCATCTAACAAAGCACCTACAGAAGGATATATATGAGAAACCACACAAAAGCCTCTTACTGATACTGCACAACCCTACACTGCACAAACAATCCCATTAATTGCAGTTTTATCTTAATGTACACGAAATGTAACATACAACTCATTTGTTTAATGAGTCTACTTTCTGTAAATGCTAATTATATATACTATTTGTATCAAGTAAGATGAATACTTGTCATTTTCAGTTAACTGTCACTACTGCTCCTTCATTACAACAGTTAATTGAGGTTCTATTGAATTATACATACAGAGCTGAAACATATAGATAGCAAGAGAGAAGAATGCTTTTCTTTCTCTTCAAGAATACTCTAGAGAACTACTTAAGTAAATGCACTCACCATCCATGCAACTGTTAACAATTATTGTATATGGTGGTAGTGGTCCTATGCTTGCCAACACCAGCACATCTTTTCCTCTGTCGTGCAGATATTCCTTGTGATACACCAGTGTGTCACATCCACACAAACTGTCTTAGCCTACTTGGTCAGTGCCATGTGGATAGAGTTAGATGTGATCCAGATACTGCAAATTAATAATAATGATAATAATGATGATAATAAACAGAATAGCAGCAGCAATAATGATGATTATGATGATGATAATGATAATAATAATAATAATAATAATAATAATGATGATGATGATGATGATGATGATGATGATGATGATGATGATGATGATGATGATGATGATGATGATGATGATGATGATGATGATGATGATGATGATAATAATAATAATAATAATAATAATAATAATAATAATAATAATAATAATAATAATAATAATAATAATAATAATAATAATAATAATAATAATAATAAGCATTAACTGTCACTGTAGCTGGGAAAGTACTGTTTTAGATTTATTAGATTTATTTTTATTTAGATTTATTTGACTGCAAATATTCTACGCCACAGACAAGATAATTTAGTTGTAGTTGCATAAATTGCACTGTAACATTGTTGTCAAATGTTGCAGACTACAATTTTAATTGCTCTAGACACCTAAGTTTTAGTTTCTTCTAATATCCAGCAACTTTAATTGTATATAATTGACGACTTGCCTGTTTTCAACAATGCTTGTAAAACATAAGGTGATAATAAAGTATTATTATTATTATTATTATTATTATTATTATTATTATTATTATTATTATTATTATTATTATTATTATTATTATTATTATTATTATTATTATTATTATTATTATTATTTGGCTCTGATGTTGACATTATGCTGTCATTATGAATGGCAAAGAGAATTTCATGTTTATGACATTTCAAGTTTTCAAGTTAATCTTAATGTTTCTTTAATGTTTCGATGTGAATGGGGCGTTACACATTTCATTGTCATCACAGAAGAAGTTATAATAGTTGAACTTTCTAGTGTTAAAACTCAGAAAAGTTTGAGAATATGGTTCAAACAGCTCATTTATTAGCCTCCATTAAAATTATCTGGCAACTTATTTGGTTTTGACTATTATACCCATTTATGCATATCCTGAGAAAAGGATCCATTAACTTGCCACTGAAGAGACAGCATCAAAATTGCTGCAAACAGGGAGACATTATCACCTAAAACCGCATCTGATGGTTGAGAAGGAAGCAGAATGAAAGGGAAAAGAGGGTACAGAAATAATGATAAACAACAACCCCAGCTTTTGCTACTGATCAGGGAAAACCACAAAAAATTCCAAGATCAAATTAGGCAGTTGGTGGGAATTGAACTTGCTACCACCAGATGTAAGCATCACAGAGCCATCTTACTCTGTGGCTCATCATTGCAACTACTATCTGGTTTAAATATGATACCAGCATAATGGTGACTAGCAATGGTGACAATTTACATTATTTTGCACTTAAAGTGAATCATGCATTCGGCAACACATGCATACAGTTAGCAAAACCTTTCTCTATGCATAGGCTCTGATAACGTTGTGTTCAATCAATATATTGGAAAAACCAAAAGAAATTTAGAAACAAGAGCAAAGGAACACTTTAGGAACAAAAAATACAAACAATTAGAAAAATCAGCAGTTGCCACGCATTTTTGGGAAAAAAACAACATATATCCAGAACCAAAATTAGTAAAACATACAACAGGAAAAGAAGAACTGTCCACATGGGAACAAATCTTTATTTCAAAAACTAGGAACAAAGTATTCAATTTCGACATCCCTCAGAAAGATTTGTTCAGCAAGTTCCTCGAACCGCCACCAGAGGAGACCGATGACAAAATATTGCCAGCTACACTAATGAGAACTAGTCAATGTCTGGCTGAAGATAGAGGGAAGGCCTCAGAAACATGTTCCGGGAAAGTTTAAAAGTGAGTGTTGTTTTGTGTTATTAATCGACTCCCAATTAATTTACTTTAATGTATATCTTGCCTCTCTTCTGTCTTGCATATTTTGTCCGGCACATGCACGTCTACTGCTATATAAGTTCACTCAACCATCTGTAAAGCATTTTGCTCTTTCCTTATTTACAACTACATGGCAAAGTGAGGAGACATACCAGAAGAAATGCAAAGGACAGAGATATGTACATGCATTTATCATACATACTCAGCAAGTCTAGTGTATATACACTCATTCAGATGTAATCACAGCAATGAGTCATACATCAGTAGGTGCAAGTTACTGCACATATATACGTGACAAGGAGAATGAAGAGGGAATTAAAATCCCTTTGTGACGTCTCAGTAGATACTATGATGAACTGTCTGGGATTGTACCTATAGCACTTCAATCCTCTAGGTACATGTAATCAGTCAGTAGAACTGTTGTTTATCTTTCATATTTGTGGTATGTTTTGCATATCACTCAGCAGGTATGTTGGATAGGGGTATTTATTTCTTTATAATGTTATGTAAACAAAAACTGAATGTCATTATTTTTATTTATACATGTAGTGCACTCCAGTAATATCAATGGATCCTTTCTACATGGCTTTGGCAGCTGCAACTTCTCTAGCATTAGCTGATCCATTGAAAATACATAAACACTCACATTTATACTAATTGATAGATGAGTCATATTTAATATTTTTCTTTGTACTGATCATACCAAGCTTTGAATTCATTCTTCTCTAATTGTGCTTCTTGAATTTTACATTTATTACAGTACGTCAAAATTTTACATTTATTACAGTACGTCAACAAAAGTTCATAGTCAATAACTATTCCAGTAAGTATGTCCATTGCCACCTCTAAACCATTCAATGAACTATGGCCATGTTTCTACCAGGGTATATCACAGGAAACAGCTCTATCTATGACACACTGTGTCGCAAGCTAAGGAATTAATTCTATATGTGCTTGTCTCTCTAACTTCCTAGCTGAGCCTATTACCTCGTCATGAATAACATTGCTTTCACTTACCATACACTGCAAATGGGAATGAAAACTTGAGCTGAGACAAGGCATTCCCACAAACATACAAAATCACTCCATAGCAGCATACCCTTTATGCATTTCTACAAAAGGTTCTAACATTCACTTGTTTGTATATGGTGCTCGGGAAGATTCACAGCTTGACACTTTGGCACTAGTGCAGGTTTTGACTTGTGGAGAATAAGCAAGTATTTACATTGCAGAAGAAAGCCATCAGAGTGATATGTGGCATCAACGTTATGGCTCCATGTAAGGGTCCGTTTCATAGGCTGAATATTTTAATCATAATCTTAATTCACCATTAAGCTTACAAGAAGCAATAGGTTTTGTCAGATGACAATTATTTACAACTTTATATACAAGTTTTCACAAAACTTATAGATGTATTTACTTATCATCCTGTAAAGGAATTGTGTCGAAACAAGTTGCTGTACATATATACATTTCTTCTTCTCTTACTAGTCACAAAAAGTTAAGTAATTGAATAGGTTATCAAGTAAAATACAGGCTTATGTTAATTTAGGTCCTCCAATGTTATGTTATATAGGACAATGAATGACATGGGTGAAATGATGCTCAAATGAGCACTGGGTCCATAGAGCTTAGAGTTAACCGACATTCATCTCTCAGGATAAGGAAAAACCCTGGAAAAAACCTTCTCCAGATAACTCACCCTGACTGAGATTTGAACTCAGGACCTCTTGAACGTGAGGCAGACATGCTACCATCTATGCTATCAAGGCAGGCTACAGGCTTATTGGTTAGTGTACATTATACTTTAATAATGATATGATAATCTATTTACTATATATTTCCCTAATTTCAGAAGCATGAATATTATGATCCAGGTAATGTTGTACAGTATAGAAGGCTTTTTGTTTCAACCAAAGTTTTAGCCTGTTTACAAATCTACTTTTTGGCAGTTCCTTTACCTCCAGGGGAAGTTTGTTAAATAATTTTAGTTGTTGATAACAATTGCTATTTATGGACTTACTAAGTCGACTGTGAGGCAATCATGTTTGCCGCTGGTATCATGGACTGTTTTGTTTTTCTTTAACAAGAATAATATTGGCACATATATGTATATACACTGAGGGTAATGTCATATTCAGATCTATAAAGCTAGGCTTGTATGTATGCTGTTGGCTTGGTCCTAAAATTAGTCTAATTGCATTCTTTTGCCACATAAATATGTTATACCCCATATAGTATATGTGGATGAAAGAATGTGTAATAGAATGCGACTAGCATATCTTGACTTACACATTTCTTCAAATTCTTTATGAGATACCAGATTCTAGCAAGTTTTTTACAAACAAGATATGTATGTTACTTAATTGATGGAAATTAATTATTTCTCCACACTAGCCGTATATAGGCTAAGGTTTCTGATAGAGCCAACATGAAAAATTCAATGCCATGGCCGGGATTTGAACCACGGATCTACCGGTTTCCGTCCAGTCACTCTTAACCTTTGAGCTACCATGGCCAACGTGCCATCCTGACATTAAATTCTCCAGTTTACTCATATATTTCCCCGGTAGACCACTAGGGGCTCTCGCATCCAAGATACACCATTTGTGGTGAAATATATATGGCTAGTGTGGAGAAATAATTAATTTCCATCAATTAACTAAAATAATAAGAGTTAAATGATGAAGCCTGGGACTTACGTACTTACGATAGTAAGTCGCCACAAAAGGTGTATCTCAGATACGAGGGCCCCTAGTGGTCTACCGGGGAAATATATGAGTCAACTGGAGAATTTAATATCAGGACGGCACATTGGCCTTGGTAGCTCAAAGGTTAAGAGCGACTGGACGGAAACCAGGAGATCTGTGGTTCAAATCCCAGCCATGGCATTGAATTTTTCATGTTGGTTCTATCTATCAAAGATATATATGTGTTTCCCATGTGAGTCTGGTGTCCAAATGCAGTACTAGCAGATATACTGAACTGTGAATACTGTTATGAATATATTAAATTTAATATTAAATATTTTCAGTTCTCAGCATATTTAGTGCTAAATTTTTTGTGTGAACCATATTTTTGCATTTTCCAAAGAGAACTGCATTTGCTGTATTACTGTATCAATATTTTTGTTGCCTCTCAGTAAAGTTGTGTTGTCAGCATATAACATTGTGGTACAAGTTATATGCCCCTGACTGCAGAAATTTAACTTCTTAATTGAAATATTAGTCAGATTCATTCAAACACTTTAGTTAAATCTACCAGAATAGCCCACACTATCCTTTGAGAAAGTTTTTTATAATCTTAGTGATTACATATTCAACTACTTTTACAGTCATAATCCCCTTCGAAAATCAAATTGTCAGCTGCAAAGTAGATATCAAGTTGATAAAAAATACAAGACTCTACAACTTTGGTTATTATGGGTACTGCTGTTACAGGACGATAGATGGTTAGGCCTTATCACGTTTCCTGGAAAAACGTATAATTTTTAAGATCTTGAGGCATATAGGGAAATACTACCTGCAGCACCATATTAATTAAAAAGGTCCATAGTATGACTATTCTTCTACTATATATACTAGTCGCCAATCTAGAAAGTGATTGACATTTCATATGGAGAGAGAGGCGACGTCGCTTATTTTTGCCACATGGAGAGCGCAAAAGAATTACGCGTGCAAAGGTTTTTCAGTTGCAACTGCAATGGGTATTTATCATCATCATTACTGTTATTTATAATCCTACACAAAGACAATAGTACAGTCAGAGATCTACAGGCAAGCGCTAAAACATGCAAGAATACATCAATGTAAATTAAGATCATTGTATCAAAAGAGGCATACCTGTGACATTTTGATGCTTATTGAAGTGGCAAAGTGCCGCTTACATACTTTTTTATCCAGGAGCTTTAAATTAGTTCCCAATGTCTAACTTTCTTCTTTAAAATACTTCTTTTCCCAATCTTAACCACAATGTTCATACTGATACCTACAGCATGCTAAGTCCTATCAAGCATGAAGTCCTTAGAGAATGAAATAATAGGCTCCCCTTTCAATTACTTCTCTTTGAAGTATTCTCTCACAGACCATATTATTTCCCGTGCCTGTCCTTTAATTGGAATACCTTTTTCAAATACAGTTTTATTTGGTTCCCAAGCATGTTCAGGTTTTCGCTTGTCACTAGTTTTAGACATAATTAGACATTCATTAAAACACAATTGCAAATGATCACAGCACCTGTATAGATACATGGACTCAAGGCACACATAAACCAAGGGAAATTGTCACAAATAAAATGCAAAGAAGCTTTCCAGTACGGAATCTCTAACTGTTGTATAAGAAATACTAACAGCAACATATACGTGAAGACATTCTGTTTATGTAGGGTTATCAGCAGAGAAATATACAGCAATGTATTGTGTTTACTGAAGCATTTGTATAACTCGCTCGCCTGCACGTCATGCTAAGCATGTGTTAGAATATCGGCAACCAAGGTTTACCGTCTAACGTTGCCATAGAAATTTCTCAACTCCTATTGGTCCTTCTAATCATTACCAAGACAACCGTTGTGATGTACTCATCCCCTCCCATTTATTTAAAGCATTCATCCATGTGCTTACTAACTGTCAATCACATTCCAGTTTAGCGACCAGTATACTTTATTATGTAGCCAGAAAAGTCATAAATATCTTGCACATGGGGTGTAGTTAATCCTCACTGCAGTGATGAACATTACTGGGGAAACTTCCTGCCAGTTAATAAGAGTTGAGATATATGGTATATTTATGTCCTTGTGAATTTACCATTATGCTTATGTGTTTCCATATCAGAAAGTAATAACATATTAACAACTGCTCAAACAGGATTGAGACAACACTTATCTACTGAAGAAAATCAATTCAACTATCCCAAGATGTCAAAAAATCTTTCAACAAAAATCAAGATACACTGTCAGTTTTCATTGATTTTGAAAAAGCATACGAATCAGTATGGGGGCATAAACTTCTTGAGAAACTTTCAAAACTAGGCACATTCAAGATAACTTGTTAAATTGGATCACTCAGTTTCTCTCTCAATGTTTCTGTGCTACAAAATACAGTGACAGTACATCAAAATTCCGACAAATAAAAATGGATCCTTTCATGGAAGTGTTGAAAACAGTGTTGTATAAATTAAATTAATTGGGAGTCGATTAATGACACTAAACAACACTTAGTTTTAAATTTTCCCGGAACTAGTTTCAGAGGCCTTCCCTCTATCTTCAGCCGGACATCGATGTCCGGCTGAAGATAGAGGGAAGGCCTCTGAAACTAGTTCCAGGAAAATTTAAAACTAAGTGTTGTTTAGTGTCATTAATCGACTCCCAATTAATTTAATTAAATAAAAATGGGCCTACCACAAGTTGCAGTAGTTAATACAATGTTGTTCAACATCTACACCAATGTTCTTCCCGTGGCTGTATCAAACACAGAAATAAAAACAGCACTTTTTGCAGGTGACATGATCATGTGTACATCTTCCCCACAAATAGAGAAATCCAAAACTTTAATGAAAAGGCTATGATACTATTGGAAAAATGGACCGACAACAATTTGATGAAAATAAATACTGGTAAAACAACATTCCAAATATTTAGCTTAAAAAATAAAATCCCTAAATTAAATCTGCAGTTCAAGAAAACAAACCTGAAACATATGAAAATAAATATTTAGGCACAATTTTTGATTCAAAATTATCTTGGAGACATATTGAAACAGTACTAAACAAATCAAACAAAAATTTTCAATTTTGAAAAGATTAGCTGGGGTCAAGTGGGGCAGTAATCGGGAGACACTGAACACCACATACAAAACATGCATCAAGCCAATACATCTAACTTTAGAGGAGCAGGCACTAATACAACATGAAAAAATGTTGCAGTTAAAAACAACAAAATGGGCGAAAAGATAACTACAGCCAATCAAGATGAAAACACAAACAAGTTTCCTACAGAAAGTTATGGAATTAAAAACAGATCTGTATCTTCCTAATTCTAAGGAAAACAATTTAATCAAAGAAAAACCACTGACTTCTGAACCAATTAATATTTAATTAGATTTAGAAGAAATAGTCACAAAATCTGAAACTTCCAAACCTTTACTAAAAGCACTAGCATTAGAAACTGTGAACAATAGATACTCACCTGAAGAATGGTCACATATCTACACAGATGGATCTAACTTGGACAACAACTCATGAGTAGGAATTAAGTGTGCACTGTTCTCATTCTATCAACCAGCAGGATACCACACAACAAATTTTTATGCAGAAGTAACAGCTATTCATATTTCACTCAAACACCTTCTATAAAGAATAGATAAATTCAAAAATGTTGTCATACTTTCTGATTCTAAAGCAGCGTTATGTGCAATAAGTTCATACAAAATGAGGTCAATCCAAATGTCACAAAATGTCACAATATCACAAAATGATCCAACAACTTCAAAAACTACAGAAAAGAATTATATTACAGTGGATACCTGCACATTGTGGAATTGCTGGAAATGAATCACCTGATTTTATTGCCAAAAAAGGTGCAAATTTAATTCAGAACAAAAGTAAAAACTTACCCTTTACATCCATAAAAAGATTAATCAAAAGCAAATATAGAAACAAATAAAAGCAATCAATATCTAACGAAGCCAAAGATAAAAAATGGAACATTTTAATTAAAAATCCAGAAATGATTTTAGAAATACCACATAAAGCTGCATTAACAAATTTTAGATTACTCACGGATCATGATTATTTGGCCAAAAACTTACACAGAACAGGAAAGTCCAAATTGTCCTCTGTGCAACATAGAAGAGTAAATGACTAAAGAACATCTTCTAACCTGTGAAGTCCTACCTGCTGGACCATTTACACAGAAATAGTGGAGAGCAAGAGAGCTAATGGCCTCATTGCCAAAGTGTAGCATTTGAAAACAACAACATAATACTGCAATGTGCAGAGGCTATTTCCAAGTATGGAAGTAGGTTATTTTTGGAAAACAATTATAACTCATACTTAGTATGTTAATGTTTACTGTAACGATTAAGTTATTTTTCATTGTTCATCAGTTCACTTACTTTACCAGTAATAATTAGCTGTAACTATGTTTGAATATAAACAATATCAATAAAGAGTTACTTTGCTGTTTGACACAATCTAAAAATAAGTTTCTTGGTGTAAACAATTTATTATACTGTTTATAATCACACGATACATTGGCACTTGCTTTTATTACTCACGACATTTGGCAATGTGCTTGGTCATCCTATTAGCGTGTTTACTTACATACTCTGTACACTGATTGGGCACCTCATACATATTTCCTCCATTGGAAGTAAATAAATGCTACTGTCCCGAGTAATATATATTATGAGATCATTTGAAACACATATAAAAATGGCATTCCCATGTATCTTCAAGGTTTGGTACTATGTTGATGACATCTTTACAATAGTTCCACATAGACATTTAGATGATGCATTAACACTACTCAGTTTGCAAGAGAAAGCTATCAAATTGGCAATAGAAAAGAAGTCAATGGATAACTTTTCTCTTGGACTCAAATATCATCAGGAATGACAAAAATAAAATTGGGAATTACAGGTATCCAAGATAGTCAGAAAATTATCTAAAAAATCATAGCAACGAGGGGCAATCAAATATTAACAGGTCTTTGTTTACTGCGCACGCATAGAGTGCCGTATGGGTTTGAGGCTTTTACAGCACATGCAGTGAAGTCCCTGGAAGAGGACAGTGGCCTTGGGAACTTGTTTGGTTCTGTCCCTCAGTTGCTGCCGAGATGTCTGAGAGAGGGGTGCATCCAGCTGTTGCGCAACGAGTAATCAAGTTTCTTGTCAATGAAAATGTTGGTGCAGCTGAAATTTGCTGTCGGTTACTCCCACAATTTGGGGAAAGAACCCTTTCATGGTCCAGAGTGAAACACTGGTGCCATGAGTTTAATGAAGGACGTGAACGTGTTGAAAACTTGGCCCACACTTGCTGTCCATGCACCAGCGTCCATCCAGAAAACATCCAAGATGTTCAAGACATCATTGAAGGGGATTGCGACATCACTGTGTTTGAGATTTGTCGACAACTTTTCATAAGCTATGGGGGAGTGCCCAATCAATCATTTGAAGGGAGCTGAAATTGAGAACAGTGTCAGCTTGTTGGGTTCCACAGTATCTCACTGCAGAACAGAAAGCAGTGCCAGTTCAAATGTGTCACATGCTTCTCATGCACTACAAAGAGGAAGGTGATGCTTTTCTGGACAGAATCATCACTTGTGATGAGACATGGGTACATCATTACACAGCCATATCATAGAGGGCCGGTCTGGAGTGGAGGAGGAGTGGAGAGCAACTGCCGGTAAAGGACTTCATGCGCAACAGGCATTGCACCCGTCCTTGTACTTTCTTTGAAACTGGCATTAAAAACTGCCTGTCCGTTGGAACAAATGTATAGAAAAGATGGGTGAATATGTAGTAAAGGATGAAAAATGTTAATTTCAATTATTCTTCATGAATAAGTTTTCTGGAACGAAAGGCCTGTTTATATTTGATTGCCCCTCGTATAACCGCATTAAACATAAACATGCAATAATAAACAATCTTACACACAGACTACTGAACATATCCATGGATAAAGCAGAATACTGCAAGAAACTAAAAGCCATTGAAATTTAGTGTACATGCGCTACAGACATTGGACATTTTATTCTGAGAGGAGGAAAAGAAATATTTCCAAATCTTTTGACCGATGGCTCTGTATGGGGTGCTGTAAGGAGAATGTCAAAGTATCGTGATGGATCTAACCATTAGGATACATTTATATATGCAATATTATGCTAACATGATTGTGCTTTGTACATATTCTTTCCATACAATCATGAGAAATGGCTGGATATAATCCATTAATAACATACATCTCAGAAACGATGGTGCCTTAACTAAGCTGCTTTAAAATAAATGTGCATTTTACAGAGATCTACATTTTTGCTGCAGTGCATTTTCCTTTATAGCAAAACACACACCTGTTATTCAAGATTATTACATCCAATATCTTCCAAAGGAAGAGGACTTCATAAGTTTAACCTTTTCCCAGAAATTTTAAGATACACTTTTTATTTGGCAGCAGATGTTTTACATATATGGTTTTTAATCAAAACTGTTGGAACTATTTTTCAGAAAACTTAAAAGCCTTAGTCCCATACTAATAGGCTTATTGGCATATAGAGGAACTCCAGCTCCTTGAAATGGTTACACACTGGCAGCACTCTAATGATTGTGGCCACCTAAAGCATTCTGAACAAAGAACAATATAAAACACATACAACATATTTTCAAACATTCTCTATTTGGTGAGATGTAGGGAGTGCAAAACACTAACAAACACTACTGAAAGATCTGCAAACTGTACTTTGTAGAAATCAGTATATTCATATGGACATGACACACAAGAAGATGGTGACCATAATTTCATGACTTAACACATCTCCCTTCCCCACTTCTCTTTCTAACTTTTGTATGCACACAGACACACACAGAGGTAATACTTAAAATAAAATATTACTTATTCCCATTGTTGGTGTAGCAGAACCGTCCTACAAACACTAACAGATGCTACTCCAAGAAGATGGAGCTAATGTCTGATACAGTCCAGATCCAGAAAGAGAGGAACTAACACAAAAATTCCCAGCACTATGAGCTCCTTCAATGAAGTGAAGTAATACAGCAATAATCGAGATACACTAGTTTCTTAGAAACATTCATTTATAGGTGGGTCTTAGATGAGTCTAAATTGGCAAAAACTAGCACAGATTTTTCAGGTTGCCATTTCTGAAATGCAGGATGCATTGGACATGACAAAATTTTGGATTTCAACAGAAGAGATTGAAAAGGAAAGTGTGCTGCTGGTGCAATGAATGCGGGTAGCAAACCACTCCTGACTTTCTCCAATATTATTCATATCGAACGATGAACAAAATGAGTGAAATGATGCTTAATAAGCCCAAAGTTAGAGCCTAAAGTTAGAGCTTAGAGTTACACAATTCATCTTCCAGAATAAGGAAAAACACAAGAAAAACACTTAACCAAATAACTCAGCTTGACCAAGATATGAACTTGGAATCTGTTGAATAAGGTAAACATACAGGCCCCAAAGCACAGAGATGGACAAACCCATTTTGTTGAATATTCAAGTACCTAACTAGGTAAATTATAACACAGTTGCAAAATGCCTATACAGCGTATAGTTTTAGAAGGCATATATGCTGAACCAATGCGTGCTGAACCAATGCCCTGTTGTGATTTGACGCGCCAGAGAGCAGAAGATAGGGAGAGGGAACCAGGAAAGTAACATTTGTTATCTGACAAGTTGTCAGAACGTAAACTTACACAGCAAAGGATAATTATGATAACATTATAAAGCGTAACATTCAATATTCAATATTAACATACATATTTACTGAAAATAAAGTACATGTATGTGTCAATCCTACTTGTAGAGTTGCTAGTTTAAATATAATAAGCCAATTTCTATGCTGGAAGTTGTGTCTTGTTTTATACAATAAGCGGCACAGTATGCACACTCACATTGCATGCTCTGTTCGTGAAAAATTGATCCAGACATACACTTTCTCAGATGAAACAATGAAACTGCACACTTTAAAAATAATATTTTTGGCCTGGGAGCAGAGTACTTTACCCTTAGTACCTGTGCCACTGGTACCAGGCTTTGAAAATGACATTGATAACAGTTTGCAAAACACAATGTAAACATGTAAAATTTATGCTCATTGTCACAGTTATACAAAGCACCTTACACTCAATTTGTGTTACAGACTATTCCTGAACCAAACTTCAAAGAACATACGTGCATGCTCCTGGACTGCAGTGATACGCAGTCAGTTAATTGATTAACTATATATAAATACATTTTCTAACAACACTTTATAACGTCTTACTCAATACTGTGTAATGAAAAGCATTAACACTCGAGCAAGACTGGTTTTTGAAGCATATCATAAGTATAAACATGGGAGTTAGAAGTTTATTCTGGAAGCGGTAACTTGACAACCATACATCGTAGACAAATGGTTTTTTACAGGCTGGCTCAAAAATTTGCCACGTACACCAAGCCATATTGAAATGTTGAATTTTCAATAGTAATTTTGGGCAGATGAGAAAGAGTAATCTGTTGCTCACACTTGTGCTGTGGCTTCCAAACTAGGCAATGCTGCACGCCTATGGTACGACAGTTGCTCTAGGCGAGCCCTCCCTAGTTCCACCTCATATGCCTTGTTATACCATATGCATTGTAGTTAGGTTTCTTGTACACAGATGGAAAACAGTATATTAATGTATTTTTATTGCTCAGTGATGGTGCCCTATATATGGTTAAAGCAGGAGCCAGTTTGAAATTTCTTTATCCCAAATTAATTCCCCTCATTTTCCTGGCTCATGATTTACAGAGTGTCACTCGTGGTATTACAGTCAAATAAAAAGAACTGGACTTACTTGTCTCCATGTTAAATGTTTTGGAAGGCATAACCAAGTCTTCTTAAATGTTGTTAACCATTTCCAACTCGGTCTTTAGCCCCTGAGCAAGTTGTAACTCGCTGGGGTATCTGGTTACAGGCTGTCACATTGTGCAGAAATATCAGTGAAGTGAGAACCTCTGGTATATTCATAGGCATTTCTCCCAATTATCTGAAACTGTAACGCAATCGGAGGACTGAAATAATTCTATAAGTTTAAGTTAATTTATGGAAATTAATCATTTTTTTACACTAGCTGTATACAGGTTAAAGTTTTGGATTGATAGAGTCAACATGAAAAATTCACATTCACTGACAGATTCTTCAGACACTAGCAATGCTGCTAAAATTGCATCTGATAAGCTTAATTAAGTGTTAAAAGAATACTGGTTACAAAACAAGTTTTCAAATGAGCAATATATTATCTGACGGTGAAAAAACTGTTACAGAACTGGAATTTTCTGAAGAAGGGTTGTTGTGCTTTTCATATGCATCTGTGATATTCAATGTAGAAAGGATATTTTTACCATAAAAAACCTTCTCTGACAGATATAAAAGCTTCATACGAGAAAAACTCAGGGCAACTTTCTTTATACTGCAACAGTCCTTAATAAGGTAGGCTTATCAACCAAAAATGGTTTACTTTTGTTCATTTGTTTTTAGATATATTGGTGCATAGATACATAATTATTTATGGACTCTTTCATGTGAATTTTATTATTGGATTAAGCATAAGGACTCAGCCTCTAGTAACGCCACAATTTTTATAGTTTTGAACAAAAGCATTGTTAACAGTGAAGCTAATTTCATGTATAAAGACTAATATTGAGTCATACCTTTTAAAACTTGTAATTTCACTCATGTGCTTTTTACAAAATCAGAAACGTTTTTGAAACTGTTGCAGTCTCATCATCAGCTGATTAGCGACTCATCACAGTTGGTTGTTGTCTGGATATCCTGTAATTGGTTCCCTCTCTCGGAAGATTCTTTACGTAAGTTCGATAGACCACTCCCTGGCGGCACATCATAATTTACAATATGTGGAATGTTTTTAATAATAAATTTTTTTTTTCCCATATAGTAAGTTCAAGTTTTGTTGACAATGGTTTTAGTAGTTTGACCTCCTCTCCGATGTGGTGGTTATCATTCCAGAAATGAAAAGCAACTGCCAACTTTCTGTTTGTTTTTATTTTATGTTCCTACAGTGTTCTGTTAATCTAGTTTTTAAATTTCACTTTGTCCAACCAATTTAAAATTTGTAATAGTCTTGCAGTCTATCCTATATGTGCCTGATTTTTGTTCTGGTGGGATCGTGGGATCACTACTCTTCAAAAAATAAATAAAAGCTGGAAATACAAAAAATTCACTTACCACCCTTGGGCATTTCCGAGGTATGAAGGAATATTTAAAGATTATGGCATCAAACTAGCACCACAATACAGATTCTCACTCAAGAAATTGTTAAATAATCCCTTAAAAAATATGACCCCACTAGAACAAAAGTTACGCATACATAGACTAGATTGTGAAGACTGTCAAAAAGTTTATATTGGTTTGACAAAGAGAAATTTCAAAACTGGATTAAAAGAACACTGTAGGAACATAAAATATATACAAATAGAAAAATCGGCAGTTGCTTTTCATTTCTGGAATGATAACCACCACATCAGAGAGGAGATCAAACTACTAAAACCATTTTAGTTAATTAATGGAAATTAATCATTTCTTCACACTAGCCATTAATAGGCTAAGGTTTTTGAAGGATAGTCAACATGAAAAATGCCACGATACCATGGCATTGAAATGTTCCAGTTGACTCCATCTATCACAAACCTTAGCCTATATACGGCTAGAGTGAAGAAATGATTAATTTCCATCATTTAACTAAAATAGTAAGAGTTAAATGATCAAGCCTGGGACTCAAGTACTTACAATAGTAAGTTGCCACAAACGGTGTATCTCGGATGCGAGAGCCCATAGTGGTTTACCAGGGAAATATAGGAGTCAAATGGTGAATTTAATGTCAGCACAACACGTTGACCATGGTAGCTCAATAGGTTAGAGCGACTGGACGGAAACCAGGAGAACTGTGGTTCAAATGCTGGCCATTGCAATGAATTTTTCATGTTGACTCTATCCATACTAAAACCACTATCAACAAAACTTGAACTTACAACATGGGAAAAAAATTTTATTATTAAAAACATTTCACATATTCTAAAATTTGATGTGCCATCAGTGAGTGGTCTACTGAACTTATGTAAAGAATCTTCCGACAGAGGGAGCCAATTACAAGAGATCCAGACAACAACCAACTGTGATGAGTAGCTAATCAGCTGATGATGAGACTGCGACAGTTTCGAAAATGTTCCTGATTTTGTAAAAATGACGTGAGTGAAGTTACAAGTTTTAAAAGGTATGACTAAATTTTAGTCCTTACAAACAACACAATTAATTCTTAAGTCAAAGTACTCAATTAAACTAAGTTAAAAGGGACTTTATAAGTGTAAGACTTTTTTCAGTGTTGCCAAATTAAACATGTCACTTTCAGTAAACCAATGCAACTGCTATGTTTGAGAATGCTGTTAGGATTGTCTGGCTTAGATCTGTACCACAAAATTTAATGCCGTTGTTGGGATTTCACAGAAATAAACTAATTTGAACCTTAGAGGTTGTCCTCTTAAAAAGTAGAAGAAACAACCAGAGCTGTTGAATTACCAGGTTTTACAGCACTCATGAGAAGAAATATACTAGAAGAATAATGTGAGTAACGGGTTTCTACCTTCTAGACACTTTCATATGATTTCACATCTCAAGTTCTCCCTTTCATTTTAAGAAAATTCCTAGTACTAATTCATAAAAACAGAAGGTAATAACAATGAAGCAATACAAATGTTACAGTAAAATATAATTATTTGCCACAAACTTCACTAACTTCCTTCAGCTAATAAAACGTATCAAATTGTTTTTAAGGAATTTGATATAATTTTGGTTCTCAAACTAAATCTGGCATTTAACAATTTAATTGTTTGGATTGTGACCAGGTTTACACGGAAGAAGCAAATGTAATTTAGAAACCACAATGAAGGAACATTTAAGAAATATTGCGTATAAACAGATTGATAAATCAGCCATGGCACATCATTTTTGGTCATTTAACCACAAAATAATTTCAGAAATTAAATTAATTTAATTGCTCCAAGTGATTTAATTATATTTATTTAAAAAAATAGAAACTCCATAATGAATTTGAAATACTGCTGATCGATTCTGTTTTTAAGTTTGTTTCATTTTCAGTATGTGGTAATACAAACTATCCATCACCTAGCGGCTCTAAAGAGCAATATACAGAGTGACTGAGGTTGCGAAAAAAAATTTTCATGAATCTAGTCTTTCAAAATCTGTGGAGAGCTCCTCAATTTTCTTATAAAGATAAGTGAAATTTGTGACAAATGATTAAATTTTATTGCAGTTCTCTTAAAAATTACCGATTAACACAATGTATCACTTGCAAACACAAACTAGAAAAAGCAGGTATTCTAAATATAGAAAACATTATGAACATATTTAAAAATACTAGAAAAAGGTTATTAATGCAACTAAAAAATTCTATGAAGGGCGATGCAGGCTATCCATAACACAAAAGTAAAAGTGAAATAAAGGAAATTGCAGTAAATCATATCACTACAAAAGAACTAGTAGCAGCTTAAGTCTGTTTTAATATTTTGCACTTTCTTTGACGATCTGCCACTCTTTGAATGTTAGGTTAAAGTTTGGCGCAGTTGCATACTTAATTCTAGTTAAAGGCTACAAGTTTTGTTCTTTCACTTTGTTGGTAACTTCCACTACTTGCACGGAAATCACAACAAAAAATATATACATTCTTTCTGTTTTCACCAGAAAACTATCAAAACAGCAGCGAATACAACATGGCAGAAGTATGAAAAATATAACCTTCAAAGTATTGCGCAAAGCATGTATGAAATATTTCGCTTCCAAACTCGCCAAAATTGAAAAATTAAGATACTAGTACGTGAAACTAATTAAGAATGGCCGTGGCTTTCACTGTCATGACCTACTAAATGACGCAGCATCTAACGAGTTCGCGACACTCTTTTTTTAATAACTAATATATTTATTACTCTACACAAATCTTACAGTTGAAAACAGTTCCAGCATATATAGGTAACTGTAAATTACAAAAACTTCTGTGTAGTTTCACTATTTACTGACAATTGTCACATTAATTCACTGCTTTTCTACTGGTCACGTGTAGTATCATATAATCTGTAAATAAAACAAATAGTTTTCACGTGAAACAAGTTCGTCTTGGATTGATCTTCACAACAAAAGCATGACTGAAAACGAGAAGTAGATAAAACAAATAGTTTTTACGTTTAAGTAAAACAAGTTCGTCTTGAATTGATCTTCACAACAAAAGCATAACTGAAAATGAGAAGTAGATAAAACAAATAGATTTTACGTTTCAGTAAAACAAGTTCGTCTTGAATTGATCTTCACAACAAAAGCATAACTGAAAATGAGAAGTAGATAAAACAAATAGATTTTACGTTTAAGTAAAACAAGTTCGTCTTGAATTGATCTTCACAACAAAAACATGACTGAATAAGAAGTAAATAAAACAGGTTCAACTTGAATTGATGTTCACAACAAAAACATCACTGGATATGAGAAAAACAATTTGATGGCAAGACCATTTATCATAGTCTATCTTCGCTCTTTATTTTCTTCACTGCAGACACAGTCGTCTTTCCATCGGACTCTGGTCGTTTAACTCCCACAGGAACTTTGAGTTGTGTAGAAGTTTCTTGAATCCACCTAACTTGCGTTGCTGGACCATAACCTTTATCGTTGCGAGCTGCAATTCTGAAGATAATTGCTGGTTTTGTGGTTAAGTCTATATGGGCTGCTGATAATGATTGCATTTGGAACTGTGCATTGATTGAAGGGCCCACAGTAAACTCGTACAAATGCCAGCTGTGTTGCAGTTGTAGAAGCAGTTTTCTTATCTCCCTGTGTTTGGGATGTTGCACTTCTCACAGCAAGATACACGGAATACTCAATGATGTTATTTGTGCTACTTGGAAGAGGTTCCCAAGACAGATGTGCTCCTTCAAGTGACTTAGAGATCTTCACGGAAGAAGCGGCACCTGGATATCCTGGCAGACATGTCTTAAATGCTGACACCTCACTCCAAGGTCCTTGTCCACAAGAGTTGATGGTTGCAATACGGAATTTGTATGCAGTGCCAGGTTCCAGGTGGATCCGCAACATCTTGGTGTAATCTGGAGGTTCATCAGGGTTATCCGTCTTTGGCTGGAATCCATTTCCTGTAGGGTTTGGCATATAGAAATGTGTCAGTGTGCAAGACGTATCCTCGAAGACACCAGCATCATACCATATGGGTGTCTCCTTCTTGGCATCCTAATCTGCTGGCGTCACATCTTTCTGAGTTTCATTCTTAATTTCACTCCTTGGAGCCTTATCACACCCAAGGTGTGGCGAGGCGAGAGTTGCCAGGGGGTCTCCATCACCGTCCATTGTCATCATGAAGTTATTTTGGTTTCTCGGCCTCAGGAGGAGGTAACTCCTATTTCATTATGTTGATTTCCTCCTTGTGTGTCTCAATTTCCTAATTGGTGGCAGCAGCATCATTCGGAGTTTGTTGCGGAGCTTGCTCCCCTTGTAAAGAATTTACAATACTTAAGGAGTTGAATTCGTTCTGAGGAGGGCCTCTCAACTCTCCCTGCAAAAGGCGCATCTCTAAACGCCCCTCAGCTTGGTCATCAGGTTCTCGCAACTCTGCATCTTCTGTGTCAGACTTTTCAAAATCCGGTTCATTTGCAACAGAAAGATCAATGTTACTATCGTCTGGTAGCATATTAGAATCTTCTTGTGGCTCCTCTGGGGTACTTTCAGTTTCTGGTTTATGCTTCTCTAGCGTAAGGCTGTACTCCATAGCTTCCTCAGCCTCGTCCTTCACTCCCATCTCTGTGAAACCTTCTTCTGCTGCTTCTTCTGGGTCGTTTGATGGCTCATTCTTAACTTCACCTGTATCTCTGCCACTCTGTAGATCCTCTGTCACGTCCATCGTGGTAACTGAAACACTGGCCAGCCATTGAATTATGTTCTTGAATCTGGAATATTTCGTAACTGCTTTTATTTCTACTGTAGAAGGTAATTGAAATCACGAAATAACTTTGTTTTCGCCAGTTGTTACCCAAAATCATCTGATCTGTATGACGATTGGCTATCAAAGACTTTCGAAGGCTTCCGCCGACAGTTCGACCCAGAGGCCAAACACAACAAGTGGTCACCAGAGGAAGAGGCCGCACAACTAATAGCCAGTCTCCAGGTACGGGACGCAGATGTCCTTAGTTGCCGCCGTTGTCTGGACCGCATTCAGGACTTCCGCGGCCCGTCAGGGGGGGCTTCCAAAAGCCATATCACAGGGGAGGCATAACTCTCGGCCGAATGGATGGAGGCGGCTAAGGTGACAGCTATTCCAACGCCGAGAACAAGGAGTGTCCGCTACACCGGAGACAGAACAGCCGAGGGATGCCAGTGAAGATCTAGTGGTGACGGAGCGAATGGAAGGCCAGTGGGCGAAGAACATGATGCTGGACCAGAAGACCCCTGTGCATGGACTGTGTGTAGCCAGAACATTATTGCCGAGCAGAGAGGAGGTGCCAGTGAGGCTGTTCAACCTGACAGACACCGATAACGGCATCCGGTCAGGGACAGAGTTGGGGACATGCGAGCCAGTGATAGCAAATGACAAGACACAGGACCACCAATTGTTTTTTCTACTAGTTTTCAATAACTGGTGGTAATTTATTGAACTACAATGTAAGTCGGTAATGCAGCTAACTGTACTATCAACCCATCGCACCTGCAGCGTGTTCTGTTATTGCCTCCAATACTCAACACTTAAAATGTAGTACAAGAAATGCAAAGAAGTGCAATGTTTAAATATTAATAGCATTTTAAGTGGTCTTTCCTATCTGTGGAGAAAGGTATTAAACACAGAGGTGACGTTATCATCATACCCAATCCTTTCAGTTTTATCTTATTTTAGAATACCAACCAAGATTATTATTTTTGACTTAAATTGACTATGATTTTATTTATTTTTAGTACAGTGGGAGAATATGTAAGCTTGTGGTTTGGTTTTATATAATGTAATTTTTTACGTACACCAGTTTGCCATTAATTAAATCAAAGGCTGTCATCACTGATATGTACAATAAAGTAATAGACTAATTATAAGAAAAGTGATTTCCTCCATGTACGGAGAATGTCAGCATTTACTTTCATGTAAAACATTATATAAGAAATTAACAAATGCACTGGTAAATAAGAATGAAATATTAGCACAAACAGAAAGCAATTATTTCAATGAAAATAGGCTAAGTGACAAGAACTAAAGCAATATGGCTCAACACCATCACATTAGATGTGTAATTAGGAAACTCTGAAACATTTTTAATTAGGTACTTCTTACACATTATACACGTCATACATTTCTTAGCCCTTAACTGGTGATTAGTTAGTGCTCTAAGGTGGGCTTTAATTACTTTCTGTGCCACATATAGTAAGCAGGGGAAGTATTGTATTCCACCCAAAAATGCCATATCAATATTTCTGCTAACATATGTTCCGAAACCTATGAATGTAACTTGATATTTTTAGAATAAGGTCTGTGCACACAGTAGGTATAACTGAAAAACAAATGTCAGTTAAATACTGAATTTGGTATTTAAGTTCAACATCTTCCACGGATCCCATATATCTGTTCAAATACATACCCACAGCCTAAGATATATATAATTTTACAGCATTCACTGCACACTATATCATGCTCACCATAAACATTTCCTTGTAGAATAGATAGCTGATCTCAAACAAATAAAAGATATAGAGGTTGCCACATTTCATGCTTGTGATATAACTTGTGACTAAGTAGCAAGGTACTTTTGGATTGCATTACCACTAACAGAGTTCTTTTAAAGACATGACTTGCCAAGACCTGGGGAAACACCTGAGTGTCAGGTTCCACTTTAAAACCAAACAAACTAAAATGTGAATAATAATACTACTAGAAAATCTTAGAAGTTACTTTTAGAGAATGTGACCCACCCACCTAACTTTCTTATAATGCTCTCTTTAACAGGAAAATAATGGCAGTAGAACAACCATGCCTGTTTTGTTTCAGTTCAGAACTAAAACCACATGGCTAACAAATCTGCCAAAGTATAGCAGAGGCCTGAAAGCCATAAACTGTAAAGCATAGCCAAGGAATATTTAAGGTAGCAACTGTAGAATGTCAGCAAAGTACAGTAAAAGCCTAATATTCCATAACCATCAGCAATCTAGCAGGTTTCTAATGCATCACAATGGCACTCACCTCTGCTCATGTCTTATAACAATAACCCATGGCGCGACAGCCCATAGAGGACCAGAACCTGCCAACCCGACTGCCGGCCTCACACATGCAAGTTAGAAGTGCGTGATCATGCAAAAAATTCAGGGAGATATGATCAGCATTTCGGCACCCCCAGCCGGAAAGGCTCATGTCTTATAGCAGCAAAACTTAAAATTATTCTATGGATAGAGTCAACATGAAAAATTCAATGCCATGGCCAGGATTTGAGCCACAGATCTCTTGGTTAATTAATTAATTAATTCTGAACAATTAACTAAAATTATTTTGTTTGTTAACAGCTTTTTGAATTACCAGGAACATATTAGCTCTGCCAATGTGCCAGAAATTTGTCCTTCAAGTGTGGTTTTATGTTAGTATATTTGCTGACATGAGGCCATTTTTTTTAAGGACACATAAAAACCAACATTCTGGGATAGCTTTTAACTCATAACCTTGGAATCAGCAGTCATGTGCCTAACCAATTGTGTCACCCAGACCAACCTATAGCAGCAAGGTGGCATCTTTTGTTGACATTAAGTAGCCATAATTTTCCTAAAGCGCCATCAACTATAAAATCGAGTCTTAAACCATTCTGTCAAGTTTTATTCACACTTTTGTGCGTCTTACTATGTTTTAAGATGGGATCTCCCATTCAGAAGTTCTGCCAACCACAGTTTGTTTATTAAAACATATAGCACCTATTAGGAACTAATATTTTAAAATACAAAGGCTACTTCATGAATTGTGATTTGCTCCTTCCGTACAACACTTTCAAGCTCATATTTTCCACCAACACATGTCATAACTGCAGGTATTGATATCCTACAGTTAACATTGCCACTTGCACCAGAAACCAGTTGGATGCCTACTGATGAAGAGGTAAGAAGCAAGTGCAAGTATTCCTTGCTTGGTAATGTTTGCTATTTCAAATTTCAATTCATATTTATAAAGTATCAATATATCACTGTTTGTAATACTTATATAGAAATATAATACCATTTTTAATATTATACTGTCAAAAATAATACAGGGTTTCTACTTTAAAGGTTGCAAGTTTTTGCTGAAAATCATGTTTACTTAAAATTCTTAACGAGCTCCCTCCTCTGTTATCAAATCTTAAAGGTGGCTCCTTTATACATTCATAGAAAGAAAAGAAAACAGAAAGAACAAAAACAAACAGCAGCTATAAAAAAAGGAGTTCAATTTGGAAAACATTACAAGCATTCAATGACACTGCATTCCCAATATATACTTTGGAAAGGTAGAGTTAGACTGAAAAATTCAATGCCATAGTTGGGATCTCAGCTATTACAATGAAGTTTTCAGTCTTTCTGTACCCATCCATACTTCGGCCTACAAATGACTTGTGAGAAAGGACAATTAATTTTTCCAATATATGCCTTGATACCATTCTGGCTTCATTGCAAAGCAATGCGATACATAGGGAGATGCTTTGCGGCTTGGCTATATTCATGGTAGCCGAGTGATAAAACAAACATGTCTTGTAAGTGGACCAACATGAGGTAAAATCTTTGATGTGCATGTGTCTTTCTATTATTGTTACTTTAATGAAATGCCTTATGATTTTAATATTTTAAACACATTCATTTATAAAAATACAAATAACATATTCTTGTTGTTTTTAAAATAAGTGCAATTTTATAAGAAAATTGCCTGATATTGGTTGTATCAACACTGTATTATCAATGGTGCTGGCATATAATGTGAAGTATCCTGTTTCGCAAATTTCACTAGGTATTTGTTCTCATCCATGCTCCGCAGAATGAGGACAGTAATAGAAGCAGAGAGTTTGCACACTTAATACTAAGTTAATTTCCATATTTATTTGATTTTACATATACAAATAAAACGTTTATTTAAGATAGATTAACAACAGAATATAGTATTTCAGTTTTTATGTATGAGCATAAATGCCATAAAATCAAGTAAACCTTAACACTTGGAAGTTATATTACAATATGCATAATACTCATTTCATATTTGTACAAAAAAAGGAATCAAAATGATATCTGGGATTCAAACCTTTGTAGGTCTAGCTCAAGCTCTGCCAACTAATATGCATGGTGTGTCTATACAGCTCGCATGGTGCCAGTGTGCCTGGTCGTTGCTGGCGAGTGCTAGGGAGATATGCTAATCATTACCTCGCAAAGCGGCATTCCGCAATTTGCACTTGCGTTACCACTAAATAATTAAGGACAGGATAGTAGTGAAGGAATAATCCAGAATATCTCTGTGGTACCTCTTATTAAATTATATATAAAACACTGCAGTACCAATAACATTATTATAGCCTTCAATCCTATACAACCAAATGATGGCATATAAGCAATATTTTTAATTATAGGAACGAAATAGTACTTTGTGGCAATTAGATAAATTTTGATCCTGAGACAATTGAAAAATACCATATAACAAAGTAATATTCACTATATACTTATAATATTACACAAAAAACTTCGTATTAAACAAATATACACGTTTCAATTAAGAATTTGACACATTCAGTTTTTGGTACACACTATTACCTTCTGACATCCTTTAGTGTTCACAATATTCGCCACATTTGGAGACAGTGAAACAGAACTCTGGACCCTTAATGCACTCTTTAAGTTATGATCATTGGCGTTGACTCTCTGAGGGGTTTTAATGTGTTTCATAGCTAAAAATAAGGATTCACATACAGAGGTCGAAGCAAACATTGCAATCATAGATGCGGCACATCTGTGTAATTGATGGAATCTTGATTTAGGAAATCTCCTGTAGAAATCCAGCAAACTTCCTCTGTTTCTGTAACTGTCAGCTAACTCAGTGTCACATTTCAAGCTGATTTCTGTTGTGCCTTTTATTGACACCAGATCTAGCATTTCTTCCACAACTTCCAAATGTTCATTTACTCCACAGATAAAAATACATAATTGAGCTATACTTCATAAGTCAGTGCTCTCATCAATGGCAATAGAGAACGCAACAAATTATCTTGCTCTTTCAGTAATTTGTGCGCTAATGTTGTCTACCAGATCTTGAATTCTGCTTGAAATAGTATGAGGTGACAGACTGGCACTCTCGAATTGGTGAACTCTGACTGGGGTGAATTTACTTGCAGCTATAAGCATACATCATTTAATAAGTGGACCATCGGAAAAACTACTAGAAAATCTGGCAATTTCTAGTGCTATTTCTTAACTCATATAAACTGAGGTTTCTGCCATTCTGACATCCCCTTTCTGCTATTTCTCTTCCGGTGATGTAATCTTTTCTCTGAGCCTTTGTATCTCTGCAGTGTGTTCTTCTTTTTATACGGCCGAATAATCATTAGCATGCAATGTATTAAAATGTCGCTGAAGATTTAATAGTTTAAGCACTTGAAATTTTTTCTGGCAAATTAAACAAATAGCACCATTGCTACATTCCATGAAGAAGTACTCAGTTTCCAATTCAAAATTGAAATAATATCTCGGAGTGGGTACCCTTTGCTTTAATGAGTGCCCTTCCATATCAAACTAACACTGAGGTATGGACTGCCACTGCTGTGGAAGACAAACCTTGCAAAGCACACACTGAGGCAACACGGTGCTTGTAACCCAGCACATGCACAGCGGCAAGCGAGTTGGCTGTGGCTGGTCTAGCTCCTACATACTTTTCTGTAACCGCTCGGCTATCAGTGCATGTTTAGTAACTGAGACTCAATTGTGAGTAAACTATGGGATTCAATTTTTTGCACACACTACAGTGTGTGAAAAAAGAAAGGATTTGATATGTGACAATGCATGAAACCTATGAGAAGTAATGCACAGTGTGTAAACATTCACATTATATTTATAATAATAGGAGGATGCAGTAGGACGAAGCTAAAGAGGCATTATCCATGACACCATTTAAACTGGCCGTGGAAATGATATACAGTATATATTTAGTTCAGAGATATTTGTGGTAGAAGATTTAGGGGATTCACCATATATATGAAGCTCTTGAATTTCTGTATAGCAATGACAAGTGGCAGAGAAACACATGCTTTATGATAACATTACTAAACCTTGATCTACTTTCACACAATGTAAACCGTTCAGTGTGCAATGTAGGCAGCTCAGAATATATTGTCTATTTCATCTAAAAGTTTCTGTTTACTGAGAAATTCAAGGAATGGCAGAAAAACCTGATCATTTTCAAGTGTATTACACATTCAAATATACAAGAGTTTCATATACCATATCTTTAAAATGGACTAAAAAGTATAAAATGATTTCTCCTAGCCCCATACAGAGCTATCGCCCCATACAGAACAGACTGTCCAAAAATATGTGACCTTGAATTGTTAATAGCTATGAAAACACTTGTAAGATTTAAAATGAAAATTTGGGCTGCATGAAATAGATAATTATGCATGAATAGTTCACATGTGACTAAATATTTTACTGTACTTCAATAACTGTTCCATGACAGTCTGTTTTCAGTGGCAGACTCTGTACACTCCTTCCTATCATATATTGGATACACTCCATGTCTTTCCCTATAAATCTGTATTTTCATTGCTATTAAACAAACATTCACTATCACAAATTTTCAGGACAAGCTGTATAGGGTTAAGAATGATGCTAAGCATAGTAATGCTCTATTGCAAGGGATATGGCATTGTGGGACAGACAGACTGTGCTAGTCAATACATCTCCAGTAAATAATAATAATAATAGGACAGATAACGACTGTCAATAATAATAATAATAATAATAATAAAAATAATAATAATGATGATGATAACAACAATAATAATAATAATTTATTTTCATCCATAATAACACTTACATGTTGTCGGATATGTCAAAATAAACAGTTATATACGTTTAATTACAATTCGTCCAGTCTATACAAGCATTTTTGTATTAGAAATTTGTTTAGTTCATTTTTAAATAATTTACCTTTTTTTGTTTTTAGTGAATTTGGTAGTTTATTAAATAATAATTTTCCCATTATTAAGGGATCTTTATCTGCTGACTTCTTATTTAAAGTTATTCTGTGGTAATTATTTTGTGTCCTTGTTTCGTGTTTGTGACAATGTTTATTTAAGTTACCCATTTCATCCTTGCTAATTACAAAGCGGGAGGTCAGGTGGACGTACCGCTGAATTGCTTAACACGTGGGGCGTGAGGTCTCCACAGTACATCGATGTCGCCAGTGGTCGCCCGCACGTGCCCGTCGACCTGGGACCGGACTGCAGCGACGCACGGATGCACGCCAAGACCGTCGGATCCTACGCAGTGCCGTAAGGGACCGCACCGCCACTTCCCAGAAAATTAGGGACACTGTTGCTCCTGGGGTATCGGCGAGGACCATTCGTAACAGTCTCCACGAAGCTGGGCTACGGTCCCGCGCACCGTTAGGGCATCTTCCGCTCACGCCCCAACATCGTGCAGCCCGCCTCCAGTGGTGTCGCGACAGGCGTGAATGGAGGGACGAATGGAGACGTGTCATCTTCAGCGATGAGAGTCGCTTCTGCCTTGGTGCCAATGATGGTCGGATGCGTGTTTGGCGCCGTGCAGGTGAGCGCCACAATCAGGACTGCATACGACTGAGGCACACAGGGCCAACACCCGGCTTCATGGTGTGGGGAGCGATCTCCTACACTGGCCGTACACTTCTGGTGATCGTTGAGCGGGCACTGAATAGTGCACGGTACATCTAAACCGTCATCGAACCCATCGTTCTACCATTCCTAGACCGGCAAGGGAACTTGCTGTTCCAACAGGACAATGCACGTCCGCATGTATCCCGTGCCACCCAACGTGCTCTAGAAGGTGTAAGTCAACTACCCTGGCCAGCAGGATCTCCGGATCTGTCCCCCATTGAGCATGTTTGGGACTGGATGAAACGTCATCTCACGCGGTCTGCACGTCCAGCACGAACGCTGGTCCAACTGAGGCGCCAGCTGGAAATGGCATGGCAGGCCGTTCCACAGGACTACATCCAGCATCTCTACGATCGTCTCCATGGGAGAATAGCAGCCTGCATTGCTGCGAAAGGTGGATATACACGGTACTAGTGCCGACATTGTGCATGCTCTGTTGCCTGTGTCTCTGTGCCTATGGTTCTGTCAGTGTGATCATGTGATATATCTGACCCCAGGAATGTGTCAATAAAGTTTCCCCTTTCTGGGACAATGAACTCACGGTGTTCTTATTTCAATTTCCAGGAGTGTAGATAATTTGCATTTCTGTAGTTATTATTTTCTCCATTCCATTTACTTCCTTAGTACCAAATATCAATGAGGTGTCATCGGCATACGTCACTGTTTTTGAGTGTGTAGTTATAGGAAGATCATTCACGTAGATCAAAAAAAGTATTGGTCCTAGGACAGATCCTTGAGGAAATCCTATGATGTTTTCATAATTGGATGTGATTGATTCTATTGTATTTCTACTCTTGGTTCTAACTGATATATGACATACAGCAAGACCTGAATGCATTGAATAGCTGGTTTAAGGGCAATAAGTTAACATTAAATGTCTGTAAAACAAAATATATGTTATTTCATAAAAGATCATACGTACCAGTAGTAAATAACAAGATACATGTTGATAACGCAGTGATTGAAAGAGTAACAAAAATCACATATCTAGGTTTGATTCTACACAGTACGCTCACATGGAAGGACCATATCATGCATGTAAAAAATAAGATTCTTCCTGTGTTAGCTGTAATTCACAGGCTGAAATTCAAAGGATTCAGTGTAAATCATTTACGAAGTATCTACCATGCTTTAATTCAATCTCATTTGGATTACTTAAACATCTTATGGGGTAACTCTGTTAAATATTTAATTCATGACCTCGAAGTACTTCAAAATCGAGCCTTGAAAATAATCTACAATCTACCCTTTAGAACAAACACAAAAACACTCTACCATGTAACTAACATTTTACCATTACAACTAAACATAGAGTTGTCCTTGCTAATATATCTCCACAAAATAAAAAATAATCTTCTAAAGTCCAATCTAACATTTGAAAGCTCCTCACATATATATAATACAAGAAATAAAGGAAACTTAACAAAACCAACAGTGAACACTTCTACTTATGGCCTGAACAGCTTAACCTCACACGTTATCAACTTATATAATGCACTGCCACTGGAACTGAAAGGCTGCAGGAACATAAAAGGTTTTAAAAGGAAAGTTGCTGAAAATTTACTGAAGGCATATATTGATAGCTGATAAAGTGTTACACATTTATAGCTGGTTTGAAAGCTGAACTGTTTAAAAATTAATATGGATTAATGTCCCATAGAATATGTAGCTTCTATTTTTCTGTAAGTTCTTTGTTACTATTATTTCTTGAGTTATAGTGAATGTCTGTATCTTTGTATGTTTCATATATGTTATTCTTGTACGGTAATTCATTCCTACTCTAAAAATGTAATATAAGTATTGTCAAGGGCTGTTTGCCATCATTTTATATATTTTTGTACTGTTCCCTAGCATGAGCTATGGCTCTGGGAACCTTTTCAGATAACAATAAATAAAAAAATAAAAAAAAACTACTGTACATTATTTTCTGTTTACTAAATAGGATTTTAATATTGTGTGAAATTTCCCCCTTATGCCATACTTCTGCAATTTGTTCAGCAACATTTCATGTGATACACTGTCAAATGCTTTAGATAGGTCAAGGAATATACCTGTGATCTTTTCTTCAATTTCAAGCCCTTGAAGTGTATTGTGGTATAGCTCTGCTATCGCTGTGGCTGTGGAGTGATTTTTCCTGAATCCATGTTGAGATTTACTTAGTATATTGAATTTGTTTAGAAAGCTTATTAATCTATTATTTAACACTTTTTCAAATACCTTAGCAAAAACAGCAGTTAAGGTAATAGGTCTATAGCTTTCTGCTTTTGTTTTATTGCCTTTTTTTAAATATTGGTCGAACTATGCTTATTTTTAAACAATCGGGAAAAGAAAACTCCATTATCGATGCATTTATCAGGTGCTCAAGTATATCTAGTAGGGCATATTTACAATGTTTCAGTGTTTTTGTAGATATTTCATCCCACCCCGTCGATGTGTTATTATTTAGTTCATTTATTATTTTTTCTAGTTCCTCTTTAGTGGTTCCTCTTATATAAATGGTTGATAATATTTCATTTGTCCCTTGTGTTGTATCCCTAATCTGACTGATTTTATTGATTCCCATTTTTAAGAAATAATTATTAAAGATTTGACAAAATTCTTTAGGATTTTTAACTAGCTGCATATTTTCTTCTAAGGATATGTTTTCAAATGTCTTATTGTTTACATGATGTTCTTTTACAATTCCCCATATTGTCTTTGCCTTATTATTTGATTTTATTATTTTGTCACTAAATTGTTGTCTCTTTAGAGTAATTAGTTCTTGAGCATACTTCTTTTTAAAAGCTTTATATTTATCCCTAAAAATGTCTAAGTTTGTTGATTTATAGAATGTATGGTAATCCTTCATTTTATCTCTATTCTTTGTTACTTCATATGGAATTTTAATACATTGATTATTAGGTTTGGTAACTCTTTTGTTTTTGATTGGGCAGTGTGTCTCAAGGTGCTGTTTTATAATGTCAAAGAAGCAGTCCCATTTTTTATTACTATCCTGCAATGTATAAACTGCACCCCATCTATCTTTTGTTAAACTAACTAGGAGCTGGTTCAGATTGTTAGTAGTCATTTGTCCTAACTTCATGAATTCTGTTATTTCAAGTTCTTCCCCTATATAACTGATATCCATAATTTGGGAACTATGGTCAGAAATACAATAATCTACAATTTCTGTTGAGTAATTATTCTTTTCAATATTGGTTATAATATGATCTATTGATGTAGCTGAGATGGGTGTGATTCTAGTTGGTTCTTTAATAATGTCTTTTAAATTATAACTTGAAATTATGTCAAGTAGGTTTTTATAATCTGTATTATTTGTGCCAGTATTTATGTTTAGATCCCCTATCAAAATTATTTCGCTATTTATACCTATTTTTGTTTTATTTAGCATGTCGTCTAGATAGCAAAGAAAATCACTAACTTTGGTACTTGGCGATCTGTACAAACCCATTATTTGCAAGTTTAGTTTTCCTGTTTGTATTTTTGTTGTGGCTACCTCGAATACTTTTTCTACGCTGTAAGCTTTATCCCAGTTTGATATAGACAAATTATCTCCAGATTTTAAAAATATAGCTACCCCACCCCCTTTATTATTTTGTCTGGAAAAGTGTGATATCAATTTATAATTTTTTTTTTTTTGTCAGATTGTTCTGACAGAACCTGTACATAACAATAACAGCAGAAGATCACACCTGCCTATTATCTTCTGTACGTGCTCAGCTTCAAGTATGGTGTAACAAAATCCCCTCAGAAATTAAACATACTGCACCATTTGGAAAATTTAAATGGAGCAGCTTAAATATCTCTCTGCTAAACAGGGGCTATTAGATCATAGAGGAATACTAATATAATACAAATATATTAGGTGGAAGATAGATTATATGAGAAAGAGTCAAAAAGTAACTGCAGTTACTTTACTGGAAAATAATATTTCCTTTATAAATCCTTTCATGGAAGTGTTGAAAACAGTGTTGTTGTATAAATTAATTGGGAGTCGATTAATAACACAATGTTATTAATCGACTCCCAATTAATTTAATAATTAACTATTTCCTTTATTTAAATTGTTTTATAAAACCTTGAAGTATTCTCCGTTGGACAAAATACGCTGGTTCCACCATTCCATTAACCATCCAAAATACCTTCTAAAGCCCTTTTTGGATAGTCTGTTAAGTATTCCTGAAGTGTATATTTTAACCCATGATCACAATGAAAATGATGATCCCAGAGCTCTTTTTTCATGTAGGAAATAAGTAGAAGTCACACAGCGCTAGGTCTGGTGAATAAGGTGGATATGCCATCATTTCAATGCCTAATTCTATGATTGCTTCCTAAGTCTTCATGGCATGAGCAGCAAGTAGATTATTCTGTTGAGAAATCCATCCCATTTAAGAAAGGTATGCTCTTTGTAGACAATTTTCTTCCTTAATGGCCCCATCAATACTTCACAACAGTAGTTAGCAGTAAAAAACAGTATGCTGCTTATCCATAATGTGATTGTACTATCTTCTAAAAAAGTAAATGTACACTTTTTGCAATAAGTACCATTCAGACATTCTGTGAGTTGAGGATATGAAATCTAAATTGGCCATGGTTGTAGAGGTACACTGTCATGGTCGTCATTTTATACCTGTCCTCACTTTGAAGATTTCTATGGCTTTATTAACCCAGAATGACAAAATATGGACTAATTATCACAAAGCTTATAACACTCTCTTGCAGCTCAGATATTAACTGCATGGGTTTGGGGAAGATACAATAAAATGGAATTATGATTATAGCATGAATTTTAATATTCTTTTTATTATTTTATAGATTTAGTTGCCTTACATCATGCTCACTTTTTAAAACATATGGAGTGAAACGCTGATCACAATTGTTTTCTACACATAACCTTTTGCACTGTTCCAACAGCAAAGGAGAAGTAATGTATGCTGCAAATTCCATGATATGGTTTGTGCATGTGATTGCTTCTTCAGATGTATTAGTTTTCCTGGAGACATCTTAATTTTGTTTCTCTTCTTTATGTGTTTCCTCCTCATCTTCTACATTGTGACTTTCTGTTAGATCTATTGCCAAAGTAAAAATTGCCTGAGTTAACAGAAGATCATCCCTTGGAATATAGTTCTCTCACCTACACTACATGTTCTGCATTTTCGTCAGCTTTAATGTGTGTAGAGCATCTTTTTCATCATCTCCAAACCCTGTTTTCTTGAAACTCTTTGCACTTAATTTGAGCCTTAACTCCAAGGGCAAATGTACTCTTAGATTTTTCAGCTTGGGAGTGGAGGGGGACAGTACTGCATCAGATATTGCCTATAGTGGGACTTGAATGTATAAATGGCTCCCTGGTCCATGGGTTGTGTGATGCTGGATGAATGGGTGGTAATAAGTGTAAGCAGTGCATTTCTTAAAATTTTTGATACTGTGGGAGAGATCACATCTCAGGCAGAAACAAGCTCATATAGATTAAGTTTAAAGGAAGTCGATTAATGGTACTAAACAACACTTACCTTTACATTTTCCTGGAACATGCTTCAGAGACTATTTGCCTCCATTGTCAACCGGATATCGTCTGGTTCTCAGTGGTGTAGCTTGTGATATTCTGTCATAGGTCTCCTCTGGTGGCGGTTCAAGGAACTTGCTGAACAAATCTTTCTCGGGGATATTCAATATCTGTCGATATTGAATACTTTGTTACTATTTTTCGAAATGAAGATTTGTTCCCATGTGGACAGTTCTTGTTTTCCTGATGAATATTTTAGTAGTTTGGGTTCTGGATTTATGTTGTAGTTTTTTCCAAAAAATGCGTGGCAACTGCTGTATTTTCTAATTGTTTATATTTTATGTTCCCAAAGTGTTCCTTTGCACTTGTTTATAAATTTCTTTTGGTCTTTCCAATATAAATTTGACTGCAGTCACAACATTCAATTAGATATATACCAGATTTTTTGTTAGATGGAATGGCATCTTTGATGTTTAAGCAAATTAGGTTTTTTAAGGAGTGATGTTTGACTGGTGCTAGTTGAATGTTTTTTTTTTTAAACTTTTTTGAATTTATCAAAGTCCCATGGATGGTAAGTGAATTTTTTGAAAATCATATTAGTTTCTATAGCTGAGAGGGTTGTGGTTTCCTTTATTAGCTTCTTCTTTTTTGTTAAGTTCACTTGCCTACTAATGATTTGGGAAAGTAACTTTTGTGTGCTATTTCTATAATTTTGTTGTATTCTATTTAGTATTGTACTGCTGTGAGAGGGATGTTGACCAGTCTGTGTGTTAAACTATTAAAGATTGCCTGTTTGTGGGATCTTGCGTTCTAGCCAGTAGCTTTTATGTAGTTATCTGTCTGTTTGGTTTTCACTGATGCATCAGTGATGCCCTAAAACTTTTAAATATCCAAGAAAAAAGCCTTAAGTTCACTCTAGAAATAGAAAAAGATGAGTATTTGCCATTTTTGGATCTAAAAATAATGAGAAATAAAAACAGAATCAACTTTGGCATTTACAGAAAACCAATTGATTGACTTAAAAACAATAGTGAATCAAAATAGTGATTGATTGAAAACCAATAGTGATTGACTTGCTGTTTTTGTGGATCTTAGAAAAACTCTTCAGGGACATAACCCTGCCCTGATCACTATTTGTTCAAGAAGAGCACTCAAGTTCATCATACGTATAATTTTGTGACTTTTATGACATTCAAAACAAAATTTGTTAAAAAAAGTAACATCATTTTCTTAAGATAAGTGAAGTTTTTGTTACAGATAGTTATATTTGTGTAATTTGAATTTAATATTTACGAGGGCTATTCAGTAAAGAATGATCACAATTTCGTTTTGACATTGTACCTTTACTCATCCCCATAATTTTAATGGTCATTCTCAAAATAGTCTCCCCTTAATGTGATGCACTTCTCAGCATTTCTGCCAGTCTTCAAAGACATACTGGAAACCATTTTTTGAGAGATCCTTCAAAATATCCTCCACAGCCTTCACCACTGCTTCTGATGATGGATAATGCCTCCCATGAAGGCGTATCTTCAAGTTAGGGAATAGCTAAAGGTCACATGGGGCTAAATCTGTACTATATGGAGGGTGAGGGATGCACTTCACGTTAATTGTTGCAAGAAATTTAGTAACAACATTGGCAATATGCGGCCACACATTGTCGTGGTGCAGGTTCCAGTCTGCTTCATGGAAATGTAATCTTTTGTGCCTGATATGGACTTGCAATGTTTTCAGGCCATCCCTGTACCATTATCCAGTTACTGATGTGTGTGCAGGTACAACATGCTAATAAACCATTCCATGAATATCAAAGAATGAGATGACCATAAGTTCCCCAGCAGAAGCAACCCTTTTTGCATTTTTTGGGGTTGGTGATGGAGACTTCCACACTGAGCTTTGTACTTGCCTCTCAGGATCAAAATGATGTAGCCAAGTTTCATCAGCAGTAATTATGTTTGAAAGAAACTCCGGATCTTCCTCTAACATCAACTTTAACAGCATGAAAACCTCCGTGCAACTATCCTTTTGTTCGGGAATGAATAGTTTTGGAACCCATCACGCACAAACACGTCTCATGTGTAATGTTTCTGTTACCAACGAGTGAGTGGCACTCAATGAAATGTTCAGTATTTCAGGAAGTGATCTTAAGGAAATTCGTCGATCCTCTATCACAATGGCAGCAACAGTGTTGATGTTTTCTTCCGTAAGAGCAGTAACTGGAGCACCAGGTCCACCTTCCTTAGAAATTGATTGTCCCCCCTCTGTAAAAGTTTTAAACCACCTTTGAGGTGTGCTGTAGGGAAGAACAGATTCACCATAGGCCTCAACTGAAGATTTGTTAAGATGAAAGCCCAATTTCAAAGCTGCATACTGTTCCTCGCGTGTTACCTCCCTTGCAGCGATAGTCAATACTGAACATGTCTGAACTTGTCTAGTTCTCACAGGTGGGAAACTAGGAGTACCAACAATGAAACTACTACGGCATGTTTATTTCACATTATACTAACAGAATATAATAAATTTGAATTTTAGTGCGAAAAATTATGACCGTAAAAAATTATGATCATTCTTTAATGAACAGCCCTCGTATATATATATATATATATACACACACACACACACACACACACACACATAAAATAGCAACAACCCTTCTCTCTGAGGTAGCAAGATGATCAAGACGATGGATTAATGGTGATTATGATAATCCTCTTGTTATTGTTTGTTGTTAATGAGGGTGTTAATATACTTAATAAATTAATAGATATCACTAGAAATGCGTGAAGGGAGATCTGCAATGGCTGCCTAAAATGGTTTAAGAGTCGTCACTTTAGCACTACTTGAAAACTTTAACATGGATTTTCCAAATTTATTTACAAGTTCATCAGTTATTGGGTATGAGACACAGCAATTTCGCTTGTTTTGAATGCCAATTTTTACTGTTAGGAGGTCACTCAGTGTTTGAGGCTTCAAAGTCAACCATCATGGAATATGATCTTTCCACATCAGTGTTTCCATGTGGCAACATAAGAAATAGTTCAATCAATTTTGAAATATTTGAGAGGACATAATTCCCTTCAAAATGTATTTCTCCTACTTTGCACCAGGACACAAGGGTACTGTTTGATTCAGTTAACTTCTCTATAATATATCATTGGTGACATAAATGTAATGTACTAAAACATACTATTCACTTGAAAAGTTAAGAGTTTATTATAAATTGCGGTGAATCCTGAGGCCTTCATGCTAGCGAGCGTTGCATCATGCTACATATGGTTATTGTAGCTTGTATGAGGGCTGTTCAGTAAAGAATGATCACCATTTTTTTTGACAACGTCTCTTTACTCATCCTCATAATTTTGATGGTCCTCAAAATAGTCTCCCCTAATTTTGATGCACTTGTTCCAGCATTTCTGCCAGTCTTCATAGACATGCTGGAAACCATTTTTTGAGAGATCCTTCAAAATCACCTCCGCAGCCTTCACCACTGCTTCTGATGACAGATAATGCCTCCCACGAAGGCATTTCATCAAGTTAGGGAATAGAAAACAGTTACATGGGGCTAAATCTGTACTATATGGAGGGTGAGGGATGCACTTCACGTTGATTTTTGCAAGATATTCAGCAACAACATTGGCAACAGGCAGCCGCGCATTATCGTGGTACAGCATCCAGCCTGCTTCACGGAAATTTGGCACCCAATGAAATGTTCAGTGTTTCAGAAGATGATCTTAAAGTAATTCTTTGATCTCTCTCACAATGGCAGCAGCAGTGTTGGTGGCTTCTTCTGTAAGAGCAGTAACCGGAGCACCTCCACCTTCCTTAAAAATAGATTGTCTCCCCTCTTTAAACATTTTAACCACCTTCGAGCTGTGCTGTAGGGGAGAACACACTCTTCATAGGCCTCCTGTAACATTGTATAGGCCCCAACTGAAGATTTGTTGAGAGGAAAGCAGAATTTCAAAGGCTCATATTGTTCCTCGCATATTAGCTCCATTGCAGCGGTAGGCGATACTGAAAATTTCTGAATTGGCGGGAAACATAAGTACCAACAATGAAACTACTACTGCATGTTTGTTTCACATTAAGCTTACAGAATATAATAAGATTGAATTTTAGTGCATAAAATTATGACCGTAAAAAATTATGATCATTCTTTATTGAAGAGCCCTCGTATAGACATGTTGATATGTTGACACCCATCAAATAATATGTTTATATTATCAGGCCTAGTGCTTGCCATAAATAAAAGGATAATAACATCAGCTATAATACTAGCACATGAGAGATTCTTTAAATCGATTTTCCTAAGAATAGTTCCCTAATATTATAGCGTTGGCTTTTAGGATAAGTTTGATTTTAAAAAAATTGAGAAAAGTAGCTACCTTTTTCCACTTTTTCGTATTTTTCCTCTATGTCTCCCAAATACTTAAATGTTGCTACGCGTAGTGGAATTCCACTATGGTTGGCATCACTGTACTAGATTTCTGTTGAAGGTCATTCGTCAAGAACTAACACACAACTTATATATATATATATGGTATTCCAATATGAACGACATATAGGGTCTCTATTTAGCTCACTTAATCTGTCATTTATTGAGTATGATTTATTATTTGTTATTATAAATGTTTTTTAATTGTACCAACTACTATGCTTCGATTAATATCTTACATGTTTTAATTTGATATTCTTGTGTTTCCAGCAATCAAAGATCTTGAATTAAGTTCATTATGTCTTCTAATGAAAATGAAATGCGAATGGTGAAGTCGATTACACTCACAGGCTCTGGTGGCTATGATAAATTGGAGGTAAGCCTATTTTCTTTTTAAAACAGGTCTGTAGTCTCCACTTCTTCAGATTAAGGCAGAAATGATACAAACAGTGAAGAACTTCAGATGTATTGAATAACTGCCATCTGTATTTGTAACAACAGATCTGAAATTCCTTTCTTGGAAGTGTTGAAAACAGTGTTGTTATGATAAATTAACTTCAAAGAGAGTCGATTAAAGTTAATTAACAGATCTTAATCTTCCTAATCCTAAAGAAAACCTTTTAATCAAAGATAACCCACTGACTTTTGAACCAATTAATATTCAGTTAGATTTAGAACAAGTAGTTACAAAATCTGGAACTTCCAAACCTGTACTAAAAGCACTAGCATTAGGAACTGTTAACAATAGATATCCACCCGAAGAATGGCTACATATCTACACAGATGGATCTAACTTGGACAACAACTCAGGAACAGCAATTTAGTGTGCACTGTTCTCATTCTATCAACCAGCAGGATACCACACAACAAATTTTGATGCAGAAGTAACAGCTAATCATATTTCACTCCAACACCTTCTATACAGAATAGATAAATTTAAAAATGCTGTCATACTTTCTGATTCCAAAGAAAACATTTTAATGAAAGAAAACCCATTCACTTTTGAACCAATTAATATTAGATTAGATTTAGAACAAATAGTTACAAAATCTGAAACTTCCAAACCTGTACTAAAGGCACTAGCATTAGAAACTGTGTATAAGAGATACCCACCTAAGGAATGGTTAGATATCTACACAGATAGATCTAACTTGGACAACAACTCAGGATCAGGAATTAAGTGTGCACTGTTCTCATTCTATCAACCAGCAGGATACCACACAACAAATTTTGGTGCAGAAGTAGCGGCTATTCATATTTCACTCTAACAACTTCTATACAGAATATATAAATTTAAAAATGCTGTCATACTTTCTGATTCTAAAGCAGCATTACGTGCAATAAGTTCATATAAAATGAGGTTAATCGAAATTAAAAAATGTCACAAAATGATCCAACAACTTCAAAAAAAAAAAAAAACAGAAAAGAATTATATTGCAGTAGATTCCTGCACATTGTGGAATTGCTGGAAATGAATCTGATTTTCTTTTGCATAAATGGTGCAAATTTATTTCAGAACAAAAGTAAAAATTTACCCCTTACATCCATAAAAAGATTAATTAAAAACAAATATAAAAACAAACAAAACCAATCAATATCTAACAAAGCCAGCGATAAAAAATGGAACATTATAATTAAAATCCAGAAATTATTCCAGAAATCCCACGTAAAGCTGTCATAGCAAATTTTAGTTTACTTATGGAAAATGATTATTTTGCCGAACACTTACACAGAATAGGAACTTAGACAAATGCAAATTGTCCTCTGTGCAAAAATGAAGAGGAAATGACTGAAGAACAGGTTTTAACCTGTGAAGCCCTACCTGCTGGACCCACTACACAGAAATATTGGAGAGCAAAGGAGCTAATGGTTTCATTGCCAAAGCCTAGCATTTCGAAACAACAACATACTTGTATACATTAGAAGTGACGGTGGTGGTGTTCAGTTTCTGTGCCTGTGTTTTCTAGAATTTCTATAATGAAGGTTGCAAAAGCAGCTGCAATCTCTGGAGAATGATCCTATATATCCATTGCTAGAATCTAGCAATGAATCTTCTATCAATTTTTGAAGGCAGATTTAAAGGAGAAAAATTAAAACTGTCTCTGATGATAGGATTCTTTTTCTAGAATTTGATTTTGCCTAGAACTGCCTATACCTAAATTAAATGTTACATATTAATTCTACAAACAGCTTCTATAGTTACATAAGTTCAACGGCTGTATATTTGTTACGTTACTTCAAAAGTATCTTTGATGAAAAAGGGCTTAAAATTATTTACTAGGAGTCATATATTCACATTTATTATATCGAATTGATATATGGGGCTTTTTTTCTGTAATTTATGTCCTCCAACGTAAAGTCATATCGGACGGTGCATGAAATTGGTGAAATGATGCTCAAATGAGTCCGGGGTCCATGGAGCTTAGAGTTACCTGACATTCGTCTTTCAGGATAAGGGAAAACCCCGGAAAAACCTTATCCAGGTAACTCACCCTGACCGAGATTCGAACTCAGGACCTCTTGAACGTGAGGCAGAGATATTTGGGGCTGTGCTGCTGCAACGCATATGGGAGAGTTATTTCGATTGCAAAAAGGCAATCAGAATTATTTACAATTTGAGTTCCCGAGAATCATGTAGGGAAATATTTAAGGATAAAGGAATATTGACAGTATCTTCTCTGTATGTTTATAAAGTAGTAATTTATGCCGTACAAAATGAAAATCCTAAAAATAAAGATATTCAGAGTCATAACACTAGGCACAAGGACGACTTTTTTAGGCAAAGTTTTAATAAGAATATTTCCGACAGGGATCCAAATGTGATGGGCTTATTGCCTCACAAAAATTGCCAGCACATCAGAAGTCTTGTAAAGGCAAGTAATTTGAGGGTGCTCTGAAGAAGTACTTGTTAACAAACAGTTTGTATTTTATTGATCAACTATAATCTTTATACCACGTTGAATTTAACTTTCAGTTAACTTGTACTTCTTCAGAGCACCCTCAAATTGCTTGCCTTAATGAAGGATGTAAATTACAAAGAAAAAAATTAAGAAAAATATTAAAACGGCCTCTGGAAATTTATAAATACATACAGCTGTTACATAGGGGTTTCTCTATCGGTATCATGATGAGCTTGAAGTTTGGGTTCATGCCCCTAACGCCTCCAAGGAGTTCACCAAACCAACATCCATCAGTCGACAACAGCTGATGATGTTAGGAAGGTAATAATGAAACACGTTCTAGATAAATACGTGCAATAAAATGGAGCATTGAGTACTAGTTCAACTCAAAATTATATTAATTTTGTGTTTCATTGTATCAGAATCCTTACACATTGGAATCCTTTTTATATATTCATCTTATTTTACTTTTAATTTTCTAGTTCAACTTATTCAAAAGGTATATGCCAATCTTCCTTCCTTGGATTAAGCAAAAGTGCAGATACTGGGATGGAATAAGATAAGCTTGAACTGGACAATAGGTAGAGATTTTCAGATAGTCAAACCTCCCCCTTCTTTTAGCAGATACAGCAAAACTCAAACCAGTTTTTATCTCAAAGTATAAACTTGAAAGAAGTGTAGGGACAGTGAAGCACAAACTAGTACAAAATTGAATCGAGAATATATTGACACATTGCTTCACTCACACTGTTTATTCACAGGACATGTTTCAAGAGCTCTTGCTCCTATCCTCAGCTGATACTCGACTAGTGCAAGTTGTAGTGGTTTCTTCTTTCTCCGTATTGTCAATAGATGGCGTGATGTACTTGTCAAAGATGTCCGGTGGTGGAGTTTCAAAATTCATGACTCTATGACGATTTTTGTTAATGAAGATTTTTTCCCATACGGAAAGGTCTATGGGGTGATTAACGTATTTTATTAGAGATGTTTCCAAATTGATGTCATGTCTAGTATTCAAAAAATGAAAAGCCACTGCTGATTTTTCTGTTTCACCATTTTTAATGTTTCTCATATGTTCTTTAGTTCTGATGTTAATATCTCTTTTTGTTTTTCCTATATAAATTTTAGGGCAAGTTTCACATTTGATCTCATAGATTCCTGGTTTTTCTTTGGTAGTGATTGAATTTTTGGGAGGGCCTTTTAACAAATTTCTGATATTAAACCTGTTTTGAGGTGCAAGAGTTATGTTGTGTTTTGAGAAGATTTTTTGGAATTTGTTATAGGCTGATGGGTGGAAGGTGAATTTTTTAAAAAGTTTTTTCTCTTTTTCTCTTGTAGGTTCTTGGGTGGGGCCATAGACCAATAATTAATAACATTGATGCACCCACTTACCAACTATCAAAATGGCTGGTTCAAATCTTCAGATCCTTCACAAAATTTGAAAATTTAAGTATCAAAAACTCGTTTGAATTGTTAAATCTCCTGAAAGACACAAAGATCAACTCTACAGATGCTTTAGTTTCCTTTGACGTCATTTCTTTATATCCAAGTATACCGACCAATGAGCTTATTCCACTTCTCAAAAAATGGCTGGAATCAATACAAATAACACCTGAAGAAATAGAAGAACTTTCACAACTTACAGAAATTTGTATCAATCAAAATTTTTTCAGCTTTAATGGACAGATCTATAAACAAAAAACAGGCCTAGCTATGGGCAACCCATTGTCTCCCTTCTTGGCAGATTTATTCATGAGTGCTTTTGAAACACATATCACAAAAGCTTTTCCAAATTATTTCAAAGTGTGGTATCGCTATGTTGACGACATTTTTGCAATAGTACCTAAAAAGCTCATACAAGATGGTCTTAAACTTTTGAATATACAAAATCCAGCTATAAAATTTACATTGGAAACAGAAGAGGATGGTGTGCTCCCCTTTTTGGACATCAAGATCAAAAAAATGAACAACAAACTCACTTTTGGTATCTACAGGAAACCGACACACACAGATAATTACATTAAGAACAACAGTTTCAACCCAAAACAACACCAACATGCCATTTTCAACAGTTTAATCTTTCGGATGATCAACTTTCCACTAAACAGAGAAGATTATCAAGAAGAATACCTACACATAAAAAAAGTAGCTATATCCAACGGTTTCAACCCAAATTTAATAGACAAAACTGTTAACAGACTCAACAAAGCTAAGAAAATAAAAGAAACCACCACCCTAGAACCTACAGGAGAAAAAGAGAAAAAACTTTTTAAAAAATTCACCTTCCACCCATCAGCCTATAACAAATTCCAAAAAATCTTCTCAAAACACAACATAATTCTTGCACCTCAAAACAGGTTTAATATCAGAAATTTGTTAAAAGGCCCTCCCAAAAATTCAATCACTACCAAAGAAAAACCAGGAATCTATGAGATCAAATGTGAAACTTGCCCTAAAATTTATATAGGAAAAACAAAAAGAAATATTAACATCAGAACTAAAGAACATATGAGAAACATTAAAAATGGTGAAACAGAAAAATCAGCAGTGGCTTTTCATTTTTTGAATACTAGACATGACATCAATTTGGAAACATCTCTAATAAAATACGTTAATCACCCCATAGACCTTTCCGTATGGGAAAAAATCTTCATTAACAAAAATCGTCATAGAGTCATGAATTTTGAAACTCCACCACCGGACATCTTTGACAAGTACATCACGCCATCTATTGACAATACGGAGAAAGAAGAAACCACTACAACTTGCACTAGTCGAGTATCAGCTGAGGATAGGAGCAAGAGCTCTTGAAACATGTCCTGTGAATAAACAGTGTGAGTGAAGCAATGTGTCAATATATTCTCGATTCAATTTTGTACCAGTTTTTATCTGCCTTTTAGTGACCCTTCACTTTCTGCATTCTTTCTAGTGAATTTGCTTTAAGTGCTGATAACTTGAAACCAACTGCTTAAGAATATGCCTGCTTATTAATTTAATGTTCAACTTAGTATACATTTAAGTTAATTGATGGAAATTAATTGTTCCTTGACACTAGCCATGTATAGGCTAAGGTTTTGGATAAATAGAGTCAAACTGAAAAATCCAATGCCACGGCGGGGCTGAAACCACGGATGTATCTTAGTATACTTTATTGTATTATGGCTGTCTTAATATGGGATGCAAGAGTAATTTCCATTTATAATAAAACCTTAAAGCCCATGAGTTAAGTACTTATGAATTATAAGTTGCTATTGGGGGGATGTTATTTCCTCATAGTCTACAGGGAAAATGCAAGTCAGTGGAGAATTAATGTTATACCATCATGTGACTCCATGATAGAGTTGCTCTGCATAGAGTGGAAGGTCCGTGGTTCAAATCCTAGATATGGCAATGAATTTTTTTAGTGTTAAATATAGTGTCGCAAACCCATTATTTACGATCGCATGCCGCAGAGAGATAAGGGACAGATGGTGCTGGTCGAAGATAAACAGCTTGCCTAAGTAGATAAACATAGCACAGAGATAAAGGTCTGTGGAAATAAATAAAGAGATAAATGGAACATTCTAGTGGCATCTTGATTGTTGTACAGAACATTTGATTTCTTGTTTATTCCAGAAATATCTAGTAATATGAGTTGTGGTATATATTAGGATGCTACGACTTGCCAAGAGACAGCTCTAAAGACAGTTGTAAAGACAGTCGTAAACAGGAATTGTAACAAGAGTTGTAAGCAGTGGAGGTTCAGTATGCTCTTTGTTGTGGTCAAAGACCTTGGAAGATTGTATTTGTCTGTTACATAATTCTGCTGGTGGACAGAGTTTATTTCTACGGAAATAAAGAACATTTTGAATTTCTGCAACTTGGACTTTTAATTCTTAGAACCCGCAAAGTCACAGAATATATATGTATATTCTTAATGAGTGAGTAATGTTCTATTTAAATACTTAATATTATCTCATCAACAGGGAGAGGGGTTTTAGTAAGTAAACAGAGGAATGGTACTAACAACACAGAGTATAGAGGTCAGGTAGCATGAGTTCTGAAAGACAGACATGCCCACCGCTACCCAATACTCAATTTGGGTATCTGTCATATTTATTCTGTTCACTGCATATCGATACACAAGAGCAAGAGAGCCAATACAGTATGTCAAAAGCCAGAAATTGAAGACATCAAAATCACCATTACAGTTGCCATTGTTTGTGGAGGAATTTGCCAGGGAAATTTCTGCACAAATGGTGAAACCATCTCGTGAATCAAAGTGCCCTTTATTACTTATGTGCTACCCCTGAATCCTCTTGCTCCCACATTTGAAACAGGGTGTGCTGTGTATTGCCATCCGTGGTGCTGTCAAGGTCGCCACTCATCCAATGGTCGGTGCATTGATAACTTGACGCATTTCATACTAAAAGCTTATTCCCTGCTCATTAACATTATAACACATTGTGGTTTTAATTCTGCAATCCTGTCTTTCCTTTTCCTGTTAAGTTCTGTTTTATATTTTCCTTACTTACTTCAATTAGTACCACAGTAATGTTAAATTAAAGTATGTAGTTACAGTAAAATGTAATAGCTACAAGGTTTACATCTTACTAGATTACATATTGATGAATTGGTGTTATCAGAAGCTGCTGGAACAGCAACTGGTATATAATGTAATACAATGGCTGTTCAATAAACAATGATCATAATATTTTTTTGATAATGTACCTTTACTCATCCTCATAATTTTGATGGTCCTTCTCAAAATAGTCTCCCCTGAATGCAATGCACTTCTCCCAGCATTTCTGCCTGTCTTCAAAGACATGCTGGAAACCATTTTTTGAGAGATCCTTTAAAATCGCCTCTGTAGCCTTAACCATTGCATCTGATGATGGATAATGCCTCCCACGAAGTCGTTTCTTCAAGTAGGAGAATAGAAAAAAGTCACATGGAGCTAATTCTGGCTATAGGAAGGGTGAGGGATACACTTCATGTTGATTTTTGCAATATATACAGCAACAACATTGGCAAGATGCGTCTTGCATTATCGTGGTGCAGCATCCAGTCAGCTTCACAGAAATGTGGTCTTTTGCGCTTGATATAAGGCTGCAATGTTTTCAGGACATCCCAGTGGTATTGTCCAGTTACTGATGTGTGTGCAGGTACAACATGCTGATAAACCATTCCATGAATATCAAAGAATGAGATGACCATAGCTTTCCCTGCAGAGGCACCAACTTTTGCTTTTTGGGGAGTTGGTGATGAAGGAGATTTCCACACAGAGATTTGCTGTTTGCTCTCAGGATCAATATGATGTAACCAAGTTTCATCAGCATAGATTACATTTGAAAGAAATTCCGGTTCTTCCTCTAACACCAACTTTAACTGCATGCAAACCTGCATGCAAATGACCTTTTCTTTGGGAATCAATAGTGTTGGAATCCATTGCGCACAAACACATCTCATTTGTAATGTTTCTGTCACCAATGTATGGGTGGCAATGTTCAGTATTTTACAAAGTGATCTTAAGGTCATTCGTCAATCCTCTCTCATAATGGCAGTAGCAGTGTTGATGTTTTATTCTGTAAGAGCAGTAACTGGAGCACCGGGTCCACCTTCCTTTGAAATTGATTGTCTCCCCTCTTTATTCATTTTAAACCACCTTCGAGCTGTGCTGTAGGGAAAAACAGACTACATAGTCCTCCTACAACATTGTATAGGCCTCAACTGAAGATTTGTTGAGACAAAAGCAGAATTTCAAAGCCTCATATTGTTCCTTGAGTATTACCTCCATTGCAGCAGTAGGCAAAACTGAACATGTCTGAACAAGCCTGGTTCTCACAGGCAGGAACCAGGAGTACCGTCAGTGAAACTACTATGGAGTGTTTGTTTCACATTAAGCTGACCAAATATAATAATACTGAATTGAATTTTAATGTGAAAAATTATGACCGTAAAAAAATTATTATCATTCTTTATTGATCAGCCCTCGTATGTAAAGAAAACAGAAAAATAACAGCTTCTGGAGTACAAGCTCATATTATTTGGAACTTCCTTCACTTTGAAAGTCATGCCTCTCTTCTTGTTCTACGTGTGACTATGCAGTAGAAAGAGTGCCAAAGAGTAACCCTAATTCCTTGAATCATTATTCTCTCTTATTTTAATGAAAATTATTATTTGAAGCTTCCCTCACTTTGAAGGTCATTCATCGCCACTGGACCTACCTGTGACTGTGCAATAAAAAGAGTATGGAACAGTAACCCAAGTTCTCTGAGTCATTATTCTCTCTTATTTAGTTTTATTTGGGGCTTCCCTGGCTTTGAGAGGCATGCCTCGTTACTGGACCTACGACTGACTGTACAATGGAACGAGTACTGAAGAGTGGCTCTAGTTCTTACAGTCACTATTCTGGCTTATTTTAATGAAAGTTATTATTTGGACCTTACCTTGCTTTGAATGTCATGCCTCGCCACTGGACCTAAGTGTGGCAGTACAACAGAAAGAGTACTAAAGATTAGCCCTGGTTCTTTGAATCATTCTTTTCCCTTATTGTAATGAAAATTATTATATGGAGCTTCCCTTACTTTGAAAGTCATGCCTCACTACTGGACCTACATATGACTGTACAATAGAAAGAGTACCGAGGAGTAGCCCAGTTGTTTGAGTCGTTATTCTCTCTTGTATTAATGAAAATTATTATTTGGAGATTCCCTCACTTTGAAAGTCCTGCCTCGCCACTGGACCTACCTGTGACTGCACAGTAGGAAGAGTACTGAAGAGTAGCCTAGTTGTTTGAGTCATATTAAAATTATTTGGATCTTCATCCGCGTTGAAAGTCATGCCTGGTTATTGGACCTACGAGTGACTGTACAATAGAAACAGTACTGAAGAATAGCCTTAGTTCTATGAGTCATTATTCTCTCTTATTGTACTGAAAACTGTTACTTGGAGCTTTCTTCGCTTTGAAAGTAATGCCTTGCAACTGGACCTACATGTGATGGTACAATAGAAAGAGTACTGAAGGGTAGCGTTAGCTCTCTGAGGCATTGATCTCAATTATTTTAATGAGAATTATTATTTGGAGTTTCCCTCATTTTGAAAGTCATGCCTCGCAACTCGACCTACGTGTGACGGTACAGTAGAAAGAGTACTGATGGGTAGCCTTTGTTCTCTGAGGCATTGCTCTCACTTATTTTAATGAGAATTATTTTTTGGAGGTTCCCTCATTTTTAAATTCATGGCCTCGCTACTGGACCTACATGTGACTGTACAATTCTTTGAGTCATTATTCTCCCTTATTTTAAGGAGAATTATTATTTGGAGCTTCCCTTGCATTATCCATCATCAGAAGCAGTGGTGAAGGCTGCGGTAGTGATTTTGAAGAATCTCTCAAAAAAATTTTCCAGCATGTCTTTGAAGTCTTGCAGTAACGCTGGGACAAGTGCATCGCATTCAGGGGAGACTATTTTGAGAAGCAGCATCAAAATTATCAGGATGAGTAAAGGTATGTTGTCCAAAAAAAATTGTTATCTTTCTTTATTGAACAGCCCATGTATAATATTGTAATGTCATTATATTTTCTTATATAAATCATTGTTAATTTTTTCCTTCAGACTTTGAAATGAATTTACTGAGTTGTATCCTCAGAAAAAGTTCTATAATTCTTCGAAATTGTTTTATATTTTATTAGCACAACTGTAAAATACATAACATGGTACAAAAAGTTAAACAAATTTTTAAAAAATATGCACACATGCTTAATGGAAAGTTAGCAATACCATAATTGTAACAATAAGTGCTATTGGGCAAATACTTAATCTGCCAGTCTTACAGATAAACACTGATTTAGGAAATTCATTTTTCCCTTCAGTGACTCACAGACTGAAAACTAAATTTTTTTGTGATAATAGGAAGTCTCTGGGAAAAGAACACATTACATACTAATGTGCAATACAAACATAGTTAAGGCAGTAGTATTCCGATTCTTCATTTCTACCTATGATATTGATCCAATAGAAAACTAAAATCCTTATTTTACTTTTGAGGTTGAAATTTCAGTGGCATTGATTTTGTGATGTACTGTTAGAAACCACTAACTCTCATGTTACAAGTGTGTGCTATCAACTAGTTACTCTGATGTTCAGCTTTTACCAGAGCCACCTGAATGTAATAAGCTGATAATGTGTAAAAAGATAACCTGAGTGCCATGATAAACAATATACATAAGAAATGAAAGATAGTAAAATTATAAGCTTTGCAAAAGAAATTAATTAAGAATAGATTAATGTATGGAATACAAATTTTATTAAAGTATCTGAGATATAACTGGTCATGTACTCTCACTACGTATTAAGGTACATTTTTCCAGTTTTTCCATAAGGTCACATTCAAGAAGAGCTTCCATATCATTTTCAAATATAGTAGCGAGAGGTTTTTGCATATACTTTCGACATTTCTTTTCCATACAGGGCCCGTGTGCTGTTGGAACAAAATTAAAAGCTCCTTCACAGAGTATTTTGGACATCAGTTGAAATACATCGAAGTATCCCTCTTTCTGACACAGTTCAGTTTCCAGATCTGAACCCACTCGTCACTTAATACTCTTATTTTAACAGATGGCACATTATCTGAAAAAGAACAGAATTAAATAGATTAGCATTTGTTGTATTAAAAATCTAATATATAACCATCACCTAATTTTGTGGAACTATTAGAGAATTCAGGAGCGTTTTTTTTTTTTTTTTTTTTTTTTTTTTGAAAACTCGAGAGATGCAAAATTTTAAGAAATGGAGTTATATATAACTTCGGCATAATTTTTGCTTTCTGCATTATTCTGTGAAAACAGATTTAGCAAAATTCGATTCATGTCCTGTGTAGAAGATCGGGAATATCAGCAGTTTTTTTCAAAACTCGATAGATGCACTTGGCTCAGTTAATGCAAAAGTCAATAGATAAAATTTTATGATTTATGATCTAGCATGCAGCAACCTCAATTCTATGAAACACATGTTGGCATTGACTGCCATCTCACTATTGCGATTCTTGGAATTTTCAATCATTTCTGCAAGTTTTGGCAATAACTGCTAACTCAGTTTGTGCGCTTGTCTTTCATTCACTTCTAAAAGCTTTGTTCTCCATAACTGAATATCTGCAAAATGCGGAAGAACTTTTGCAAAGAAAAGAGATTAAGAAATCTACCTGTCTGCTTATTGTCAAAATATAAATACATATCTTACATTTTGAATAGTTATAGATGAAAGCGTTGTTAACAGTGAAGCTAATTTCATGTATAAAGAGTACCTTTTAAAACTTGACATGAGTGAAGTTACAAGCTTTAAAAGGTATGACTCAATTTTAATCTTTATACATATATTACCAATTCTTCAATTTTTCATTCGGTACACAACACACTGACACATGCTCCAAATGCAAAGTGGGACTGATGAAGATTAAGAGACAGGCAGAAATGGAAAAGAAAAATGAACTAAGAACCATCTACAGACTGCACAAGTTGCATTCAAAGTGGTTTCATCTGATATTGAAACAGGAAAACGCCGAGGCAATCACTATTTGCTTTGATATGCAGCAGAAAAAAACACTGCCTTAACCTTAAGTTAGCAATTCTATGCAAGGGATGTGTGACTGCAATAATCTATACATAATGCTCCCATCTAAAACCCATAACAAAGACGACATTTCCTTGTGTACATGGTTGGAAAGTGAATCTGCTAAAGGCTGCAAACAGGTTGCTTCAGCTTTGCACCATTTCTTGTTGGAATTGGAAGAAAAGATACCTAGCAACACTCCTTCTACCATTCGTTTCTTGTCAGACCCTTGCTCTAGTCAAAACAAGAATGGTGTGATGATATTCATGCTTATTGCTTTCTTGGAGAAGAGTAAAAAAATCATTCCGCATTTCACATATCTACCTAAAACTTGGGCACAGTTCTATGCCTCCTGATAGAGAGAAGAAAGAAAAGAAAGGGCATGCTCAAAATCTAGCTTAATATTTTGAAATTCCAGAAACTGCAAAAGAATTTTATGAAGATTTACTAGATGATACTAATAAAGATTAAAGCTTAGTTATTAATATTGTTTCAAATTTCTTTCTCTTCATTATGTTTGTTATATAAATAAAGCAAAATATGTGAATGTAGAAGTACATAGCTTCTACGTTTATACCTAATCAAATAATCCTTATAAACATTAACATGTTGGTTGTATAATACATTATGTATTATGGAAAAATGAAAATAAATAAAAAATAATAGATACATAAATAAAAAGTAACAAAAACAATAAACGACAAAAATAACTAAACTTCAAAAGTTAATTTCTCACTCATATAGGTAAGTTAATCAGCATCTATCAGATTTTGAAAAAAACTTTGCATTTTCAAACCTGAAATTTGCACTAGTTAAATAACGTATTTGTTTCTTTTCACATTCAATGAGACAGTTTCAGGGAGGAGAATTGAGTGATTAATATAGTTGCTGTGCTAACCAATTAGTATTGCCAATAAATAGAAAGTTTTTTTCTCAGAAACACATTTTGTGCATCTATCTAGTTTTGGAAAAACACTCTTCAATTAGCAGGAACACTTATGTTGTCATAACCGAAAGTTTACCAATTTGTTGTACCAGGTATTGTACATCGTGTGTAAAATCTATACTTAAGTAACATTCAATGTGAACTTATTTGAAGAACTATTGTTATTAATGTATATTGTTAAAATATAATTACAGGACTAAATGTGAAGTGTTGTCACTACTGCTTGTACAAACGTTATACCAAAGAGATTTTTGTAAGTACTTTATGTTGATGCACTTTACTGATGTAATTTCATTACAGACTTCACTGTAGCTATAAGAGAAATAATGATGATGATGATGATGATGATGATAATGATGATGATAAATGCCATAAGGGCAAAGGCTCCTATTTACACACGGACAAGCGGCTCCACACAAATTACGACTCTCAGTGGATATGGATTTATTAAACTTAATTATAAATACAAATTCTTATGTATTTACAATTTATTAATATTTATCCTATATATATATCTAGAGTTACATATCAAATTAAAACCCTTTATGATGTTGCTAAATTTCCTTGAGCCCATAGACACTAACTCCATGGCTTTTGAGTCTTAGGAACCATCTAAATCTAAATCCAGCCGCTCTAAACCATTGAGCTACTATGGCCAACATGCCGACATGACACGGAGACAGAGACCACAAGATCCGTGGTTCAAATCCCGGCTATGGTATTGAATTTGTCAGTCTGACGCTATCTTTCCATAATTTATCCTACACATGGCCAGTATGAAAGAACAATTAATTTCCATTAATTGACCTAATAGTGGTCAGAACTATAAAGCCCGGGCTCTAAAGTACTTACACCATAGTAAGTCGCCATTAAGGCAATTGTCTCATGTGTTTATGAGAACTCCTAGTGGTTTACCAGGAAAAACATGAGCCAATTGGAGAATTTAATTTCATGTCGGCACTTTGGCCACAGTAGCTCAATGGTTTAGAGCGGCTGGACGGAGACCAGAAGATCCGTGGTTCAAATCCTGACTATGACATTAAATTTTTCAATCTGACTCTATCTTTCCATAATTTAGCCTACACACGGCTCTTGTGAAAGAACGATTACTTTCCGGTCATTACTCCTAATCTAACAAAGAGAGGCTTACAGATAGATAGATAGTTTTATTCACCTTAGGAATATACAATATTCATGGCTTCGTCAAATTTGTACCCATAAGAATAATACATTTCTTATGAGTAATACAATTATGAATAATACAATAGTAATTAAATAATACAATAGTAGTTAAATAATACAATAGTGATTAAAGTAATGCAGTAGTAATTAACAGAATAATAATACAAATAGTAATTAAGAATAAGGCAACTTAGGTCACATAATAGTTTAATGTATTACATTTTTAAGAACTAGGCTGTAAGAGACATAATTTTTACCACAAAAAAAAATCAATATTTACTTTATTATTTAATTTTACTTCTTAGAAACTCATCTGTTGTCTGTGACATTACTTTTAGTAGGATATTTTTTACAGCTTTTCTGAATATTACAAGTATCACCTCCGAATGTACACAGGTATTTATTCAAAAACATCATTTTAGGAAGCATTGATATGTTGATCATGTTTTAAGTATTCTTCCACTGAATAATAGCAACCTTCTCTTAAAAATGATTGCTAATTTGTCTGAATGTGTTATTATACGCAACAATTTTTTTCTGCATTAAGAGGATTTTGTTGAAATGGCTACTGTTACCCTATAGTAAGATACCGTATGCAGTGACACTGTGAAAGTATTAATACACTGATCTGATATATGTGTCGGGTACAGAATTTTTTAAGTTTCTTATAAGATATATTTCTCATGAAAGCTTGGCAGTAATGTAGTTAATATGAGGCTCCCATGACAGTTTACTATCCACCACTACACCCAGAATTCTTACTTCATTTGTAGCATTTGATTCTGGTATTTCTTTTAAACTTAACCAAAGTTGCTGTGTTTTATTTTCATTCAACAAGAAACCATTAGCTCTAAACAAGAGATCTGCATGCAGCAGAGTATATTCTACTATAGTATAAAGGTTTTTAAGGTCAGAGCCGTTACTGAGAAAAGTGGTGTCGTCTGCATATTATTGTGTGTGTATTTACAAAGGAAGGCAAATCATTAATCATCAATGCACATAATAAAGGCCCGAGAATGGAACCCTGGGGAACCCTCCATTTCAGTTCAGTTATTCTAGATCACTCACCTCCAATACAGATAATTTGTTGTCGATTCGTTAAGTACGATTGAAAAAGCTTGAGTGACGTGTCACCCAAACCATAAAATTTAAGTTTGGTTAAAAGATGTGCACGGTTGTACATCTTGTATATTTATTTGGGAATGAAACAAAGCAGGAAAGGGGATTGGGAGGAGCAGAAGAAGTGGGTGCTAGCATAGGACAGATGAGCATTAGGTTTGCTAAGAAAGTGCACCAATGTTGAAAATCCCATGGTTTGAAAGGCAGTTGAGGGAGGGGTATGGATGGATGGATGAAATTGGATCTTATATTAAGAGCATATTGTAAACTTATGTTGGGCGTACCCCAGAATTCAGCTAATGTAGAAGTACTTTTAGAAATAGGAAAAAGTAGTATGAAGGGAATAGTGATGGAAAAACTGGTTAAGTACACGGTGCGTTCAAGTTATAACACCTATTTCTTTTTTTCTAGACTGGGACCAGAGGGGAACTTCTGCTTTTTTTAAAAACATATGTGGACCCTTTGTGAATGCATGACAGAGATGGTAGCACTGTACAGTGCACAGAACTCTAGTGACAGCGACGAGAGTTAGTTAATTGATGGAAATAAATAATTTCTTCACACTAGCCGTATATAGGCATGTGAAAAATTCAATGCCATGGACGGAATTTGAACCACGGATCTCCTGGTTTCCATCCAGTCGCTCTAACCCATTGAGCCACCATGACCAACGTGCCGTCCTGACATTAAATACTCCATCTGACTCGTATATTTCCCTAATAGACCACTACTGGACGGAAACCAGGAGATCCATGTTTCAAATTTCGGCCATGCCATTGAATTTTCATGTTGACTCTGTCTATCAAAGACCTTAGCCTATATACGGCTATTGTGGAGAAATGATTTATTTCCATCAATTAACTAAAATAATAAGAGTTAAATGATGAAACCTGGGACTCAAGAACCTACGATAGTTAGTCACCACAAACAATGTATCTCGAATGCGACTGCCCCTAGTGCTCTACCAGGGAAATATACGGGTCAAATGGAGAATTTCATGTCAGGACGGCATGTTGGCCATGGTGGCTTAATGGATTAGAGCAACTGGATGGAAACCAGGTGATCCGTGTTTCAAATTCCGGCCAAGGCATTGAATTTTTCCTGTTGACTCTATCATTAGACAAGAGTTAGTTTTTCATACTTAAATGGCGATGTTTTAATTGCAAGAACAGCGTGTATTGATTCGTTTTCTCCATTTTCGTGGTGTGACACCTATTGAATTTCATTGCTAGTTGAGTGAGGCATGTGGTGATGGTACCACGGATGTGTCTAATGTGCGTTCCTGGGTGCGACAGTTCAGTGAAGGTAGAACATTTTGTGTCAATCATGGCCTCGCACCAGCTGGTCTGACGACCTGATTCAGCGAGTGGAGAACGTTGTTTTGGAGGATTGCCAATTGAGCATTGCAGACATTGCCTTCCAAATCGGCAATTGCGTGGGATCTGTGCACACAATCCTGCATGAAGATCTGCAAATGCCAGAAGTGTCTTCCAGGTGGGTGCAACAAATGCAGGAGTGTCTTCATCGCAACAACTTTGAAGTGATTGCTCATGCTTCCTACTCACCTGACCTGGCTCCTAACAACTTTTGGCTGTTTTCCATGCTGAAAGACTCTCCCTGGTCACAGCCTCACTAGTCATGCCACTATTGCATCAGCAATTTTCCATTGGTCTAATCACACTCCTAAAGAAGCATTTGCAGCGGCTATGGAATCATGGCATCAACATTGTGAAAAATGTGTACGGCTAGAGGGAGATTACATTGAGATGTGACACAGTTTCATATTTTTCTTACGATTACTTTGTGAGAAAAAAAAAAAAACATAGGAGGTGGTGCTATAACTTGAATGCACCTTGTAGGTAACTATGTACTGCAAGACTGAGCAAAACAGTTAAAACAATGTGTTTACCTTGTTTGTAATACAGATCTGCATATAGGTATTTTTTACAATTGCAATTCTTTTTATGAGTCTACATTTTGGTTTAAGGTTAATAATTATAAAAATTGCATTAATCAAATAAATGTAGAAGCATGTAATATATATTTAAGTTAATTGATGGAAATGGTTCATTTCTTCACACTAGCCATATACAGGCTAAGGTACTGGATTGATAGAGTTGACTTGAAAAATTCAATACTACGGCCAGGATTTGAACAAATGAAATATATACACGAATATGCAGCATCAAAACATCTCCAACAACATAAATTAACAAAAAGTTTGCATTCGGTTTCCCATAAAGGTGTTAACTTTATATAATAAAGTCAAAGTTCCAAAGAACAAAGCATTTAAAAATAAAGATAAAAACTTGCTCCTGAAATATTTGTTTTATTCAGTTGGTGGATTCATGAATACCTAATTTTGATTACCCTTTGTACTAAATCACTTATTTATTTAAAATTAAAAAGTCGTTAATAGGTTATCCATCCCAGTTTTTTTGACCTTTGAACCCTTTCGTTTTACATGTGTTGTTCATATGGGAGATCCACTTCGCCTCAAGAAGAAACCTGACGACAACCTTCAAGACCAAGATTGTATTCCACATTACCACTATTTTAGAACTGGAATCTTCTCTATTGTAAATATAATTTATTGTTGCGAACCCAATATCTACGATTGCATGGCTTGTGTTAACAAAGAGCCGGCAAATAAAGATAGGTGAGATAAAGGACTTGCCTGCACAGATTAAGTTACGCTTCTGAAAGTTTTGAATTTTGTCTATTGACAGAACATTCGATGTCTTGTTTATTCCAGAAACGTCAAGTGATTGATACAGAACAGTCTCGAATTATCAATGACATATTTAAGGAAGCGACAAATTGCCAAGTGTCAGTTGTATACAGTACACAGTCCTGAACAGATGTTGTAATGAGAGCTGATGTTGTAAACAGGTGTAATCAGAATGCTGTTGTGGTCATCGACCTTGGTAGATTGTGATTGTGTATGTGATGTAATACTACTACTGTGAGTGTATTTCTACGCAAATAAAGAACTATTTGAATTTCTGCAAATTAGACTTTTAATTCTACGAACCTAAAGTCAAGTATGTAGAAATCTAATCAGTTGAAAATGCCCAAATGCAGTTCTATACCTGACAGGCTTTTTCTGAGGTTTCCCTCAGTCATTAAGGCAAATGCAGGGTGTTTATGCTTCACCTCCGAGCAACCTTATGTTATTTCTTAAACTTTTTATAGACTATAAACATAATAAGGTTTGACAGATAGAGTCCATATGATAAATTCAATGCCATGGCTGGGATTTGAACCTCGGATCTCCTGGTTTCCGTCCTGTCGTATAATATAATAACATTTGACAAAGAAAGGTTTTTGCAAGGGGCACCATTTGTATTTTGAGTATTAGCAACCCTGAAAGTGTTGTTATTGTTGTTTTCAAATGCTAGGTTTTGGCAATGAAGCCATTAGCTCTCTTGCTGTTGAATATTTCCGTGTAGTGGTTCTGACAAGTAGGGCTTCACAGGTTAGAAGATGTTCTTCAGTCATTTCCTCTTCTTTGTTGTCAAATGCTAGGCTTTGGCAATGAAGCCATTAGCCCTATTGCTCTCCAATATTTCTGTGTAGTGGGTCCAGCAGGTAGGGCTTCAGAGGTTAAAAGATGTTCTTCAGTCATTTCCTCTTCTTTGTTGTCAAATGTTAGACTTTGGCAATGAAGCCATTAGCTCTCTTGCCCTCCAATATTTCTGTGTAGTGGGTCTGGCAGGCAGGGCTTCACAGGTTAAAAGATGTTCTTCAGTCATTTCCTCTTCTTTGTTGCATAGAAGACAACTTGGACATGTATAAATTCCTATTCTGTGTGAGTGTTTGGTCAAATAATCATGTTCCGTAAGTAATCTATTTGTTTTTGATTAATCTTTTGTGGATGTAAACGGTAAGTTTTTATTTTTGCTCTGACTTAACTTTCCACCTTTTTTGGTAAGAAAATCAGCTGATTGATATCCAGCAATTCCACAATGTGCAGGTATCCACTGTAATATAATTCTTTTCTGTAATTTTTGAAGTTGTTGGATCATTTTGTGCCATTCTTTAATTTGGATTGACCTCATTTTATATGAACTTATTGCACATAATGCTACTTTAGAATCAGAAAATATGACAGCATTTTTGAATTTATCTATTCTGTATAGAAGATGTTGGAGTGAAATATGAATAGCGGTTACCTCTGCATCAAAATTTGTTGTGTGGTATCCTGCTGGTTGATAGAATGAGAACAGTGCACACTTAATTCCTGCTCCTGAGTTGTTGTCCAAGTTAGAACCATCTGTGTTGATATGTAACCATTGTTCGGGTAGATATCTATTGTTCACAGTTTCTAATGCTAGTGCTTTTAGTACACTTTTGGAAGATTCAGATTTTGTAACTATTTGTTCTAAATCTAATTGAATATTAATTGTTTCAAAAGTCAGTTGGCTTTCTTTGATTAAAATGTTTTCTTTAGAATTAGGAAGATTCAAATCTGTTTTTAATTCCATAACTAAAACCAATCCTATCCAAATCCCAACCTCAACTTGTCCGTGGTGCAACCTGCTTTTACCAATGAGGCTCTGGGGACCGAGCATTAGCAGTATAACAACATGGACCCATTAGAAAAAGACAGGTGTGGCCCTCCAGATATACTGGGGATTAAAGTGAGTGGATGATGTAACCACTATTACAAGCAAACATTTGGTGTCCACTTAAAAAGGTTTCCATTTATGCTACTTAAAACATGACAAGCAACCCTGAATGTTGTAACTGCCATCTGACATTTTCAATGGAAAGTTTGACATTGTTGACCATAATCTACTTCAGACACTTTGTCAGCAGACAGTCATTTGTTTTGTTTACATTAACATCAAAACTATGTCTCACCAAAAACATGGAATTAACTCGTGAAAATGTTTTTGCAATGATTTATTACAATTTTCGACATGGATTGTCAAGATAAGAATGCATCTATCAGCTAACTTCCACATTTGGCAACAAACCTCCAACCTTTTCCGCTGTGAAACACTGGTGCCACAAATTTAATCATGGCCGCCTTTTGCTCTATGATGAAGTTCGTGAAGATCATACAAATCAGTTGTTATGCCAGAAAACATTGATGCTGTGCAGCAACTAATATTGCAATGTCGTCATGCGACATTTTGAGATGAGGCAACTCTAGGTATTAATTCCACAAGCATATGAGGGGAACCCAAAAGAAACCGGATTGTTGTCATAAAAACTTTATTGATGAACCTTTTTACAAAGTTATTTCAGTCACCTTCAAAATACTCTCCATTACATGCGATGCACTTGTCAAGTGTCTTTTCCCACTATTGGAAGCATGTTTGGCACTCTTCAAGTTTGATATTGCCCAGTTCCCTTTGCGAAGCTGTTTTTACACATTGTCATAAAGCTCCCCTTTTAGCGTTTTTTTTCATTCGTGGAAATAGGAAAGAAGCCGTATGGGGCTAGGTCTGGCGAATACGGAGTGTGGGGAATGACAGACCACCTCTGAGATGACAAATAGTCGGTCACTCATAAGGTCGTGTGTGCTGGAGCATTGTCATGATGCAGAATCCAGTCACCTGATCGCCAAAGTTCCGGGCATTTCCTTCTCACATCCTCTCGCAGACGCCTTAAAATATCCAACTAAATGTGCTGGTTAATAGTCTGGCCAGGGGATACGAATTGCTGATGCACAATTCCTCGAACATCAAAACAGACAATGATCATCTTCTTCACATTTGACCTCACTTTCCTTGCTTTTTTTGGTCTGGTAGAGTTGGTAGTCCTCCACTGGCTTGACACTTGTTTGGTTTCTGGGTCATACCCGTAACAGCAACTTTCAACCCTTATAATGACTTTGTTCAAGAAGTTTGGATCATGTGCAATCTCGGCTTTCAAGTCCTGACACACATTCATGCAGATGGTTTTGTACTCCTGTGTGAAAAGGCATGGGACAAATTTAGCAGCAACACGTCTCATGTGCAAAGTCTCCCTCAAAATCCGCTGACACGAGCTCCAACTGATTCCTGGCGCTGCTGAAATTTGGTCGATCGTTTGGCGAGGATGCTTGTTGATCTTTTGGCCGACCTTTTCAATGTTCTCCTCATTTCGCGATGATGAAAGGCATCCAGAATGAGCTTGGTCTTCAACACACATCTAACCACGTTTAAAGCGTTCAAACCACTTGAAAACCTTTGTGCGGCTCATAGCGTCCTCCTGGAAAGCTTCCTAAAGCATATGGTGTGTCTCCATTGCAGTTTTTTAAAGCAGGAAACAAAATTTCACACACACTCTTTGTTCTTTTAAAGTTGCCATAACGATTTCGCAGAGGTAACCCACCATCTGTCAGAGAAACACAATACCACACTTACATGTTCAGCTCTACACTGAGGCCGTCTTCACAGCTGTTTCATGAAGGTCTCTACTAGCAGCATCTAGTGTGAGAACCCTGCACTACGTCTACGAGTGGCAGTGTCCTCGGAGTACGGTTTATTTTGTGTCCCTCCTGGTATATAAAATATTGCATAATTACATATTTAGCCGTGAAACAGGTTTGCTCTAATTGGATCCTTCATAAACTGACAATGTCCCATCAGCCTATTGCCTGTTTTAGGGAAGTGCTTAGAGAAGCTCATTATTGATCATATACTGTTTCATCTAGATTCCAAGAATCCCATTAGCAATCTTCAATTTGGCATCAGAGCTGCGAATTCTACAGAATCATCAGTCTGCAATGTAGTTGATTAGATCCAGCATGTTCACAGAGAAAAACAAATAGGTCTGCTTATCTCATTAGACATATCTGGTGCATTTGACCATACCTGGTTGCCAGATACTACACCAATTGACAGTGAAGGGTTGTCCTAGCAGTTTATATCAGATTGTAACAAACTATTTTCACAACCGAAATAGTCATCTTAGTATTAGTAATATAACTGTTATCAAACAAATGACTCGTGGATATCCACAAGCTTCAATTTGTAGTCCAGTTTTTTGGGTTCTACTACATGATTTAATAATACAATGACTACCAGAAAATTGCCAGTCATACGCATTAGCTGATGATGCTCTATAACTTATTAAGTCTACTACCTTTCAGAAGTTACAGACGAAGGCCAATGAAGCCCTCCACATCATTCATTCCTGGGGTGTAACTAACAAATTGAATATAAAAATTATTTGTGGTTGGTTTATTGAGACTCGTCACTTACTTTTTCATATATTTATGAGAGACTAGTTTCAAAGGCCCTGGCCTCCATTTTCAATCTCTTTCCAACTGGCATCTGTTGTTGTCTGCTCTCTCTGGTGGTGGAACTATGAACTTTTTTGTCAAATTATCTACTGGCGGGATTTCAAAGTTCATTACGCGATCCTTATTTTTCCAGATGAATATGTTCTCCCATGTTGTCAATCTATTTTGGTTTATCACTCCTTTTAATAATTTTGGATTTGGATCAATGTCATGATTTTCATTCCAAAAATGAAATGCTACTGCTGACTTGTCTTCTTGTTTCAATCTGACAAGACAAGAAGACAAGAAGACAAGTCAGCAGTAGCATTTCATTTTTGGAATGAAAACCATGACATTGATCCAAATCCAAAATTATTAAAATGAGTGATAAACTAAAATAGATTGACAACATGGGAGAACATATTCATCTGGAAAAATAAGGATCGCGTAATGAACTTTGAAATCCCGCCAGTAGATAATTTGACAAAAAAGTTCATAGTTCCACCACCAGAGAGAGCAGACAAGAACAGATGCCAGTTGGAAAGAGATTGAAAATGGAGGCCAGGGCCTTTGAAACTAGTCTCTCATAAATATATGAAAAAGTAAGTGACGAGTGTCAATAAACCAACCACAAATAATTTTTATATTAATTTTGACGTCACTGTTACTAAATTCCTCCAAACACACATTAACAAATTGAACTTTAATGCCAGCAAGACATTAGCTATCCTAGTGACTAAGAAAAGAAATTTGGAAGAATTATCTCTCTACATGAATAATAGAAAGATTAAATTAGTGAATAATCTGAAGTATCTTGGAGTTATTTTAGTCAGATGTCTGACGTTGCAAAATCATCTTGATTATGTAGCCAGGAAGGCGTGTAAACTTCTTACTCCACTGAATGCTTTAATAAGACCAATATGGGGCCTAAACTCTTCTTTATTGAAGTTAATTGATAAAGGGGCATATGGACCTATGGTTCTCTACTGTGCAGGAGTCTTACAAAGTATCTTTCAGAAGTATCTTTCAGAAGAGATGGGAACAGACTAAATTATTACAGATACAGCCTGGATAAATCTTAAGAATCGTCCGAGAATACCGCACCATCCCCACTCCAGCAGCGCTTATTATTGCAAATATTGAAACTTTCCTTCTTATTAATGTTTATAAGGCGAATATCAACAACATTAGAAATGACCAAGCTTTTCCACAACATATTTGACACCTGAAACTTGAACAACCAGTTAAATATGCGACTGGACAGAAACCAGGACATCTGTGGTTCAAATCCCGACCATGGCATTCAATTTTTCATGTTGACTTTATCTATCAAAAACCTTAGCCTATATACGGCTAGTGTAAAGAAATGATTAATTTCCATCAATGAATTAAAATAATAAGAGCTAAATGATGAAGCCTGGGATTTAAGTACTTATGAGAGTAAGTCGCCACAAACAGTGTATCTCGAATGCGAGAGCCCCTAGTGGTCTACCGGAAATATGAACGAGTCAAATGGAGAATTTAATAGCAGGATAGCAAATTAGCCATGGTAGCTCAATGGGTTAGAGCGACTGGACGGAAACCAGGAGATCCATGTTGAAATTTCGGCCATGGAACTGAATTTTTCATGTTGACTATATCAAAAACCTTAGTCTATAAACGGCTAGTGTGAAGAAATGATTAATTTCCATCAATTAAATAAAATTGTGAACTATATTCCTAATGTGCTGTTGAGTAAAAAAGGAATAAAAAAATTGGATGATAAATAAATAAATTTATACAATCTCAAAAAGCTGCTCGTGTGGAGCTTTGTACAAAAATGGTCAAGAATTAAAACTATCATGCCTCAAAACACATATATAGGATTGTAACAGGTGACGAATTATGGATCTATGCATATGAGCCATAACATAAACAGCAGACGACTCTTAAGTTGTTTCAAGTTGAAGCAAATCGAAAAAAAGCTTTTGGCACTCGAAGCACTTTGAAGCAAATGATCGCCTGCTTTTTCAGAAAAACTGGCCATGTGACAACAGCGGCTTTAGAGGAACATAAAACGGTCAACGCCGAATGGTACACAACCATTTGTTTGTCAGAAGTCTTGGGTGAAGTAAGGAAAACCAACAAGAACTGTAGGATCGTTCTTCATTAAGACAATGTGAGTGTACATACATCTCATTTAACAACAGAATAATTGAAGGTTGAACATAGCAACAACCTGAAAGACCCAGTACCTGAAAACAAGAAATAAGGTTATTAAATTTTAGATGAGTCGCACTTACAAAATCAACTGCTCAGACCACAATAAGTTCTACATAGGAGAAACCAAAGGAAGTTTGCATATTTGATTACAGGAACATAAGAGATGTGTGAAATAAAAACAATTAGAAAAATCAGCAATAGCCCACCATTGCTAGTCTACTCATGAAATTGTACCAAATATAAAACTATTAAAGCCAGTCAGTAATGCAGCCCAACTCGATGTTTGAGAAAAGTGGCTAATTATCAAAAACAAACAGTATACCTTAAATTTCGAATTGCCGCCTGAAAACTTTCTTCGGAAGTTCATCTCACAGACAACAGATGCCACTACATACAACCAACTCACTTCAGGAAACCACAGATCCAGCCAGTCAGATAACTGCTGATGATGGGGACAAAGCGTTCTCCAAAGCATGTCCAAGTAAGCATAATTTAGGTGATGTTTCTGTTTGAATTACTGACTCATTACTTTCAAACTATTGAACAAGGTTTTTAAGTAAAAATGGTATTATAGAAATCTAGTAGGTATAAAATTTATATTCAATATTCAGCATTTATCTGATAATATGCATTCAAAAATAATGAAATGGCTGCTAGAAATATAAAGATGAATTTACGAGAGTAATTTCTGATTGAAAACTGTTTTACTGTGTTTCAAAATATTCTCCTTTATGATCAATACACCTTTGCATCATTTGGAACATTTATCAAAGCATTTATTCCAGTGTTCTTGAGATGCCTCCAAAACTGGGGTTTTGAGGGCATCAGTCGCTTCTTCTGCTGACGAAAAGCGTTCTCCACACAATTTATTCTTGATGTTCGGGAATAAAAGTGATTGGGTGCCAAATCAGGTCTGTATGGTAGATGATCCATCAATTCGATTTTTTGAGGCTTCAAATACTCTGTTGTTAGATGATATGTATGAGCACTCACATTGTCTTAATGAAGAACGATCCTACAGTTCTTATTAAATTAATTGGGAGTTGATCAATGACACGAAACAACACTTACTTTTAAATTTTCCCGGAACTAGTTTCAGAGGCGTTCCCTCTATCTTCAGCCGGACATCGACTGGTTCTCATTGGTGTAGTTGGCAATATTTTGTCATCGGTCTCCTCTGGTGGTGGTTCGAGGAACTTGCTGAACAAATGTTTCTGGGGGATGTTGAAATTGAATACTTTGTTCCTATTTTTTGAAATAAAGATTTGTTCCCATGTGGACAGTTCTTGTTTTCCTGTTGTATGTTTTAGTAATTTTGGTTCTGGATTTATGTTGTGGTTTTTTTCCCAAGTATAATATCAAACAAATATACAGTTAGACCAGATAACCCAACCTTACCTAGACTTTATGGCTTACCCAAAATACACAAACCATCCATAACAATGAGACATATAGTTAGCAGTATAAATTCACCAACATACAAACTTGCAAAGTGGCTAATAAACAAATTCAACTCCTTTCCAAAATTCGATAGCCTAAGCATCAAAAACACCTATGAACTTATAGAACACATTAAGGATACTGAACTAAATGAAGAGGACACACTAGTCTCATTTGACGTTAAATCACTATTTCCCAGCATACCAGTTAAACAACTCCCAACATTGATAGAAAAATGGCTCAAATCACTTGGAATGTCATCACTTGAAATTTCAGATTACATCAAACTAACCGAATTATGCATAGAACAGAATTTCTTCCAGTTTCAAACAAAACATTTCCATCAAACTTCTGGTTTAGCAATGGGCAACCCCTTATCACCCTTCCTGGCTGATCTGTACATGAGTGCACTAGAAATAAGGATCACTAAAGGTTTCCCATGGATGTTCAAACTCTGGCAAAGATATGTAGATGACATATTTGCCATAGTGCCAAAAAAACACTTCAGTGATGCACTAAAACTTTTAATTATTCAAGAAAAAAGCATCAAGTTCACTGTAGAAGTTGAAAAAGATGAGTATTTACCATTTTTAGATCTAAAAATAATCAAAAATAAAAATAGAATAAACTTTGGCATTTACAGAAAACCAACACAGACAGACAACTACATAAAAGCTAATGGCTACAATCCAAGATCCCACAAACAGGCAATCTTTAATAGTTTAGCACACAGACTGGTCAACATCCCTCTCACAGCAGAAGAATACAAAATAGAATACAACAAAATTATTGAAATAGCACAGAAAAATGACTTTCCTAAATCACTATTAGACAAAAAAGTGAACTTAGCAAATAAGAAGAAACTACTAAAGGAAACCACAACCCTCTCAGCTACAGAAACTAAAATGATCTTCAAAACATTCACTTACCATCCATGGGCCTTTGATAAATTCAAAAAAGTCTTCAAAAAACAAAACATTCAACTAGCTCCAGTGAATCATTACTCTTTAAAAAACCTAATTTGCTCAAACATCACAGATGCCATTTCATCTAACAAAAAATCTGGTATATATCAAATTGAATGCTGTGACTGTAGTCAAATTTATATTGGAAAAACCAAAATAAATTTAGAAACAAGAGCAAAGGAACACTTTAGGAACATAAAATTCAAACAATTAGAAAAATCAGCAGTTGCCACGCATTTTTTGGGAAAAAAACCACAACAAAAATCCAGAACCAAAATTACTAAAACATACAACAGGAAAAGAAGAACTGTCCACATGGGAACAAATCTTTATTTCAAAAACTAGGAACAAAGTATCCAATTTCGACATCCCCCAGAAAGATTTGTTTAGCAATTTCCTCGAACCGCCACCAGAGGAGACTGATGACAAAATATTGCCAGCTACACCAATGAGAACCAGTCGATGTCCGGCTGAAGATAGAGGGAAGACCTTTGAAACTAGTTCCGGGAAAATTTAAAAGTAAGTGTTGTTTAGTGTCATTAATCGACTCCCAGTTATTTTAATGTATGCAACAACACTGTTTTCAACACTTCCATGAAAGGACCTACAGTTCTTGTTGGTTTTTCTTACTTAACATAAGACTTCTGGAAAACAAATAGTTGTGTACCATTCAGCAGTGACCGTTTTATGTTCCTCTAAAGCCACTGTTGTCACATGGCCAGTTTTTCTGAAAAAGCAGGCGATCATTCGCTTCAAAGTGCTTCGAGTGCCAAAAACTGTTTTTGGAATTAGCTTCAAATTGAAACAACTTTAGAGTGTTATGGCTCATATGCATAGATCCATGATTCGTTACCTGTTACAATCTGATATATGTGTTTTGAGGCATTGTCGTTGTATTTCCTGGCGATTTTTTTCACCGCTCAACACGAGCAGCTTTTTGAAATTGTGTCAATTTATTTATTTATCAACGAATTCTTTGATTCCTATTTTACCCAACAGTATATTAGGAATATAGTTTACAACTTTAGTGAATTGATGTTTGGATAACTGCTGACGATGGGGACAAACTGTTCTCCGAAACATGTACAAGTAAGGATAATTTAAGTGACATTTGTCTATGAAATACTGACTCATTACTTTCAAATGTTAAATACATCACTGTTTCTAACCTTTTGCAGCAGCTTTTTGAAATTGTGTCAATTTATTTATTTACCAACGAATTCTTTGATTCCTATTTTACCCAACAGTATATTGGGAATATAGTTTACAACTTTAGTTAATTGATGTGTGGATAACTGCTGACGATGGGGACAAACTGTTCTCCGAAACATGTACAAGTAAGGATAATTTAAGTGACATTTGTGTATGAAATACTGACTCATTACTTTCAAATGTTAAATACATCACTGTTTCTAACCTTTTGCTTCAAATAATACTTGCTCAATAGGTTTTCTGGGAATTTCATGCTTGCTTTTTCAGTGTTTTTTCCTAAGTTTATTTTACACTGGAAGACTATGCTTATGTAATATGTTTTTATGGTTTTTAATGAGCTTTAAGCTTTTTTTATGCAAATGTTTTAAATGCTACAACTGTAATTATGGTTTATGGGTTACCTATTTTTACAATAGAACGGAATTGCTTGTGGCGCATCCATATAGCTGGGATTGTCACTTATGTCAAGAGACAGTTCATCATTGTCATTGTCTTCATCGTCTGAGTATTGCAATTTATGAAGATAGACCCCAAAATCTCATTACGTGCTACTTCTTTCTAAAAGTCATATTCCTGCAGTTTTTCTGTATGCCTCATGCAGTTTTTCCAGTTTTGTGTTACCTTGTTAATTTCTTTGTGAATAAGTCGTTCTACGTCAATCAGTTTAAAAGTAATATGTCTAATTGCAACATAATTTGAGCCCATGATGACTATGAAAATTTAAATTTAAGGTCCCTCAACTCAATAGTCATCAGCATCCTTTCAAAAACTGTATTTCACTTTCCTATCCTTCCTTTGACTTAACTTATCTTTAACATTGCTTTAGCTTTGCTCTGGCTTGCTCTGGTTCTGTTTGGCTTTGCATTAGCTTTGCTCTGGCATTCCTCTAGCTCTGCTTTGGCTTTGCTGTGGCTTTACTCTGACTTTCATCTTTTCTGCTCTAGCTCTGCTCTGGTTCCACTTTGGCTTTGCTTCGGCTTTATTCAGGCTCCGCTCTGGTTCCACTCTGGCTTCTCTATGGCTTCACCCTAACCTCACTCTAACTCCACTCTAAAATCACTCTCACTTGGTGCTGGCTAGGTTCCAGCACACCTTCTGTCCTGCTCTGGCTCCACTCAGGCTTCGCTCTGGCCTCACACAAAATTCACTCTGTACCTTAACTCTGGCTTTACTCTGTCGTCACTCAGGCTAGGCCCCGGTCACGCTATGGTCCTGCTCTGGCTTGGCACTGGCTCCGCTCTAGTTTCACTCTGGCTAGTCTCTGGTCACTTCTAACTGCTACGGTCCTGCTCTGGCTTGGCTCTAGTTTCACTCTGGCTTGACTGTGGTTTCACTCTGGCTTGGCTCTGGTTTCAATCTGGCTTCACTCTACATTCTTTAACTTAACTCTGGCTTGGCTCCGTCTTCGTTCTGGCTTCGCTCTTGCTAGGTTCCGGCCTATCTCCGGTCCTGCTCTGGCTTTCCTATGACTTCACAATTACTTCATTCTGAAACTTAACTCTGGCTTGGCCCTGGCTTGGCTCTGGCTTCGCACTGGCTAGGATTTGGCCACCACCCCGATCCCGCTCTGTCTTGGGTCTGGCTTTGCTCTTGCTAGGTTCCAGCCCGCCACCGGTCCTGTTCTCGCTTCGCTCTATCTTTGCTCTGGCCTCACACGAACTTCTTACTGTAACTTAACCCTGGCTTGGCTCTGGCTTGGCTCTGGCTTGGCTCACCACTCTGGTCCTGCTCTTGCTTGGCACTGGCTCCACTCTAGTTCCGCTCTGGCTAGGCTCTGGTCACTGCTATGGTCCAGCTTTGGCTTGGCTCTGGCTAGGTTCCGGCCTGCTTCCAGTCCTACTCTAGCTTCGCTCTGGCTTTGCTCAGACCTCTACACTAACGTCATACTGTAACTTAACTCTGGCTTCGCTCTGGCTTTGCTCAGGCCTGACACTTACTTCATACTGTAACATAACTCTGGCTTTGCTCTGACTTTGCTCTGGCCTCAAACTTTCTTCTTACTGTAACATAACTCTGCTTTCACTTTGCCTCCACTCTGGCTAGGCCCTAGTCACCACTCTGGTCCCTCTGTGCCTTGGCACTGGCTCCGCTCTTGTTCTGCTCTGGCTAGGCTCTGGTCACTGACATGGTCCCACTCTGGCTTGGCTCTGGTTTCAATCTGGCTTCACTCTACATTCTTTAACTTAACTCTGGCTTGGCTCCTTCTTCGTTCTGGCTTTGCTCTTGCTAGGTACCATCCCATCTCTGTTCCTGCTCTGGCCTCACACTAACTTCATACTGTAACTTAACTCTGGTGTGGCTCTGGCTTCGCACTCACTATGATTCTGCCACCATCCCGATCCCGCTATGGCTTGGCTCTGGTTCTGCTCTGGCTTTGCACTGGCTAGGTTTCGGCCAGCACCCCAATCCTGAGCTGGCTTGGCCCTAGTTTGGCTCTGGCTTCTCACTGGCTAGGTTCCGGCCATCGCCGGTCCTGCTCTGGCTTTGCCCTGGCCTCACAATATCTTCATTCTGAAAGCTAACTCTGGCTTGGCCCTGGCTTGGCTGTGGCTTCGCATTGGCTAGGATTCGGCCACCACCCCGATCCCACTCTGGCTTGGCTCTGGTTCTGCACTGACTTAGCTCCGTCTTCACTCAAACCTCACTCTAATTTCACTTTGTATTCACTCTAACTTGGCTCTGGCTAGGCTCCGGCCTACCTTCGGTCCCGCTCTGGCTTTGTTCCGGCCTCACTCTTACTTCATTCTTTAACCTAACTCAGGCTTGGCTCTGGTAGGTTCCGGCCCGCCTCTGGTCCTGCTCTGGCTTCGCTCTGGTTTTGCTCTGACCTGACACTAAGTTCATACTGTAACTTAACTTTGGCTTTTCTCTGGCTAAGCTCCAGTCACCACTCCGGTCCCGCTGTGGCTAAGCTCTGACTGGGACCTGAATTTACTAATACTTTTTCTGGCTCCGCTCTGGCTTTGCTCTCAGTTTGCTCTGGGTTTGCACTCGCTTTGCTCTGGCTTTGTACTGGCTCCACTCTAGCTTTGCTGTGGCTTTGCTCTGGCTCTTCTCTGACTCCACTCAGGCTCCACTCTGGCTTTGCTGTGACTTTGCTTTGAATTAAGTGTAATTTACTTCATTTATCTCAGATCAGGGTTAAACACAGATGTCGACCTCTTTTGGGCATTTGGCATTAGCTCTCTCACCACTCAGAGGCACACAATCGAGAGGGGACCCCAGGATTGCCAATTCCCGTACCTGCTGAGTGTGCCCCTGGGGGGATTTGAGTCTATATTACCTCAATTAGATTGTACTGATGGTGAAAATGGAGAAGGTGGATTACCTCGTGTCTCATTTCAATTACAAGTTGATCCAGCTGATGCACTTTTCCCTAGTTTTTAAACGGAAGAATAACTGAATAATACTGCTTTGAACTCTTTAGAGTAAATAGAATTACAAACCATTCATAAGCATGCATATTATGTGACAACTCAAGTTCTGACAGGCCAGCAGGTAGCGTAATGTTCCCTTTCTCTTGAATTTAATATACAACTTGGCTTATTTCAAGCAATTCTTTTATTACATTAAATCAAAGATTTACATTTCAGTTCTGAGTAATAATAATAAATATACTGTACACATAAATGCCAAACAATAATGATGTTAAAATAAGATCTGAAACTTTCCTGGCGACGAATATGCTCACATTCTTCTCGGGCAGCCAGCCAGATGAAAAGATTAATAGACATCAATGCTTCGGGAGTGTGCATCTCTCCCATCATCAGAATATTTATAAAATGTTATAACCACAAATGAAATACTAGATATTACACAACTATAAACAAAGATAGGATAATTATAAAATCTTATAACCACAAATGAAATAATGGATATAACGCAACTATAAACAAAGATAGTGTTTTGCCTTTGTGTTATATCCAGTATTTCATTTGTGGTTATAACATTTTATAATTATTTGAATGATGGGAGTGATGCACACTCCCAAAACGTTGATGTCTAATCATTTTTTCACCTGGCTGGCTGCCTGAGAAGAAAGTGATTGAATAATGATGTTCATTATAGTGCTTATGTCACATGCATTGTTATAGCTAAATAATACTTATATTAGGAAAATTATTTGAGCTAAGAATATAGGATCTATGGAGTTATGTTATACACATTATTATTTTTTTCAAGGATCGCTGTTGGCAAAATATGAATTTTTGTCTTAGCGCAAATAGTATTTATTAGACATGGCTTCAGCTGGCATTGAAATAAAGGATAACATTAGAAAAATTACAAGTTATGCAAAGCAAATTAATGAATGGATAGCAAACTTTACTAAAATATCAGAAATAGTTGGTTATAGAGGTTCGTTTTCAAGATGTTCTCTAGTGATGGATGATTCAACAATAATTAGTATATCCATGCACGGAAATTTAAGGTTATGTGTATGCAACTTTGATTAACAGCTTGTCTTTAGCCTAGAAGTCAGGGAGTACTATCTTGAAACTATTGTTATATCATACAAACCTACATTTAATTCATAAGTACTCATTAGTTAAAATTAGAATGTGTGACACATGTGTAGTAAAGCATTTTATGTGTGAAAAATCTGAATTTCAAAGTAAGAGAAAACCTCCAACGATAACTCATAGTGGACGATCAATTACATGATGTTCAAATGAGTAAGGGTACATAGAGCTAAGAGTTAGCAGGAATTTATCTTTCAGGGTAATAGAAAACATCCAGCTTTAATTCATTAAGTATAGTGAAGGAAATGATGTCCAAATGAGTACAGAGTACATATAGCTTAGAATTACCAGGTATTTACCTTTTAGGATAAGAGAATACCACCAGCATTAAGTCATTAAGGACAATGAAGGAATTGATGTCCCAATAAGTACAGGATCCATAGACCTTAGAGTTACAAGTCATTTATCTTTCAGGATAAGAGAAAACCTCCAGCATAAAGTCACTAAGGACGATGCCTGAAATGATCTTCATATGAGCCAAAGGTTCATAGGGTTTAAAGTTACCAGACATTCATTTTTCAGGGTAAGTGCAACCTCCGTTAAGTCATATAGAACAATGAATGTAATGATGTACAAATGAGTGCAGGGTCCATAGAGCTTAGTGACTAGACATTCACCTTTAATGATAAGGGAAAACCTCAAATGCTTAGACATATTGGACCATAAATGAAATAATGTTAAATGAGTACAGGGAACATATAGCTTAAATTACCAGACATTCATCATTCAGGATAAGAGAAAACCTAAAGCTTTAAGTCATACTGGATGATGAATGAAATGATGTTCAAATGAGTACAGGGTGCACAGAGCTTAAGAGTTGCCAGACATTCATCTTTCAGGAAAAGCGAAAACCTCCTACACTAAGTCATACCGGACGATGAATGAAAAGATGCGTAATTGAGTAAATGGTACACAGAGCATTAAGTTAACAGAAATTCATCTTTCAGGATAAGAGAAAACCTCCAGCATTAAGTATTACTGGATGATGAATAAAATGATGTTCATATGAGCCCAGGGTACATAGAGCTCACAGTTACCAGACATTCATCTTTCAGGATAAAAGAAAACCTCCAGCTTTAAGTCATACTGGACGCTGAATGAAATGATGTCCAAATGAGTACAGGGTCCACAGAGCTTAGAGTTGCCAGACACTCATCTTTCAGGATAACAGAAAACCTACAGCATTAAGTCATACGGGACGATGAATGAAATGATTTCCATATTAGCCCAGGGTCCATAGGGTATAGAGCTGCCAGACACTGATATGTCAGGATAGCCGAAAACCTCCAGCATTAAGTCAATAATGTCGATAAGGGAAATGATGATCATATGAGCCCAGGGTACATAGACCTTACAGTTACCAGACATTCATCTTTCTAGATAAGAGAAAACCTCCAGCATTAAGTCATATTGGACAAAGAATGAAATGATGTTCATATGAGCTCAGGGTCCATAGAGCTTAAAGTTGCCAGACACTAATCTTTCAGGATAACAGAAAACCTCCAGCATTAAGTCATTAAGGACGACCAAGGAAATTATGTTCATATGACCACGGGTACATATACTTTACAGTTACCAGACATTCATCTTTCAGGATAAGAGAAAACCTCCAGCATTAAGACATATCAGACGGTGAATGAAATGACATTTACATGAGTACAGGTAACACAGAACTAAAGTTACCAGACATTCATTTATCTAAATAAGGGAAGACCTCCTGCATTAAGTCATATTGAACGATAAATGAAATGATAGGAGAAAGTTTCTATCATTAAGTCATAAAGGACGATGAAGGAAATGATGTTCATAGTAGCCCAGGGTCCACTGTGTTTAGAGTTGCCAGACATTCATCTTTCGGGATAAGAGAAAACCTCCAGCATTAAGACATATTGGACAATGAATGAAATGATGTTCATATGAGCCCAGGGTGCATAGAGCTTAGAGTTGCCACACACTGAACTTTCAGGATAACAGAATACCTACAGCATTAAGTCATATTGGACAAATAATGAAATGATGTTCATATGAGCCCAAGGTCCATAGAGATTAGAGTTGCCAGACACTCATCTTTCAGGATAAGAGATATCCTCCAGCAATAAGTCATATTGGACAATGGGTGAAATTATGTGCATATGAGTCAAGGGTCCATATAGTTTAGAGTTACCAGACATTCATTTACCAGGGTATGGACACCCCCTGTTAAGTCATATCGAACAATGACTGTAATGATATTCAAAGGAGCCCAGGTACCATAGTGTTTGGAGTCAATGGACATTTATCTTTAATTATAAGGGAAAAGCTCCAGTGTTAAGTCATATCAGACAATGAATGAAATGATGTTTAAAGGACTACAGGGTATCTAGAGCTTAACGTTACCAGACATTCATCTTTCAGGATAAGAGAAAACCTCCGGTTTTAAATCGTATTGGACGATGAATCAAACGCTGTTCATATGAGCCCAGGATCCATAGAGTTTAGAGTTACCAGGCATTCATCTTTTAGATAAGGGAAAACCTCCAGCATTAAGTTATATTGCACGATGAATGAAATGATGTTCATATGAGACCAGGGTCCATTGAGCTTAGAGTTACCAGACACTCATCTTTCAGTATAAGAGAAAACCTCCAGCATTAAGTCATATTGGATGATAAATGAAATGATGTTCATATGAGCCAAGGGTGCATAGATATTAGTGTTGCTAGACACCCATCTTTCAGGATAAGAGAGAACGTCTAGCTTTAAGTTATACTGTACAATGAATGAAATTATGTTTATATGAGCCAAAGAGCTTAGAGTTACCAGACCTTCGTTAAGTCACATCGAACAATGAATGTAATTATGTTCATATCAGCCCAGCTTCCATAGTGTTTGCAGTCACTGGACATTCATCTTTAATGATAAAGGAAAATCTCCATCGTTAAGTCATATTTGACCATAAATAAAATGTTGTGTAAGTGACAACAGGGTGCATAGAGCTTAGAGTTTCCGGAAATTTATCTTTAAGGATAAGCGAAAACCTCCTACTTTAAGTCATTTTGGACGATGACTGAAATGATGTTTAAGTGAGTATGGGGTACATAGAGCTTAGATTTACCAGAGATTCATCTTTCAGGATAAGCGAAAACGTCCAGCTTTAAGTCATATTGGCCGAAGAGTGAAATGAGGTTCATATGAGTACAGGGTCCATAAAGCTTACTGTTACCAGGCATTATTCCTTCAGGATAGTGAACAGCTCCTGCATTAAATCATATTGAATGATGACTGAAATGGTGTTTATATGAGCCCAGGGTGCACAGAGCTTAGAGTTGCCAGTAACTCATTTTTCAGGATAAGCGAAAATCTCCAACTTTAGGTCATATTGGCCAATGAATTAACTGAGGTTCAGATGAGTACAGGGTCCATGGAGCTTACTTTTACCAAGCATTCATCTTTCAAGGATAGGAGAAAACCTGCAGCATTAAGTTATATTGGACGATGAATTAAATGATGATTATATGAGTCCAGGGTCCATAGAATTTAGAGTTAGCAGGCATTAATCCTTCAGGATAAGAGAACACCTCCAGAATTAGGTCATATTGGACGATGACTGAAATGGTGTTTATATGAGCCCAGGTGCATAGAGCTTAGTTTTGCCAGACACTCATCTTTCAGGACAAGCGAAAGTCTCCAGCACTAAATCAAATGGGACAGTGAATGAAATGATGTTCATATGAGCCCACTATCCATAGAACTTAGAGTTGCCAGACACTCATCGTTGAGCACAATGGAAAACATCCAGCATTAGGTTATATTGGACTAGGAATGAAATGATGTATATATGAGACTACGGTCCATAGAGGTTAGATTTTCCAGACACTCATCTTTCAGGATAACAGAGAACCTCCAGCATTAAGTCATATTGGAAAAAGAATGAAATAATGGTTAAATGAGTATAGGATAGGTAGAGCTTAGAGTTTCCAGTTATTCATCTTTCAGGATAAGTGAAAACCTCCACCTTTAGGTCATATGAGATGAGGACTGTAATGATGTTTAAGTGAGTACAGAATACAAAGAGCTCAGAGCTACCATACATTTATCTTTCAGAATAAACCAAGACCTTCAATGTTAAGTCATATCAGACAGTGAATGAAATGATATTAAAATTAGTACAGCGTCCATAGAGTTTAGAAATACCAGGCATTACTCTTTCAGATAAGAGAAAACCACCAGCATTAAGTCATATTGGACGATGAATGAAATAATGGTCATTTGAACCCAGGTTCCACAGAGCTAAAAGTTACCACACATTATTCTTTCAGGATAAGAGAAAACCTCCAGCATTAAGTCATATTGCTCGATGAATGAAACAATGTTCATATGAGACCAGGGCCCATAGGGTTGCCAGAAATTCATCTTTCAGGACAAGAAAACCTCCAGGATTAATTCATATTGGATGCTAAAGGAAATGATATTCATATGAGCAAAAGATCCATAGAGCTTAGAGTTGCCATACACTCATCTTTCAGGATAACAGAAAAACTCCAGCATTAAGTCATATTGAGGATGAGTGAAATTATGTTCATATCAGCTCAAGGTCCATACAGTTTAGAGTTACAAGACATTCATTTTTCAGGGTATGAGCAGCCTTCGTTAAGTCATATCGAACAATAAATATCATTATGTCCATATGAGCCCAGCTTCCATAGTGCTTGGAGTCACCTGATGTTCATCTTTAATAAGGGAAAATCTCCAACGTTAAGTCATATTGGACAAGAAATGGAATGATGTTTAAGTGAGTACAGGGTACATAGAGCTTAGAGATGCCAGACATTCATCTTTGAGGATAAGCGAAAACCCTCAATGTTAAGACTTATGTGACAGTAAATGAAATGATGTTTAAATAAGTACACGGTACATAGGGCTATAGGTTACAAGACATTCATTTTTCAGGATAGGAGAAAACCTCCAGCATTAAGTTATAATAGATGACGAATGAAATGAGGATCATATGAGCCCAGGATCCATAGAGTTTAGAGTTACCAGGCATTATTCTTTCAGGATAAGAGAAAAACTTCAATGTTAAGTCATATAGGAAGATGAATGAAATGATGTTTATATTAGTACAGGGTATATAGAGCTTAGACTTAAGAGACATTCATCTTTCAGGATAAGCGAAAACCTTTAGTGTTAAGTCATATTGGACAATGAATGAAATGTTGTTTAAGTGAGTTCAGGTTACATTGAGCTTAGAGTAATCAGACATTCATCTTTCAGAATAAGGGAAAACCTCAGAAAACACCTTATCTAAGTAACCTACGCTGAACAAGGTTTGAAATTAGGACTTCCTGAATATGAGGCAGTCACGCTGCCATCTATACTATATTACTAAGACAGGCGTTATCTAATGAGCAATTGTGTAATATTGTGTGTAGTAGTAGTTAAAATATTTTCCCTTAGTGTTGGTGATAAAAAAACATGAAAAAGAATTTAAAAAAGGGTGTTTTGGTGTAGTGTGATGTTAGTAAAAATGATTTATGTTGATTTGATTTGATTGTCTTCTGTAAAACGTGTTCAGTGTCCTAGAGCGCTGCTCAGTGATGGGACCAAACAAACAAAACATAATGAAAAACAATAATATTTATTCTATCATAATATCAATGCAGTGCAACATCACTATATTATTATATATTAAGAAGTGTGTATCTGAAATTAATTTTGGATTCTTCTATGGGAAATATACGAGGGTGAGTCAAATAAAAGCCGTAAGTTTGAAATGACAAATCAAAATTTCACGCCGTTTTCCTGTATGTTGGTAAGCATGCTGCAAGCAAGGTGCAAAATGGCCTTTAGGTGGAAGCATAGTGCAGATGCACACATAATGTCGCAGTATCAGTATAAAGGTGGCTTTGCTGCTTGCAACTTGCACCAGAGAAGAACAGAGTTCTGTTATTCGGTTTTTGCATAGTGAAGGTGTAAAACCTATAAAAATTCATAGATGAATGAAGGTTTAGTATGGTGCTGCATGTTTGTCATAGGAGCAAGTCTACAAATGGAGTATGAAGTTTGCTCCACATCCAGGTCAGGCACGAGTTGTGACTCCACACAATATTGCAAGAGTTGAAGCCATAGTGAAGGTAAACTGTCGAGTGACAGTGAATGACATCCCAGCATTTTGATAGATTAGTCATGAGTCAGCATACCACATTGTGCATGCGGTTCTCCAGTTTCACAATTTCTACAAGATGGGTGACACAGCAGCCGACTCCTTAAATGAGAGTCTGACGTCTTGATGCTTGTGAAGAACCTCTTTGTTGCTTTGAACGGGAAGGCGATGACTTCCTTGCAAGAATCGTTACTGGGGACGAAACCTGGGTTCACTTCCACCAACCAGAATCTAAAAGAGCGAGCAAGGTATGGCGCCATCCCTCATCACCATAACCAAAGAAGTTTTGAACAGAACCATTTTCGGGAAAGGTTATGCTGACTCTCTTTAGGGCTGAAATATGTGCCATTTTGGAGAATTATATGCCTAGAGGGACCACAGTCACCAGTGCATCATACACAGATCTCCTAAAAATTCATCTGTTGGCTGCAACCAAATCAAAGCGACATGGATTGCTGTCAGCAGGTGTCCTTTTAAAACACAACAATGCAAGGCCCCACACTACCCATACAACATATGCAACAATCACAGACCTGCATTTTGAGTGTCTTCCTCATTCACCATACTCACCTGACTTTGCCCCAAATGACTTCCATATTATTGGACCACTCCAAGACGCAATGGGAGGAAAGAAGTTCCATTCCGATGAAGCGGTACACCACGTGGTGCTTGAGTGGTTGCACAGACTACCTAAAGAATTTTTTTCTAAAGACATTTATGCACTTTGTAAGCGCTGGAGGACTTGCATTGAGCGTGGGGGAGATTATGTTGACAAGTGATACAGCTTTGTACCACTTCTGCAGAATAAATAATATTTAAATGAAAATATTTAAGGTTTTCATTTGACTCACACTCGTCCTACAGGTCCAGGCTTTGCTTTTCGTGTTATGCTATATTGGACATTTAGGCCAGGTATATGAATGGAAGATTCATTGTTGAAATTCAATGTGTGTCAGATATTCTACCTGGGTAAGCTTTTCTCCAAATTTCCCTCAGTACTCATAACTGACACATGATGGGTATACGTACCACCAATATCTCTTTACTTACACTGTCCCATTTCTTAACCCATACTTTTCTCGCGTAATTTGTTAACTCCTTACATTCTATCAGGTAGTGAACAGTGCTCTCTTCATCTCCACAACATTCACATATCCCTGCCATATTACTTCTCAACCCTTTTAAATATAATATTCCTACTCTCATCCATGCTATGCCTTCTCTTCCAGTATTGCCACATTGATCTATATATTTTTTCCTATTTAATTCTGTTTTTAATTGCTTATAAAATTTCAAAGATTTCTTTCTTCTATACTTTCCCATATCCCTTGCCTATCTATGTCTTGTACTCTAGTTCTCACTTCCTTCCAAAAACTGCTATGATTTATCTCCTCTTCTCTGCATAGATCTCCCATGCTTATTTTCAATACCATTCTTTGCAATTCTGACCACCAACTATTTGTATTTATACCACTTTCCTGCTGCTTCATGTAAAGAATCAATAATTCCCCTTTCTGCCCTTTAATACACTTATACCAGAATTTCAATATTCTCTCTGTTATTATTCCTCTACTTTTTGTATTACCTAGCTCTAGTAATGCCACTTCTCTTGGTGCCAATTTTGGCAGCCCTAGTAGCTCTTAGCAAAACAGGAAGCCCTCTCAAAGCCAGTAAGGGACCTAGTCCTGGCATGGCAAGAGTCGAAGGACCCTCTTTTGCGGAGGAGGACCCTCTTCAATGAACTCAAGGCTGTGCATGTTCCGTGTTTCTAGTAATGAAACATACATTTGAATTAAATTCATTTCCAATTTTTTTCCCACGTGACATCCTTCTCATTTACATTCACCGCATCCAACCTCCTATTTTCCCTGATATCCATATACTTCATCATGAATTCACTTAACAATACTTTCTACATTGATGAGTAATTTGTATCACGGCTTTTGTTTATGACTTTGTTAGCTGCCATTTTTTTTTAGCTGTATGCAGAAAAAATGAAAACAAAAGGGCATCGCAGTATGTTCAGAAAATAATACGACTCATCCATAGCCTTCTATAGCTATAATATATACAAGTTTCTTGGCGTTAACACGTGTTTGTTAACATTTTCAGAAAACAGGTTCGTGAAATGCAAGAAATTTAACAGGTTTGTTATCTCTGTTACAAATGTTACACTACATTTGTTAACTTCAATTTTAACAGCTGTTGGTGAAACTGGTAATAATAAAAATAATGATGATGATAATAATTACAATAATGACAATAATGACAATAATGACAATAATGATAATAATGATAATAATGATAATAATGATAATAATGATATAAAAATTATTTGTGGTTGGTTTATTGACACTCGTCACTTACTTTTTCATATATTTATGAGAGACTAGTTTCAAAGGCCCTGGCCTCCATTTTCAATCTCTTCCCAACTCAAATGGAGGCCAGGGCCTTTGAAACTAGTCTCTCATAAATATATGAAAAAGTAAGTGACGAGTGTCAATAAACCAACCAGAAATAATTTTTATATTAATTTTGACGTCACTGTTACTAAATTCCTCCAAACACACATCAAGTATAATAATGATAATAATGATAATAATGATAATAATGATAATAATGATAATAATGATAATAATGATAATAATGATAATGATAATGATAATGATAATGATAATGATGATGATGATAATAATAATAATAATAATAATAATAATAATAATAATGATGATGATGATGATGATGATGATGATGATGATGATGATGATGATGATGATGATGATGATGATGATGATGATGATGATGATGATGATGATGATGATGATGATGATGATGATGATGATGATGATGATGATGATGATGATGATGATGATGATAATAATAATAATAATAATAATAATAATAATAATAATAATAATAATAATAATAATAATAGGTCAATAATTTTTAACCATACACAGATCTCTATTTCTAGAAATGTCTTTTGTTTTGAATTATGGGGTGTATATGTTTGAATCTAAATTTTTGGGTGGAATTCCACACTTCCCCTACGTACTATAAACAAGGGAAAGTAAAATAAAAATCAATAATAATAACTGAAGCTGCCATTGTCCTTTATTTTTATCTGCACATGAAAATGTATACTAAAAATGTTATATGGATAAAAATTAAATGGACATTTACATGAAAAATAAATGGTTCTGTAGATGTGAAGTCAAAGATGCTTTATTGTATAGATAGCGTCAACATGAAAACTTCAATGCCATGGCCGGGATTTGAATCACGGTTCTTTTGGTTTCCATCCAGTCGCTCTTACTGAGCTACCATGGCCAACTTGCCATCATGACATTAAAGTCTCCATTTGACTCGTATATTGCCCCGGTAAACAAATAGGGGCTCTCGCATTCAAGATACATCGTTTGTGGCGACTAACTATCGTTAGTGCTTGAGTCCCAGGCTTCACCATTTAATCTTATTACTTTGTTTAACTGATGGAAATTAATCATTTCTTCAGACTAGCTGTATATAGGCTTAGTCTTTTGATAGATAGAGTCAAAATGAAAAATTCAATGCCACGGCCAGGATTTAAACCACGGATCTCCTGGTAATAAATAATCCCGGCAGTTGGAAAGAGGTTGATAATGGAGGCGATAGCTACTGAAACTAGTCCCTCAATAAATATAAAATGTAAGTGACAAAGTATTAAAAAAACCAACTAAGGTACAAATAGTTTTTTTCAATTAATTTTGACGTCGCTTACTAAATTCTTCCAATCATGCATAATTTCTCTATGTTAAATTTGTTCTGTGGCAATAGACTAATGTTAAGTTTCATGAGAATCTTCTTAAATTTGTAAAATGTTTTTGGAAGAAGTGTGAATTTCTTTAATTTCAGTTGTTTTTCTTCTTGAATGAGATTTGGGGTATCTTTGATATGTTTCTGTCATTTAAATTTTGTGATTTTTTGTCGATTGTTACTCTGTTGAAACCACTGATTTTAGCTGTGTTTACTATATGATCATATTCTGGATGATATTCTTGTTTGTTCAGGGGAGTGTACACCAGTCTGTACCATTATAGACAACCACCACAACAGAAACTTTACACATCAGTAGCACATGTTCTGAAGACAGGATGCGGTACACCTGTGTCGTTAATCCTCTTCACCACCCGGTACGGCCCTTGCCATGGCTGCTGAAGCTTCGGGCAGCATCTAGAAGGTTCCCCGAGGGAAGATGTTGGTGGTACACCTGGATTGCCTGGCACGCTACGATGGTGCTGTTCGGGACGACCAGCTTTGAGGAGGGAGCAGTGTCACCCAAACGTCGGAACTCCCTATAGACCCGGCTGGCAGCGGCAGCAGGAGACGGAGGCGTTCGGACACACCCACCCATTAATTTAAGTCACTAACTAAAGGGATGATTAGGAGAGGGATCGCGGGCCACTGTGCCGTCTTTTTCCCCTCCACCTGGATTCTCGAACTTACGGGATATTTCATCTAATCCAGAACATTCTAGATTGGCCCGCTGACCCTATATAAGCAACACGTCGGGTTGAAGGAAAGTCAGTCAGTTCTTGGCATAAGAGTGCAGTGCTAGTGTACGGACGAGAAGACTGAGTGAGTGCTTGGCAAGCAGTGAAGTAGCGCCGTGTTAGTGAACGAGAAGACTGTGTGCGTGCAACGGAAGAATTTACGTAATTGTGAGCATATAGTGGGACTGCAATGGACAAACTGGTGAATTGTAATTGTGTGCATTACGTAATTCTGTGTAATCGGCAAGTGTTCAACTGTAAGTCGCTGGAAATAAAGAACATTGTCGAGTTTGTGTAATTGGACTTTTCATTTCATGAACCCACAAAGTCACAATATGTTCACCATCATATAACAGTAAAAATTTGTTTAAATTTTGAATAAATACACCATAAATAATATATAAGGGCCTCTTTTGTAACGTGAACACTTTCTTGGTTTGTGCTGAATTACCCCAGAAGATAATTCCATATCACAGGGAGGAATGAAAGTGGGCAAAATATCTTGTTCCTAAGTATTTTGGTAAAGCAAATTTTTTGATTTTCTGAATGCAAAGTAGCATAGCTAATTTTTATTTGTTTTCTCCAACCCAGCCCTTTATTATTTGGAGCCCAAGAAACTTGACATATTCGAACTCGGGACCTCTTGAACGTGAGGCAGACATTCTACCACCACGCTTTCGAGGCGGACTGACAGCTATTGACCCTGTTAAGATTATTTAGCAAGTCATTTATAAATATTAAAATTATATTAACGGTGTGACCCTGACCTTGAGTATGTTTAGAAAGCATATCCAGGTCTAATACAAAGATCTAAATTCCTTTGAAAAAAGCTCCTGGTATTTATCTAATTGGATGTAAAGATTGCAAAAGAGTATACATAGGGAAGACAAAGAGGAATATTGATAGAACATTTAAATAACACATGAGAAACGAAATATGAGCTATCAGATAAATAAGCAATTGCATAACAGGTTTGGTTCACAGATCATAAGCTGAAAGAAAAACCTAAGCTTTTGAAGTGCCCTAAAAAAACCTAGCAAATCCTTCATTTGGGAAAAATTATATACAATTCATTAATGTCCCATATGAACAATCTTATTACACAGTATGTACAGCCAAAATGCCATATAGAAGTCACAGGAGAAAGCAGAGCAATTAATCTTAACTGAAGTGGGAGACAATAGTCTTAGTAAATTCTAGTGTAAAAAGTGAAGTTAGAGTAATAAACATGTCAATTTTTGCACACATAATTACGTCAAAATAACTTGAGTATGTTCTTCAAAAAAATATTACAAATGAATCTTGTTTACAATAAATTGCTTGTATATGGTTCATTGATTTAGTTATTATGACACTTATTAGTGCACTGGTAATTCTTTTGCACGCTTTTCAGAGCTTTTAGAATGGTTTGGTTGACATATCGCTAACATTATACTCAGATAAGGTATTTCATATTAAACAATCCATTGTATTACTCATTCTTGACAGCATTATTATTTCAAAGTCTCTATTACTCTTTAATTCTAACAGCTTTAATCAACATCTTTGTACTTTGTTGTCAATTTATATTGTAGTCCTACATTTTAGAATACATGATAAACAAATTAGCTAAAACACATTACTTGACAGTTTGATAATAAACATTAGTTTCATCATTTTCTTTCTGGTATTTGTTTTTACTTTTAGCATATACTATTCAATATCTACAGTACCCTTGAAGAAATGTTCAATGCTAATATTGCACCTTATTATTATTACTTCAGCCAATGGAATCAAAGAATCACAAATGACAGATATTTGTTAACTCCACATGGCGTCAAAACATGGCACAACATCTCCCATTTTCTCTCTATTTTATTAGTTCTCTCGTTATTTAATGTTCACTTGGTCTTCTCAGAAGTAAATGCCCACGCGTGGATTACCCATTAGAAATGAGATCCACAAATGAGTTATATCGGCATTGAAAGAATAAAATTCTGGAGCAAAGTACTTTAAAGATGGTGTACATTTTTTGTACCAAAAATGAACTTTTTCTAGTACAAAAGTGAATTGAGAAGATACTGACACATTGCTTCACTCACACTGTTTATTCACAGGACATGTTTCAAGAGCTCTTACTCCTATCATCAGTACTAGTCGAGTATCAGCTGATGATAGGAGCAAGAGCTCTTGAAACATATCCTGTGAATAAACAGTGTGAGTGAAGCAATGTGTCAATATCTTCTCGATTCAGTTTTGTACTAATTTGTGCTTCACTGTCCCTACGCTTCTTCCAAGTTTATACATTGAACTTTTTCTAACCAAAACAGTTGAAACAATACCCAAGTCGTCCTTCCTTCTTAAGCCACTAACAATGCAGAATTTTAAGCAGAACTATTATGGTTTAAATCTGACTTTAAAATAATGCAAAAGTGTTGGATTGTGTCTTTTTTCATATGACTGGGTCCAAAATAAATAAAATTCTAAAACTTTAATAAGGCTTAACTTTGCTAGTCTATATAGTGATGCATAAAAAATATACTTTCATTTGGAAAGAATTCTGAGATGATGATTTTAAAATTTTGAGCTCTTAAATATACTGAAATGCATTAAACAAACAATACCCATAAGGCATTTTCAGAAAATTGTTGTAGATTATATGATGAAAATTTACCTGAAAATCCAGATGAAATGATGCTGTGCTACCATCTTTCTGAGCTGAGCTATTTTATTCTATAAGCTTTCTGCTTACAGTCTGAAATTACAGAAAGAATTAAATTAACAAGAAAAATAACATAAAAACACTGCAATAGAGGCAAGTGTAATGTAATACTATCAAGTTCTTTTAGAGTAAAAATATTTACATAAATTTCTAGGGAGTTAAGTTATACTCTCCTGATGGTTTTGCTGTAAGAGAATTTTACCTATTGTCCATTCCAAATAAAAGTTTCCTGATGTAAACAAAAGCACGCAATTCATAAATTATAATAATAAGGAACTAAACTTCATTTAATTGCAATAATTATATATAAATATAGAGCTAGTTTCCCAAATTATTCTTTGCATTATTACTCCCAAATTATTCTTTGCATTATTACTTAATTTTTTGTTATGCTATCACTACTGCCACTGAGTGATGGACTGTTTCTTGTATTGTCAACCCTGAAAATAAAACAAATTTATTGGCAGAATTGTGAGCCTTATTTTTCATAATAAATAAATATTTTGAAAAATCAACCACATCGATTCATTTAATAGCTTTAAAAACTTAAGAACTCAACTTAGGAACTAAATATATCAACATTTAGCCTTATAAAGAATTAACATTAAGAAAGAACTACCCTCTTAAGTGCTGTGGTGAACCTTGGCAAAATATTAGGGCAGCACAAAAATGAAAAGCTTTGGGTCAGCATTGATGAGGCTCAATACTCAAATTTTAGAAAAACGGGAAATGTTAAAGTAAAAAATGACAAAATAATTGTCATATTTAATGACATGTAAGGAACCATCTACAGAAAATAATACTAGGATTATGAATATTAAATTATAGATGAGTCATATTTATTACACATCAACTTCACTTACGTACCTGTTTTAAGGACATGTTTCGCGAACCATCATTTGCATCATCGGCTCTATTGCAATATAAGCTTGATCCAGTGGTATGGGTAGTTCTGGAGTTGGTGCTGCCATCTTTTGATTTTGTGATGAATTTAAATGTGGGATTGTCTTCTGGCGGGATTTCGAAGTACATTAGTTGGTTTTTATGATTTTCTATGTATATTCTCTCCCATATGACGAGAGGATATACATAGGATATACATATATGGGAGAGGATATACATAGAAAAACATAAAAACCAACTAATGAACTTCGAAATCGCGCTGAAAGACCACCCCATATTTAAATTCATCACAAAATCAACAGATGGCAGCAGCAGCTCAAGAACAACCCAAACCACTGGATCAAGCTTCAGTTGCATTAGAGCCAATGATGCAAACAATGGTTCATGAAACATGTCCTGAATATAGGTACCTAAGTGAAGCTGATGTGTAATAAATACAACTCATCTATAATTTAATAATTATTTTGCTTCACTGTGGTGTTCCAATACAGTTAATTTTCGATATAGGATTATGAAGTTCTTCAATGAAACTATGCATAAAATTATTACTATTGAATCAGCTAATAGTTGGTTAAATGATGAAGTCTGGGATTTAGAGCACTTACTCCATTGTAAGCCACCATTGGGATCTGTCATCACAGAGATGTATAGAACATATCCATACATCATGAACCATACCCATCATGAATACACAAAAGAGGAAGTAAAAATAAAAAAAACTGGGAAAAGACAAAAATGTAAAATTAAAACACTGGACAATCTGTGTGAATGAGTCCTATACTATTATTTGCTCTGGCTGTCAATAATTACACAGTGTAGTATTGTTCGAAGGAGCAATTATTTAAGTTCCCTCTTTTAACAATTTATATATTTTGTCATTACAAAATTATATCCATTAGTAAAATATTAGAGATTTTAAACATTAAAGTTTAAAAAAAATTGGAGATTTGCATTACAAATTTCAGTAAATGTTCAATAATTTGCTGTCTGACATACTTTACAACATTTGTCGAACTAAAAATTTAGAGTTTTGCAATTTTCCAAGGGATCTTTCCACATACCTTCTTTGGTCTGATACCTTGTAGTCGATCTATCTTGGTAGACCTTTGCAAAAACTTCACCTTTGCAATCTTATGAAATGGTCCTGAAGATGGTGTAGAACTATATGAAAGTTTATGTGTAGGAGCTGTTTTGCTCCTGTTCTTTGAAGCATTATGGATGACTTAGGAGCAGGCTTTGGAGCAGTTTTTGTATGTTTGGTTGCGCTAGGTGGTGCAGTCTTCTTTACTGTTTTAACAGCAGATGGCTGTTCATTCTGACTGCAATTTTTCTGTAAGAAAATAATAAGTCAGATTTTAATTTTCACTAAAGAAAGTAGTTATATCTGTAAAGTTGGATAATTGCAATATAAATAAATTATAACTTTGTAATACATTTCTATTCAGCATTGTCAAACAAAATTTCATTACATATATTCTGTGGCACAAATATTTTATCTTATAATTAGCAATATACATAACATAGACAGAACTCAAATCACAGATCTTTAGCTTTCCATTCTAATACTCTACAGCTGGGTTACTCTAGCATCATAAATTCTGCATTTATTATTTAAATAATACATGACTAATATTGAATGTTACACTAATGCATTTGCAGTAAAATGAGCATTTTACATTACTTTTAGTCATTCAAAATCAATAACTTTTGTTTAGCTTTATATCAGTTCTTAACAGTGATGGCTATTAACCTAGATTCATAGTTTGAGACCATTGAGAGAATAAAGATCAATTAAAGAAACAATAAATTAAATGGAAAGGTACAGTCACACTGAAAAATTCAATGCCATAGCCGGGATTTGAACCACAGATCTTCTGGTCTCCGTTCAGCAACTCTAACCATTGGGCTTCTATGGCCAACATGCCGACATGACATTTAATTCTCCAGCTGACTCGTGTTTTTCCCGATAATTACCAGTGCTTTGTTGACGTTTTGTTGAATCACACTTGTTTACACTCTCCTTCACTTATTATGAAGTGCTTTGTTTAGAAAAACTTTGTGGTGGAGCATTTTCAAGGTACACCAGTACGTATAAGACTCGGTAAGAGGAACATGATTGTGTCGGATTGAAGAATATGAGAAAAAATACTAACAAAATTGCAGATGCCCTTCGGGAAAGCTCATCTCTATATATTGTAAAATACAATGAGAACGTTAAGCTTAACAGGCTTTTCATGCAATATCCCATTAGGGAAGTAGACAAGAAATGACATTTCGTGGACATAATGAAAGCAAGGACTCTTTAAATACAGATAATTTTAAGGAACATTTGAATTCATATACAGAGGGAAGCCTATCAAAATTCAAAACCCCTGTCCCAGTATAAAATCTGTTTTTGCAAAGCTGATTTTGCAAATTTAGGTTAGCCAGTTTTCCAACTCAGCTAATCAATTCACTCAAAACCACGCCTGCCATATACACCAGTTATTCCTTCACCATTGAGAACTACCACAAAAATATTCTAACATCTTTGTTAAAGATATTTATTGGTTGTTACTAATTTGTGGGAGTTATTGGACTTTCAAGGATCATATTTAAATTTAACTTTACCTACCCTTGCATTCCTTAATGCTTTCTAATTTTCCTTATGCCGTTCTTTCTGGGCTTTGATATATTCAGAGAATCTTTGGCCATACACCAGGAAAGGCCTTCCGTTCTGACTTTCATATATGTCTGTGAGCTCCTTAATGTGTTCTTTTAAGCGTGGCAAATCCTAGAAATAAAATATTTTATTTATTAAAAGATTTTATTAGGAATCAAGTTTTTAGATATCTTACATAAAAATCAGTATAATAATATATTGCATACACTATGGAATAAAAAATATAAACTTTCAAACAAATTTATTCCTAATACTCCAAAAACAGCATGTGCAATAACAAAAAACCTACACTGAGAAATGAACATCATAAAGAAATATTATTATTTTTATATCCGTGCAATTACTGATTATTAATCTCCTTCACCTTCTCGGCTAATTTTCTGTCCTTCTCTTCTTGCAACAACGGAGCACCACGGTTCTGGAAAAGCCTTTCTGGGTTGTACTCTTGATTCTCCACATCCATCACAAGCTGCCACATTTCCTGGTGTTTTCTGACAGATTCTAGAATTTTCCTGGAAGATATAAGATATTAAGTCTAAGCTCAAAGGCAGAGATTTCAAAGAGAGCAACATATATTATTATACGCCTGTCGTCCTAAGAAGCACACTTTCCTATGAACAATTCCATGAACAAAAACCTACAAAACAAAATCTACTGGTAAGCTACACTTGTGCATACTTGTTTGAATGAAATATGAAGTAACACATGGGCCAGTGTCAGTGTTGTCTGTCATGCTTGTACACGTGAGCGCGAACTAATACAAAAAGTGTGTTTCTTAAGAGGATGCAATACAGGACAAGCAGTACTGACCTCTTAAGCCAAACATATTTTAAATTATTTTAACACAGACAAAACATTTAGAATTAGGATTACAATGGAGGGCGCCAAAATGTGTGTTTTGTGTGTAATGTTTAACGCCCGCTTTTACTACATACGGCACCGCAGGCGATGACACTGATGATACATGATATGAAGATGGAGTACCGGTGGAATGAGATGAGATGGCGGGGGAAACCGGAGATCCCGGAGAAAACCCGCCCCAGCGCCGTGTTGTCCACGACAAATATCACTTTGTGCTTGCCTGGGATCGAACCCCGGCCGCCTTGGTGAGAGCCAAGCGGTCTAACCACTGAGCCACGGCGCGACCCCAAAATGTGTGGTTTATTACATCTAAGCCCACAGTGGGGCATCCCCAGGAGGAAGGATGAGGTGAGAGGAGATAGAGGGCGACCAAACCAAGGAGTCACAATAGTGCCGAGACACCTGCAGATATTTCTACACTGAAAGAGACCACCAGATGTGAGATGATCTGAAATGGAGGGGCAGGAAATTTGGGGAATTAATTAACCCACCCAGTATTTGCCTGACAACCCAGAAAAAACCCACGGGTCTGGTTGGTTGGCAAAGGGAATTGAACCCGGCCTCCCCAATGCAGGCAACAGACAAAACCACTTGAGCCATTCTGCTCAGTAAAATCATTTGATACTGTTAATAGTGAGGCACTTTGTTCAAAACCAAGAAATGCATGAGTGAATCATTTACAAGGAATATAAATGACTTATATGCAGATGAGTGTGGTGTGAAAATATTTAAAGCAAGAATTTGTGAAGGGAACAAGAATAATTCAGGCCTTAGGTAGGGATTTAGACTTAGTCCAGTGCTATTCAATCTATTTAATTTATATTTTATATAGAAGAAAAAAAAAGTTTAATAGCACTCACCAGTCTTTAATATTAAGGAAATACCAGAGCTACTGTTTGTAGATTATGTACTGGCAGGTTCTATTTCAGTGCTGGGACTTAGTACAGCTATTCCAACAATTGATACATTCTGCAAAGATTGGGGTTTGAAAATAATATGACCGTGGATTCATAGAATTAAAAGTCCAGTTTGCATAAATTATAAAATGCTGAGCTGAATCTTTCTTGGCGGCGGATATGTTCTAGACGTTCTCGGGCTTCGAGCCAGGTAAGCAGATGTTGAGACATCATTGTTTCGGGAGCATACATCTCTACCATCCTCAGGATAATGTACGCTCCCAAAACGTCAATGTCTCAACATCTGCTACCTGGCTCGAAGCCCGAGAACATCTAGAACTTATAAAATGCTCTTTATTTCCGTAGAAACAAATGTTGGTCAGCCCTTACAGTAGCAGAATTACGTAACATACACAAATACAATCGTCAAGTTTAGTGTAATTTGCGACTCGCTTTAAATTTAATTTATGATAACAACACTGTTTTCAGCACTTCCAAGAAAGGAATTGCAAAGAGTTCATTTTCAAAACCCAGCTGCACGCAGCTGATTGTCAAGCTCTGGTTACCACTCTAATTACGACTGTGCACTCAAAAGACCCTGGCTTCCTTTTATACAACCATCTATGGTTTCAGATGTTTGTGAAATGTTCTGTCACAATAAAGAAGAATATTTCAAGGAACAAAAAGCAATAATACACATAGCAGAAGAAAACGGATACAACAAAAGTTTGGTGTTGAAGAAAATTAGAAAATCTAAACTAAAGAAAACCATTAAGGAAGCAACCACATTTATTAAAGAAAAAGAAAGCAACAGCATATTCAGTTCATTCACATATCATCCAAAAACATTTAATAAATTTAAAAAGATATTCAAGGAACAAAATATCATCTTGGCACCTACTAATAGATACTCAATTTTAAAATTACTAAATTCAAAAACAAAAGATGAAATTCCTTCAGGTAACAAATCTGGAATATACCAAATAAATTGTAAGAATTGTGAAAAATGCTACATAGGGCAAACAAAAAGAAATTTAAAAACCAGAGTCAAAGAACACTTTAGAAACATCAGATTGAAACAAGAAGACAAGTCAGCAGTAGCATTTCATTTTTGGAATGAAAACCATGACATTGATCCAAATCCAAAATTATTAAAAGGAGTGATAAACCAAAATAGATTGACCACATGGGAGAACATATTCATCTGGAAAAATAAGGATCGCGTAATGAACTTTGAAATCCCGCCAGTAGATGATTTGACAAAAAAGTTCATAGTTCCACCACCATAGAGAGCAGACAACAACAGATGCCAGTTGGAAAGAGATTGAAAATGGAGGCCAGGGCCTTTGAAACTAGTCTCTCATAAATATATGAAAAAGTAAGTGACGAGTGTCAATAAACCAACCACAAATAATTTTTATAGGTTTTTAATGTTGTAATTGTTTTTTGGTGCCAATGTTATATTGTATTTCTTGAATATTTTTTGGAACTTTTTTGTGGCCCAGGGGTAGTAAGTAAATTTAGCAAATCTAATTTCTTGTTTTATTGGTGTGAGAGCTGTGATCTGTTTTAACCTCTTTTGAAGTTTGAATGATTTTAGTTTTTTATCTACAAGGTTTTTTCCATATCCATTTTTAATTGCAGTTTTTAAGATTTGATGGTATTCGTTTTGATATTATTGCTGGCTGAGAGGTAGATTTACTAATCTGTGGGTGAGACTGTTGATGGTTGCATGTTTGTGTGGAATTGGGTTGAAACTATTTGCTTTGATGTAATTATCTGTGTGTGTTGCTTTTCTATGGATACCAAATTCTAGTTTTTCATTGCTTTTTTGATTTTAAGGTCTAAAAAAGGTAGAGTACAGTCCTCTTCAGTTTCCACTGTGAATTGTATGCTGGGTTCTTGCAGGTTGAGTAGTGAAGCAGAAAGTGAAGCAGATGTGTAATAAATACGACTCATCTAAAAATTAATAATTTTTCGCTTCACTGTGGTGTTCCAATACAGTTAAATCTCGATAATCACAATATGTATACACAAAATACAAAAAATGCAATTTAAGTGGATAGAAAGGATTTGCAACATGGTAGTTGAACCCAGGATGTTACATGCAGTGGAGATATGACGGCTGGAAAAAGTTTGAGAAAATGTAGATGCAATGCTCAGGAATTTGTACAAAATATTACTGGGGTCCACGAGGGGTTCTGTGCATAACCCTGTGGGTATATCCCCAGGTGGTAGATCAGAGAATGCCCCCTAGGTATAGTGGTGAGGAGGAAATAAAATACTCGAAGTTGACCAAAACTGGCATAATGGGTAGTGTGACTCAAAGTTGTTGCGAAGACAACACATCTACGGTGTCTGCTCAAAAAAGCAGCAACAAGTTCAGGAGCAGTCAGGTGCAGGCCTACTACTGAACTAGCTCTTCACAACATTCATACCATGGTCAGTGAAAACTTGTCATATGAACAACCTCAAGATAAAAGCCAGTTTGGTAACATTGGATTTTGACCACAGCAAAGAAAAAAGGACATACAATTTGGAATTGCAGAATCACTAAAAATAGAAACATGGAATATAAGAGATATATTCACAAAAAATTAGTAAAAGAATTGGAATCAATGAAATTAAACATAATGGTCCTTACCGAAACTAAAACGAAATTAATAGCTATAGAAAAGATAGGGAAATACGCTTAAGTTTATAGTGGGATTTCATCAAAACAGAGCAGTTAAGGAGAAGCAAATTAATTAATGAAAAATGTAAAAAGAGAACTAAACGTTATACTTTTATTAATGAACGAATAATACAAGTAACTTCAAGTTCATCAGGACACCAACAGATACACCCTAATCACCACTAAGGAATTCACACAATCAAGATTCGATAATCAACATTAGCTGAGAACGTTAAGAAGTTCCTAATAAAATGCATTCTCCGTAAACATTAGGAATATTTAAAGCACGGAGTACCAGTTCAACTCAATTATATGCTTGGTTGGTATCTAATGTTAAGCAGTTGGCAATGAAGCAATTCGTTCTCTTGCACTACAGTATTTTGACGTCATGCTGACTAAAGGTTGTGCAGCGAAGTAGGTGGTTTCCATCCATGTTCTTTAAGTGTACAAAAAGGACATAGAGAAGATCCTACAATACAAATTCTGAATAAATGTTTACTGAAACAGCCATGGCCTGAATTTAAAAGCTGCAACAGAGGATTTTCTTGATAGTGTATTGATTCCAGTCATGCTGTTAATAAATATTCCCATAGTTTTCCTTTTATTTGTAATATATTATCTTCTTTAATTTTTTGATATTATGTTGATATTCTTTCGATAGAATGATAACTAAAGATGATAGTTTTGTGTGGTTTTTTGCGAGGTTGCATATACATAGACGTTATAGAGCTGTGGGTCAGTTTCTGTGTTGACTTCAAACGTAAACAAATCACATTGAGCGAACAGTCTGAAAAGGAGAAATGCAACACATTGTTATGATCTAGCTCTAAAGCATGATCAAATACAAGTATAAAGAAATGTTAGTAAAGTTATAACACGAAACTTGCCTCTATGATTCATCCATAGCTTCAGAACTGTCACAAGCAAATTGCACTGCACTACTACAAACCTTCTTAAATTATCAAAGGTCAAACATTGGTGATGATCTCTCAAACAGCTTTCGAACTGCGAAAAGATTCTTTCAACATCACAGGATATTAACCCTTTCACCGATATGGACGTCATATGACGTCCAAGTTAAAATGCCCCAAACCGATATGGACGTGTGTAGACGTCCTGCGCATACATGCATTTAATGCTCATTTAACTCCAATTATTTTAATCTTGCTGTTTTACAATAAATTTAAATTAGTTCTATAAGGAATGTAAACGTATCCTTAAAGGTTTCTTTTTGAATTGTACACCTCCAAACCTGGATAAACACCCAAGGGCACATCTGCAGATTCACACCAAATAATATTGGTTTCCTTGCGAACTTCTTTTTCGCAACACACTACACATTTTCGAAATGGTTACAAGATTTTTGGGTGTGGGTGGTATACTTTTAGGAAAGTGTTTTCTCTCAAGTATGAGGGATGATGTGGTGAATTTTTCTACCCCCTAGTATAAAGAGGCCTCTGAGTATTATAATACTCAATTAGGTTACGAGCTCTTTATACGCGCAAGTACAGGTAGATGAATGTCTTTTACAGCTCAGAAAATTACTAAACAACTGTGCATAGTTACATCCAGTGGTATAAAAATACTTTTTTTTCCCATTTAACTGTTTTCCGTAAAGAGGGATAGCTAGTAATAGCTGATACGCATCACCCATATTTGTCCCGCCATTTCCCCAAACAATGGAGTAGCTAACATGCCAGCTGTAGACCAGTACACGTCACTGCTACGTATGTCCTAAAGATCTCCTTCATAATCGTACAACAAATCTTCCAGATTTTCTACAGTAATATCAGAAGCCTGTACACATCATACCCAAGCTAATTTATTTGCTACATTACGGAATTAAGCCATGGTTAACATTGAAATTTAACAATTTCAAATGTGCCATACATTTAGCTCTTGATAGCTTCAAGAAATCACTCTGAACACAGAGAGAGTATAAATAACTGAAATACAGAGCGAAAACTGCTGCATAAGGCTACTAGAAACCTTGGTTGAGAAACACTGTAATAACAGATGCTGACAGTGTGTGAGTGTGTGACGCAATATATTCTCGTCATATTATCGCTTGGTATAGCATAAATAAACTAAACTTGAACCTGAGAAGTTGCTTGCATAGCTATACATACATACTATGGCTCGTATACACACAAAATAAAATGATTCACATATTAGGCGCGTTCGGCACAAAGAATGGCTTTTGCTACAGTGAAACAAAGTAGTGAAATTTCAACAATTTATTAATGTAGTCTCTACTTATTGTTACTGTAGATATATACTGCCTTTAATGAGTTTTAAACCAGTTTTTATTTTGTTTAAATAACTTAATAAATACGGAAGATACGGAATTGTATTTATGATGCCTTTTTACAGCATTTAACAATTTAAATGTCCTGTTCTGTTTATTGGGTATCCGTTTCCGGCCCCTAAGGGGTTTAAATGGCCATCGGCGAAGCGGTTAACGGTGCATGTTTAAATGCACTATGCTATTGTCTGTTGATTTTGTATTCTTCAGTAGGTTACAAATTGTTAAATTCTTATTTTCTGTAGAATATTTTGATATTTGTTAATTATCCTTTGTTTGCAGGTTATGGAGGTCCATTCTGGATTACTTTTGGAAAGTTTTAAGCCAGATGTTTCTAGTTTATAAACTCCAATATCATTTGATAATTTGTATGTATTTGTGACTTAATGGATCCATAAAATTAAAAGTCCAATTTGCAGAAATTCAAATCCTTCTTTATTTGTAGAGATACACTCACATACACAATCACAATCTACCAGGTTGAGACCAAAACAGCATTCTGATTACACCTGTTTACATCAGCTCTCGTTACAACATCTGTTAACAACTGACTGTGTTTTCAACTGACTCTTGGCGAGTCATCTCTTTCTTAAATACCTCATTAATAAATCGAGATTTCTGGAAAAAACAAGATATCGAATGTTCTATAAAACAATCAAAATGTCACCAGAATGCTCCATATAGGAAATCTTATATGTGCCAGCAAGTCCTTTATCTCATGCTATCTTTACTTGTTCCGGCATACACCTTATCTCCAAGCTCTTTGTGTACACAAGCCCCGCCTATCTCTCTGTACCGAACCTTTTGTGCGCGTCGACAGTATGAATTTTACATCTTGAAACAGTTTAGAGGGAATGGGTGATTTGCCAACATTAATTGCAAATGCATTTCCATTGCTTAAAGAATCAATAACCTTTAAAACTGAACTATCATTACTGCATAATATTAGACAGCCTCTAACCAGGTACCCGATCTTTTAAGCAGTGGTTTTGGTGGAAAGGCAATACCTGGTGCGATTTCTCGAAATTGTTTGTCATTGAATGCGCCTTAAGAAATATTTTCTTCATTACAGATATAAAGATGTGAACATCGCTAAATATAGCACAGACCTCCTGCTATCTAGAAGTACATGAGCAAGGCACGTTATGTAAATACTGTTCTTATAATGTTCTTTTATTCCATTTGCTGACTTCATCACATAGATGCCAGCATGGATAACGAACAGTAGTACTTCATATTTAACCTCAAAGGGCCATAAAAACACACAGCCTTATGAATGACTATGCCTTTAAGCCTTATAGAAGACTTCTATAGAATTATGATTTACTTTATCAAAGACCTTGGATGTCAATGAAAAGGTTTTATCTGGAGAATCAATCTAATATAATCCAATGTATTTTTGAAGCAATCAGACAAATAGTCGCTATGGAGAGCTGTATTAGTTGGAATGTGGTGATTAGTATATTTTTCCAAATTCCTACGTTATTCAATGCAATATTAGCTTTGACCATTATCTCACATGGATCCTTAGCAAATTTTGCTTTTGCATTAGATACTGGCTTTGATGTTGAGGGCATCACCACCTTTAAAATGCGTGCACTATACTCTTTATATATTTTGCTATTACAGTGTCCTTCTAGATAATACTTCCTACATATTTTAATCTCATATTCACATGCCATACACAGTCTGTCTCCTTAGATGTGCAACGTGTTCTAACTGCTGCACTCCTGTAACAAGTCCTTAAATTGAGCTCCTTTGTTTGCTTCGTGTTCGGCATTGTAGGTAATAATCATCACTACACGTTAGTTTACTACTACAGCACATTTGATTATTACGATCAGAGTTTGTTTTGTGTTGTTATGAAAGAACAACAGACAGGTTAGTGCATAGTGTGTGTGTTTCCAGCTGCATTTCTTTTGGCTGCGCTGTCCTAGCTGTTTATCTGTCTGCCTACCTTTGCTTGCTGTCAAGCCAACAAGTATTTCGTGCCACGCATAAAAGTTTCATCTTTAGTGATAACTTAGTGGTTCAAATGAGTTTGACATAATTTTACTGCCTTTCTTGGCTAGAAATCAGTTATTTCATAACCATGAATTCTACAGGGTGCTGGTATGCAATGCAGTATTACTCTTTTATTTTAATTAACTGTTTTATGACTTTAGTTAACTGATGGAAATTAATCATTTCTCCACACTAGCCGTTTACAGGCTAAGGTTTTTGATGTATAGAGTCAATATGAAAAATACAATGCCATGGCCAGGATTTGAACCACTTGAATTGAATTTCAAGTACTTAGGATAGTAAGTCGCCACATATGGTGTATCTCGGATGCAACAGCCCCTAGTGGTTTGCTGGGGAAATATACGAATCAAATGGAGAATTTAATGTCCGGAGAGCATGTTGGCCATTGCAGCTCAATGGGTTAGAGCGACTGGATGGAAACCAGGACATCCGTGGTTCAAATCCTGGCGATGGCATTTAATTTTTCAAGTTGAATCTATCCATCAACAGTTTTATGATTTTGCAACATTCTGCAAAATTTAGGTTTTTAGGTGTTATATCATATGTTATAGATATTATACCTGCTTTAGAGTCAGATAATAATGTCTACATCAATATATTCAGATTTCTGGACAGGGAACCTTTTCAAGGAAAATAATAAAATCACTAAAAATATGATCAGGGAATATGAGAGAAATATCCACAAAAGAAGAATTAGTAAAAGAAATAGAAGATGAAGGTAAACATAACTGTATTACTTGAAGTTAAAGGTTAGAAACAGTGTTGTATTTAACATTTGAAAGTAATGAGTCTGTAATTCAAACACAAACATCACTCAAAATATCCTCATTTGGACATGTTTTGGAGAACGGTTTGAAAAACTTAAAAAGAAGAACATTTTCAGATTTTGGTAGCTCTGGCAAAAACATAGTGAGCTTTAGTGATAGTAACGTTGACAATGAGGTTGCTTGAACTGACGATAAGAATGAATATTCACGAAATCACGATACTCATCAATTAATAAGAAAATTTTCATAATTTAATTTTAAGATAAGTGAAGTTTTATGTTACAAATTATTATATTTGTATAGTTTTTGTTGCTTTACTGTAACTAGCTTCATATTTTATGTATTTTGCACTAAAAATATTTTTGGGCTACATGAATAACAATGTCTAAAAACAAAACTAAATATTATTTTAGAATAAATGTGAATTCTTAATCTTCAGTGATTAGAGTACCAAAGAGCATCATACCTGTTCTAATATGTCTCCAGAGTAAAAATGTCATATAAGTGATGCTCTAGAAGAGGATGACTATAATCTTCTGAGGTGAATTCCTTAAATTTTAATCTTGCATTGTCACTGAAGAAACACTTGTTCCACCATTGCACCAATTCATTCCTCAAATTTGTTTGAAGAATCTCTAAAACATAAAATAGAGATATTAAGATACTTAATCATTATTTTGTTTGATCTCTCTCTTGCTTGAAATTAGGTTTTGTTTTCTTAAGTTATAAAGCGGAATGTCTTTGATAACACTGGTCGACAACATTTAACTTTTTCTCTTTCACAAGAATTAAAACAACAGATTCTAAAAGTAATTTTTGTGCTGAATTCAAATATAATTACAGTTTTTCCCCATAGTGCAGGAGTTTTGTGTGATATTCATTTGAATTTTTTATAATATTCCAAAAAATCTGTAACTAGCTTTCTAACTCAAAATTATAACTACTGATTCTGAGTTACTTAGAAAGTGGTAGCTAGTGATATTCGGGTATAATTTGCATCTCGAACATCTCTGATTTTAGTCCAACAGTAGTCAGACAACATATTGCAACTCCACTTGCCTTGGTACCTCTTCTCTATTGTAAAAATTTGCTGATGAAAATGCTCACCGTGTTCATTGCTGACAGCTTCAAGGTTTTCGGGGAAGAAGTCCAAGTCAGAGTCCAAGATGTGAATTTTTAAAGATATGTTGCATCCCATAGCTTTATACGAATGCAGAAGATCAGCCACTATTTCACGATAGCTTTCTCCTTTATAGTTTCCAAGAAAATTGCAACACAAACTTTTGAAAGACTGCCAGGCTGCTTTCTCCAGTGTATTTAACAGTCCCTCAAAATGTTCATCAGCCATTAACGATCGGATTTGTGGCCCTATAAAAACTCCTTCTTTCAATTTAGCATCACTGACTTTGGGGAATTTTGTTTTGAAGTACAAGAATCCATCAGAAAGTTTATCAATAGCTTTGACGAAATTTTTCATAACTCCTAACTTAATATGCAATGGAGGTAAAAATATTTTTTCAGGATTCACTAAAGGGACACATGCCACATTTTTCTGGCCAGGGATAAGAGATTCACGTTTTGGCCATGACTTTCTAATGTAGTGAGACTATAAAAACAGAAAAACTATGCCTGATGGGAAAATTCTGACTACATATCTGAATTGAGGATGGAAAATGCCACTAGATTCACTATTCCGATCTCTTGTGAAAAAAACCTTGTCGACCAGTGTAATAGGGGATTCTTAGTCTGGAGATGTTTTAGCAATAAAATGTCACAATAATTGATATGTTGGTTAACTGCAGTGTCAGTATTGCCAACTTTTACATTAGGTGCAAAAGATAATATGAATGTTTGTTTTGATGTATGATGGCACTTTGTATGATGCAGGCTAAACATATGATTTTTAACTTAGATTAATTACTAAATCATACAGTCCAACATGCCTAATTTGATTGTAAGTTTTAATAAGACAATGTCTTCAAACAATTGAGTTGATCTGTTATGCCAACTTGACTTATATTTTGATTTTGAAACACAGTCCAGAAGCAACTGCTTTCATCTTTATTACTGTTGTCGATTATCGAGGTGGAGTCATATGGTTTTCTTGCTCATTACTAAGGTTAAGTGGATTAAGTGATAAGTGGATTTCTCATTCTACATCGTGATTATAATTTCAAAAAATGGTACATTACCACCAATGTGTCCATTTCTTTGTTCCTGATGTTCCTAAAATTCTCTTTAAGCCATTGAAATTTTGTTTAGTTTTTCCAATATAAAAGTTGTCATATCCTTTGTAGTTTATCCAGTACACATATTACTTTGGCCCCACAGAACAAATTCAGTGTACAACACCTTTTGAAATCATATAACACAAAGGATAAACTCAGATAAACTGCAAAGCCTGTGACAACTTTTACATTGGAAAAACTAAAAGGACTTTGTACATTAGGTTTAAAGCACATTTTAGGAGCATCAAGAACAAAGAAGTAGACAAAGCAGCAGTAGTATAGCATTTTTGGCATGATAATCACGGTATAGAATGAGAAATCCACTTATTAAAAAGTGTTCAGGGTTCAACTGCATTAGCCACGTGTGAAAATATATCCATAAAGAAATATGAAGGGAAACTGTTCAATTTCAACAGCACCTTTGAAGAGAACCCAAACTTCCAAGTTCATCAAGATACCAACAGAGATGCCCATATCACCTACAAGAAGTTCACCAAATCAACATTTAATAGTCGACATTAGCTGAGGATGTTAGAAAGGTCCTAACGAAATGTGTTCTAGGTAAACACTAGCAATATATGGAGCATTGAGTACTATTGTGATTCAAAGCTACATTAATTTTGTGCTTCATTGTATAATAGTCCTTACTCATAGGAACATTGAATTTATCATACCAATTAACTAAAACCTCTAACAGCTTTGAAGTATTGGGCATTAAACTATATAATCAATTACCTTTAGAATTAACTGAATTATCAGGTAATACATTTAAATGCAAATTATATGAATGGTTAGTTTCCAAACCTTATTATTCAATACAGGAATACTTTAACAGGTGTAGTTAAACTTTGGCTTATTACTTACTAATGAATGTATTTATGTGATGAAACACATTGTATGAAAAAATAACCAAGTACCAAAACCACAAAATAGACATAATTAAAAAGTTACATGAATTGCAGAACAAACATTCATAATTGCTGGAAATTACTAGTTCTTTCACACTGGCTGTGTGTAGGCTAAATTGTGGAAACGTAGAGTCAGACTGAAAAATTCAATGCCATAGACAGGATTAGAACCACAGATCTTCTGGTGTCCGTCCAGCAGCTCTAACCATTGAGCTACTATGGCCGAAATGCCGATAGGTCATTAAATTCTCCAACTAACTCATATTTTTCCTGGTTAACCACTTAGGAGTTCTCATAAACACATGAGATAACTACCTTAATGGCGACTTACAACATGTAAGTACTTTAACACCTGGGCTTTATAATTAATAGCTATTAGGTCAATTAATGGAAATTAATTGTTCTTTCATACTGGCAGTGTGTAGGCTTAATTGTGGAAACGTGGAATCAGGCTGAAAAAATTCAATGCCATAGCCGGGATATGAACCACGGATCTTCTGGTTGAAAAATATTCATAATTGTTGTCAGTGTGAAAAGCTTATTTCATTTACCAACATAATGTCACCCAATTAGCGTAAGCTACGACCGGCGACAGCTGGAAGGGACCGAGGCAGCCGAGCCACGCCCCCCGCCCATTAATCTGTCACTAACTGAGGGGTGATTAGCGAAATGTCACTCGTCCCTGGACGCTTCTCTCCCCTTCTCCTGTCCTCCGGAACTTTCGTTGTGATCGGCGGAAAACCAGAGACTTCTAGAAAAACAGTGACATTCCTATAAAAAGGGCTTCAATGAGACAGTCAGTCAGAGTTCGTGGCAATCAGCGTAAGAGTGCAGTGCTAGTGTAAGGACGAGAAGACTGTGTATGTGCAACGGAAGAATTGACGTAATTGTGACCGTACAGTGGAATTGTAACAGACGAACTGGTGAATCGTAATTGTGTGCATTACGTAATTCCGTGTAATTGGCAAGTGTTTAACTGTAAGTCGGTGGAAATAAAGAACATTTTTGAGTGGTGTAATTGGACTTTTCATTTCACGAACCCACAGGAAGCGGGAAGATAACATCACCGAACATTACAACCATGGACGCGGCATTAGAAAAAATTTTGGAGAAGATGATGGAAATGAAGGCCGAAATAACAACAAAGACGGAAGAAATAAAGACCGAATTGACCACAGAAATGAGGGCAGCGAACGACAGTCTGGCCACGGAAATGAAGGAGGCGAACGAGGTCCTCGCCGGCAAATTTGAGGAACAGTTGGCCGGCGTGGGGATGACCTCACGAAGCTGGGCAAGCGGATGGGTCAAGTAGACGACCGCCTTAATGATTTAGAGGAAAAGGCCGACAGTAACGCCAAGACCCTGAACGCCGTGGTGGAAGACGTCAAAGACCTTACGAACCGCATAAACAACCTGGAAGGGAAGGCTGACAGCAGCGTCAAGTCCCTGAACGCAATGGTGGAGGACGTCGTCGGCAGGAGGTTGAAGGATTTGAAGCCTGACGCGCCGGGACGCGACACAACATCTGCGCGCGTCAAACCTCCCAAGTATGACGGCACGTCAACGTTTGAAGTCTTCCGCCGCCAGTTCGACACAGTGGCCAGGCACAACAGGTGGTCACCGGAGGAGGAGGCCACACAGTTAATAGTCAGCCTCCAGGGAAGAGCCACGGAAGTCCTAAACGCGGTGCAGACGACGGCGGCGCCCAAGGACATCTGGGAGGCCCTGCAGAATCGCTTCGGGAACCACCGCTTAGCTGCAGCATACCGAAGCCAGCTAAAGGCAAGGTCGCAGTAGCTGGGGGAGACCTGCAGGAGTTCGCCATAGCGATCGAGCAGCTGGCTAGCAAGGCCTTGGTTGACCTGCCACTGGAGTTCGTATCCCGGGAAGCCGCCTAAAATTTTGTCGACGGGATACGGGACACGGAGATTCGTCAGCGCCTAATGTTCGGCGAATATAAAAACATCCATGAGGCGCTGACAGCGGCATTAAGGATGGAGGCGGCCAAAGTGACATCTATCCCGACGTCGAGAACGAGGAATGTCCGCTACGCCGGAGACAGAAGACCAGCTGAGAGACGCCGGCGAACACCTAGTGGCCAGTGTTGGGGATGTGGAAATGTTTGTTTGAAAACAAACACATTTTTGTTGACCAGTATTTGATCAGGTCACAATCCCACACCTTATACAGCATCTTTCAGAAGAAACTTGCATTAATATCTGAGGATAGGAAGCGTGTGGTACTGAAGGATAGGGTTCACACCTTACCTCATGGATATAAAGGTATCAAGTACGTGAACAATATGTGAAACATTATTATTTTATTTTACACTTTGTTTCTATACAATAAATACAATGATTATGTAAGAAATGGAAGTGTTGTTTGTCCAATATAACTCTGTACACCTGACCTCAATGAACCTCTGGCCCTTAAGTGAGTCATATCCAATGGAGTCATGGCTGAAATCTCCTCATCCCTAAATATGAACAAAACCTGAAATGATTGCTCCAGCATACACGAAGCACGCTGCTTCATCAGGGTGCCATTACTCTTGTGTATTGGCACCATGGTAAAAAAGTGATGTTGCAGCGGTTTGTATTGTGCATGGAGCCACTGATCTCCCAACGCAGCCGTACTTCTATGCATTTTCGGATTAAAGGTACTTGGCCAAGGTGTAAAACCCACCTTCCACAGTGTCTTCTGTGTTTTCTGCTCGGTACCTTTAACCGAGAAGTAAGAAAATATACTAGGAGTAGTATTTATTTCATCGGGGTATAAGACCTCGCCGTCTAAGTTTGTTTCTATATCAAATTTGATGGTATCGGATGCACCCACTATCTCAATTTTATCTAGATTTCTGCATTTGGATATGGCTCGCTTATCTAGGGACCAGCTACTAGTTGCATCATTCTGATTACCCTTCTCGTCCACTACACCATAAGCACATGTTAATCGTTCCCATGCCCGATCCTCATCGGATGAGGCAGCAGTTAACAGTTCATATCTTTGTGATTCCAAGTCATTTAACACGTAACCCTGATACATCTTATTTCTGTTCATTAAATTACCGTGAATGTTGTGGTCTATCCCCATAATGTTGACTGTTTCAAAATCATCGGTATTTGGCAATTTTAGCATCTGATTCTTTCTGTTCATTCCCACCAGCTCTGAATATTTTATGGCTGTAGGCGAATCTTTATTAGATAAAGTGTATCCAGTTGTAACAAAGTACTTAGGCATATAGTGTATTATTTTACTCTGCTGCACGAAAGAAGACATCTCCGTAGGTGTGTTACCTTTCACTTGCAATTCATCCGTTAACACTATAAAGTTTGACATCCTCACGTGAGGAGTATGTATGCGAAACCCTAGGCAACAAGGTAGCACACTAGATATCACTTTAATCATCTCATGGTCCAAAACCGGCAGGAGTGCTATGCTAATTGGCAACGTGCTGAGACCTGTATCTATCTCTTCCCATGACCTTTGGACGAACGAGAATGTCACATGTTTAAAGGGAAGTGGTCGAGGAATCGGCGAAACACTTTCTCCAGGATTGATGCCATGTTGTCCAGAATTCCCAGTTCCGCCACTGCTGCCTGGAACCGAACGTGCCACACGTACACCTGCTTCCTCCGATGCGTCGACTTCGTCGTCATCTTGCATTGGACGGCTCGGAGGAGGTGTCTCAAAAACTGATGGATTACTGAGGGTGCGTTTGCGAGAAAAGGTTCCTTCTGAGCGCAGCATTCTTAATTCCTGTCACACATAAATAGGACCCAATCAGCAACCTGTTCAGGCGTAGTGTAATTCTCACAATAAAAGGGTTCAGTAAACTCATAAGTAACCATCCTTGTTTGAAATGCCTCTTCATCCTTTGGATTTAGAAAACCTTTGCCGAGCTTTAAATGATTTCCCGTCATAATCACAGGTGTACGTATTAAATCCTGTTTAGGCATATACTTCTTACCCACCTGCAAATTGGCACCACCCAATATATTTTTCATATCATCAAACGCACCATCGGTAATAAAAGGTTCTTCGAGAAGTATCAGAGACTTGTTTAGAAAGTTTTCGTACGAAAACTCGGACATGGAATTGGCACAGCTAGCGTAACCAGTTATGAAATGTGGCGCTATACCCTGTGCTATAAAACTCTTTCCAGAGTTGGAGGGTCCAACGAGGAAGAGGCAGTTGGTCTTTGGCATCTCAGTATTAAGTACTTTTTTAAGGTTTCTAATAAAATCACCAGGAATAATATTATTTTGAGCAAAAAGCCCGCTAATTGTATCTCTGCTGTAGCTAATGCCATTCTCTGCACAACTTAACAAGTGCTTAAATCTATCCTTACGTTCTAAAGCAAGTCTGTTCTTGATATACAATGAAATATTGGAATTTATTTGATTTACCAACAAATGGTGATTACTACATGTGCTCAAGATCATTTGAAATTCTTGAGGTGCACATATATCGAGCAACGCTGTATATGACGTTGCTCGGTATTTCTTTATTAGGTCATACAAATTTTCTGAACCTTTTCGTTGGCGATCCTCCTCGGCCAGCTTGAAGATCTCCGGATCCACCTGCAGTGGGCTCTCGTTCAGGTGACACTGGGTATACTCTCTTCCGGGATATCAGCTCCAAAAATCTGGTCGACTGTTGCTCTGAATGGTGGCTGCTCAAAGGAACCACACTGATGTCTTCCTTGTAGTCTCCAAATTTGTCCAAAAAGGTTTCCAAGCGTGTAGAATATGGTAGTTTCACCACCACAGAGTCCTGGCCTCGACCTTCAAAAGTTAGGTTTCCGGTTATGAAGATGCCGGTAACAAGTATGAACAGGTCATCTTGTGATAACACACTAAGCTCGGTGGACTGTACAAGCCACGATGATGGTGTAGTTAAGGCGGACATTGGTAACACAATGAAATTTTACGTGAATGTCAACCCTTTTATAGTGCACAGTTCAAATGCTGGCGGTGCGCCAATGCACTTTCGCGACGCTGCAAAAGTGCAGCCGTTTTCGCGATAGCCAAAGTTACCGGCCCGTTTCGCGACAAACCGTGTCGCCAAAGCGGCCGAACACCAAGACTGCCCACACCAGGAAGAGCAGCCGGAAAACGAGTAAGGGCCGTCGTGGAGAGGGGCACGTCGGCGCCATCACAACCATCCCCTCGAGTGACACTGCGCGCCGTCAGCCGGCGTATGGATGACAGCCTCATCGCGGATGGTTGGGTAAGAGGAAAGCCGTGCCGCGTGCTGGTGGACACCGGGGCGGCCGTGACCATCATCAGACCTGACGTGGCGAAGGGTTTGCCAACAAGGAAGCCGAGCCGACCATACCAGCTTGTCACGGCATCGGGCGACACCTTGCCTGTGGAGAAGGAGGCCCTGGTGGAGCTGAACTTGGGACGGAGTGCCGTGCGTCTGTGGGTGTTCGTCGCGAAGGTGGCTGAGGAGGTGATTCTGGGACTGGATGCCCTCAGGAGCCATGAGGCGACGGTCGACGTCGGCAAGAAGGTCCTGCGGCTTAACGGAGAAGTGGTTATACTCCGTCAACCCGAAGAGCGCCTTGGAATTTGCAGGGTCGTCTTGGACGAAGACGTGGTTGTCCCCGCGAGGAGCGAGGTGGTGGTGACGGCGCGACTGGCGGGCCAGAGGATCAGGAACATGATGCTGGACCAGAAGACGCCTGTACACGGACTGTGTGTAGCCAGGGCATTGCTGCCGTGCCGAGAGGAGGTGCCCGTGAGACTGCTAAATCCAACGGACGCCGATCACGACGTCCAGGCCGGGACGGAGTTGGGAACGTGCGAGCCCGTGATGAGCGTAACAGCTATCGACGAGACACAGGAGCCGGCGCCGAAGCAACACCTGGGGCCCCGGCTAGAAGGCTTGGTGGAGAGGGCGGCCGACCACATGACCACAGAACAGCTGGAGAAGGTTCGACAACTGCTAAGACGGCATCACTGCGTCTTCAGCCAAGGTGATAGTGACTACGGCCACACGGACAAAGTGCTTCACCGCATCGACACCGGGGACGCGCGGCCTATTCGGCAACCACATAGACGCGTTCCGCTGGCGAAGCAAGGGGCGGTGCGAGACATGCTGGAGGACATGAGATCCAGGGGAGTGATTGAAGAGTCTGACAGCCCTTGGTGTTCCCCTGTAGTCTTGGTGACAAAGAAGAACGGCGAGCTGCGCTTCTGCGTAGACTACAGAAAGTTGAACGCTGTCACCCGGAAGGACTGTTTTCCCTTACCCCGGATTGACGACACCCTGGACACGCTAGCTGGTGCACAGTGGTTCTCGACCCTGGACCTGAAGTCGGGCTACTGGCAGGTAGCTCTAGACCCGAGAGACAAGGAGAAGACCATATTCTCGACGGGCTAAGGGCTCTGGCAGTTCACGGTTATGCCCTTTGGCCTCTGCAACGCACCAGCTACCTTCCAGCGCCTCATGGAGTCAGTGATGAGAGGGCTGACTTAGGATGCCTGCCTGCTATACCTGGACGACATCATCATCGTCGGGAAGACATTTGAAGATCACCTCGAGAATCTGAGCAAGGTGCTACAGAGACTGCAGGCGACCAACTTGAAGCTGAACGCGAAGAAATGCCAGCTCTTCCGCAAGGAAGTTAACTACTTGGGCCACATAGTCTCAGCAACCGGAATGGCCACAGACCCGGAGAAGACAAAGGCCGTAAGAGATTGGCCTCGCCCAAGGGATAAGAAAGAGTTGCACAGTTTCCTGGGGCTGTGCAGCTATTACCGCCGCTTCATAAAGGGGTTCTCCAGCATCGCTAAACCCCTCACCCGCCAGAGGAACACCGGCCTTATGTGTGGACGGAGGACGCCGAAAACGCTTTCCAGCACCTAAAGGAGACCCTGTGCAGTGCTCCAATTTTGGGTTTCCCACAACCGGCTGAGCCTTCATTGTGGACACCGACGCCAGCGACCATTGCATTGGAGGTGTCCTATCGCAGATCCAGGACGGCCATGAGCGGGTGATAGCCTACTACAGCAAGACGCTATCCAAGGCAGAGAAGAACTACTGCGTCACCCGACGGGAGTTACTGGCGGTAGTAAAGACATTGGAGCACTTCCACAAGTACCTGTACGGTCAGCCATTCCACCTGAGGACTGACCATTCCGCCCTAACCTGGCTATTGAGCTTTAAGAACCTGGAAGGCCAAACAGCACGTTGGGTCCAGAGGCTGCAGGAGTACGACTTCAACTCGGAAAATCGTAGAGGGAACAGCCACGGTAACAGTGACGGCATGTCCCGAAGACCCTGTCCAGAAGAGTGCGGCCAGTGTACAAGAGTGGAGGAGAAGGAGCGTGCCGCAGCAGTCCGAGTAGTCACGGCAGTGCCTGCGGATGGCTGGGATAGCGCAGGCCTGAGGAGGGAGCAGCTGGCGGACACAGACTTGGGGCCACTCTTGAGGGAAGTGGAGGCAGGGACGAGACCAACCTGGGAGGACATCGCACCGAGGAGCGCCACCTACAAGTCGTACTGGGCCCAATGGGACTCGTTGAAGACCAGAGAGGGCGTGCTGTTCCGGGTATGGGAGTCACCCGTTGGGAAGACGCAGAGAGAACAGTTGGTACTTCCCCGGAGTAAGGTCCCGGAAGTCTTGGAGGAAGTGCACGCCGCTACTTCGGGAGGACACCTGGGAGCGAACCGAACGATCGACAAACTTCGGCAGCGCTACTACTGGCTGAGACTCCGAGCAGATGCTGAGAGATGATGCCGTCAGTGTCACGTGTGCGCGGCGAGTCGTGGCCCCCAGACTAGGAGCCGGGGTCGCATGCAGCAGTACAACGTCGGAGCGCCATTCGAACGGATCGCCGTTGACATTGCTGGACCGTTCCCAGTTTCCGACCGAGGCAACAAGTACCTAATGGTGGTCGTGGACTACTTCACCAAGTGGCCGGAGGTGTATGCCATCCCAAACCAAGAGGCAAAGACAATCACAGACTGCCTCGTGGAGCAAGTATTCTGTCGATTTGGGGTGCCGTTAGAGCTACACAGTGACCAGGGTACCAACTTTGAGTCCAACCTAATGAAGGAGGCACTACAAAGGCTTGGGGTGAACAAGACTCGCATTATGCCTCTACATCCCCAATCGGATGGCATGGTCGAAAGGTACATCAAGACCTTAGAGGAACACCTGAGGAAGGTCGTTGCCAGCCATCAGCGAGACTGGGACGTCAAGGTGCCACTGTTCTTGCTGGCCTACCGCTCGTCTACACACGACACAACTGGGATGACGCCAGCCAGCTTAATGTTCGGCCGAGAGTTACGCCTCCCTTGTGACCTGGCTTTTGGAAGCCCTCCGACAGCGAAAAAGCCAGCGACCAAGTATGTGGAGAACTTGGTGGACCATCTCCACGACATGCACGAGATGGCTCGCCAGAACATCCAGAAGGCGAGCGACCGCATGAAGACCAGGTATGACAGGCAAGCCAACAGCCAAGGGTTCCAGCAAGGTGACCTGGTCTGGTTGTACCGTCCTACCCGGACCGAGGGACGCTGCCCGAAGCTCCAGCAGCCATGGCAAGGACCGTACTGGGTGGTGAAGAGGATTAACGACGTGGTCTACCGCATCCAGAAGGTTCCTCGAGGGAAGATGTTGGTGGTACACCTGGATCGCCTAGCCCGCTACGATGGTGCTGTTCGGGACGACGAACTTTGAGGAGGGAGCAGTGTCACCCAATTAGCGTAAGGTACGACCGGCGACAGCTGGAAGGGACCGAGGCAGCCGAGCCACGCCCCCCGCCCATTAATCTGTCACTAACTGAGGGGTGATTAGCGAAATGTCACTCGTCCCTGGACGCTTCTCTCCCCTTCTCCTGTCCTCCGGAACTTTCGTTGTGATCGGCGGAAAACCAGAGACTTCTAGAAAAACAGTGACATTCCTATAAAAAGGGCTTTAATGTGACAGTCAGTCAGAGTTCGTGGCAATCAGCGTAAGAGTGCAGTGCTAGTGTAAGTACGAGAAGACTGTGTATGTGCAACGGAAGAATTGACGTAATTGTGACCGTACAGTGGAATTGTAACAGACGAACTGGTGAATCGTAATTGTGTGCATTACGTAATTCTGTGTAATTGGCAAGTGTTTAACTGTAAGTCGGTGGAAATAAAGGACATTTTTGAGTGCTGTAATTGGACTTTTCATTTCACGAACCCACAAAGTCACAATAACCACTGCGAATAAGAAACAAAAGATGCATTGACATCACCATAAGGACAGCTGTTAGGCACAGATATAATTTCTAGGAAGCTACTAGTTCACCAAACATAAAATGCATTATTAAGACATCTATGGCATAGAAAAATAGTATATCTTTGTGGCACATTTGATAAAAAGATAAATAGATTCATTCTGACAAAAGTTTTTGTTTTTTTATAGAATTTTAAGTTTAAGCACCATTTGAAGATAAAAAGTGGTTGGTCTGTAGATTCAAATACAGCAATAACTTGAAGGTACTGATAGGTTCAACATTTTTCAATTTTTTCATTAAATTGCATATATTACTTAAACTTAACTAAGTACAGTTTATCTTCCACCAATCTGTCATTATTGTGATTGCAATAATATGTACTCTATGTAGAACAACCATAATGTACTGTCAGAGAGGCATATTCTTTTGAAATACATTTCACATTGTTTGGTTCCATATGGATTTAGAATTATTAATCTGTGGGGATATCCGCAGATACTACTATGGCTATTACACATGAAGCACTTTTTGACTGCTTTGCAAGTGCTATCATTAGCTATTTCAGTCTTTTTATACATCTATGCTTATACATTGTGTTAGCTGATCTTAGGACTTAGAAAAAGTTTCAGTTCTCTCACGTCATACTCCCAACAGTGTTATCAATTATATCTCGAATATGTCTGCTGATTTAATGTTGACATGGCACACTGACTCTTCAATATTAATGGGTCATCAGCAACTCCCTCTGCCTGGATACCAGCCTACCATTCAAGAAAAGTTTGGCATCCCTATGTTTTGCATTCCATTCCTAACCAATTATTATTGTTTCCAGCACTACTCACTGGCTGCCAGTGAGTCATTGTGCTGGTCAGTTTGATGTAACATGCTTACATTCTGAGGAGTGTTTGAGGTGACAGCAATGTATTCTACTGAGGAACGTGTCTTTCTAGTGGTAAATGTTTCAAATGAATGTGGAAACTACACCGAGAAAGTGAAGCCAAAGTTCTGTTGCCAAGTTTCCTAATTCAAAACTACCACACTGAGATACCATGCATGATTTAATTAATAAATTTTGGGAGGCAGGTTTCACGCACGATGCTGCTGGGAGTGACAGACCTTGTGTGCCAAGAGAAGAATAACTGTCAGATATATCGGACAGAATGCTTAAAAGTCCACAGAAATCAATAAGCAAAGTGGCACAGCATATGATATTTCTTATGTTTCCGCATACAAAGCAGTAAAAAAATAACTCAGTTTGTACCTATATAAAGTGTCAGTCATGCAAGAATTAAAACTCAAAGATCATGGAAAAAGAGTGTAGTATTGTGAATGGTTCTAGAGGTTTATTTTGAATCATGGAACTGATGTGTTAGATAGGACATTTTTTACAGATAAAGCTTGGTTCCACTTATCAGGATGTGTAAATTCGCAAAATGGTAAATAAGGTCTACTGAAAATCTCTTTGCTATTCAGGAAACCCCTTTTCATTCCGAGAAAATTTCTGTATGGTGCGCAATTTCTCGTTCACAAATTATTGGGCAAATTTTTTTCGGCACCCCAGTTAATACACATGTTTACTACTTGGATATTCTTTTTCTATTTATTTCATAGCTAAAGGAAGATGAAGTGAATAGTGAATTTTTTCAACAAGATAAAGCCACTCCTCATACATCACATAAATCTTAGAAACTGATAGTGGAATTTTTGTGGGAAAGACTAATTACTACAAGACTGTGGCCTCCTCAGTCACCTGATCTCGCCCCTCCCAACTATTTTCTTTGTGGAGCAGCTAAAGGTTAGGTCTACAAGAACTTTTCAAAAACAATGAACTGAAAACGGCGATAGAAGGTTATGTAACATCTATAATAAAGGAGAGATTAATTAGAGTGTTCGAAAATGAATTAAAACAAGTGAACCTGTGTCTTCAGGAAGATGGACAAAATTTTCAATATCTTCTTTAAACAGGATAGTTGCATATTATTTTTCTACATTGTCTTTCACGCATGCCATATTTGAAACTAGCAGTTTTCTTAACTAGCAGAACATTAACAAGTTAATATTAACACCCTACACTCACGGCATCCAGTGCTGCCACTGGAACTTATGAGCGGCGCGACTTTTCGATGACCCAATAGATACAATGATATTGCTACAAAAAGACTTCCAACCAATTTTAAACCTATTAGTCAACACAAATTCAATTAAGTTTGGTTTCCAAGGAATTTTACATTTTTTACTTGCATGCAAGCATGTTATTAAATGTGGAAACACATTCTGTAATATAATAATTAATTCTCTTTTTTAGCTAAAGATATACAAACCTTTTTTCTTATTTTTTATTTCCTATAACAAGGAGACTTACCTTCTTAAAACTCCAATAAAGAAATACAAGATAGTAATGTTATGAGAGACAACCACAAATTTTATTCTAATTTTATTTATGCACAAACTATACATTAGTATTCACCTTTATATCGTTTATTAGTACTTCTCTTCGTTCCTGTCTATAATCTTTACCAATTTCTTCTGTCCTCCAGCATTTTTCAAACTGTAGGAACCCATCTTTACCGATGTTATGTACATTTTCCATCTCTCTGAAATCATAAGTTTCAAACAGTTAATATTCTATTTTTAAAGTAATGCAGCACTCTAGGGTACTGAACACGACATACAGAAACACAATCCCACAAAATCAACATAAATCATTATAACTACCACTACTATACAACAAAACCATCTTTTTATAATCACCACCACTAAACATCTAACATCGGCAACATTTGTTTGAAAGACTGCTAGAGTAATAGTAGTACTACTAAACACATTATGATACAATTGCTCATAACCAATATACCTGAACACAGTACCTAATCGACATACAAGATTAAAAAGGAAAGGAAATAAGATTCCAAGGAGTCATGCACAATCATGACACAGAATCGAAGAAAATATGACAAGCATTTGTTTATGGAGAAAACAATATATTAAAGCAATATGATAGATTAATTCCGTTTTTTGCACACAACACTTTTAACAATCATCCATAAATTCCTGTACTGAGTAATACCCTATGCTGCATAGTTTTTAAGAGCATAGTTTTAAGTTATCCATTTTCCCTAAAGTTAGTAATGTTAGGCATTTTGCAAGAACAACTAATATTCTGACACATTCATAACATACTACTTCCTGAAAACAGGTCATTCTAGCACTGGGTTTATAAGTCCATTCTTTGTCTAATATTTATATTATGAATAATATTCTTGATTTTATATATGGAAACACACTAGCATAAAGATATATTCACAAGAAAGTGTTAAAATGTTCGGCCTTTGAAGGAGACCCTCACATGGACCCTTACACACATATCGCTGATGACTCTCTGTAACATAAATACTCGCTTATTCTCCACTGAGTTACCCCAGAATATCAAAGCATATTTCATTATTGAGCAAAATATGCACAGTATACATGTTTTACTAGTCTACATTCCAGTCTATATTACAACCACTCTATGAAAAATGTCTCTTACTATATTATCAGTTGTCACACGAGATAATAAACCAAAACAAAACAATTAAAATGTAGCACATTTGTTTTTATTTAAACAACATGTATTTCATGGAAAAATAAAATGAGTTTTAAAATGTAGCATTCTCTATACATATCAGATATTACGAGAATGTTTTGAACATTTCACGGAAAAAATTATAACGATTACCTTCGTTTGTAAGATGCCATTGTAAGATGAATCATTGGGTTAGTTTCTCCATTAAACAAAAAGGAATTTCATTTTTCAGCCGGAAACATCAAACTTAATACTTTAAAACATTACACATTTTACGACTTTTATGTTACAAAAATATGTATTTATAAATGTTTCTGAATCAAATGCCCACACATTTATCAGTTCAAATTTTTGGCCAACGGTGACATTCTTTTGCGCTATTTTAATAGCTGAGCAAAAGCGTTTGGAAATATTAAATATATTGATTTGTGTTGGATAAATTTATTCATATGATTAACTTATAAAATTACTCATGATGCTGCTTAGAGCAACAATAATCTTCTGAATACTTACTTGCTTAATATCATAGCTTTCTTATGTTGGATACCTTGTTATTTCTTCCATCACATATTATGGTGCTGTGATTTGATGGATACATTGCAAAGTACTAAAGCCTCCGTTTTTCTTTTCAAAAAGGCACTGTATTAGTTTTATCCTGAGGTTTTATTCTGTTAGTAGGACTAATGTGGTAACATTAACTAAAATAAACTGGTTGGTAACGTGCAATACGGAAGAAAATACTGGTTTAGGTTGAAAGTATTAAAATACATATTATGCTTAAAACATGTTTGAATTTGGAGGAAGAAATAAGAACCAGAAGCAACTGTGTTACTACTGTATTTCTGTTTCGGTAATAAATTGTGAAAGAGAAGAGGATATTAAGAGAAGGAAACCTGCTAAACAGAATTCTGAAAACAAGTTAGACCAGTGCTTTGTTTCTCTGTCAACAAATGTAGCTTAAGGGACAAGTACTATATTATCAACGCTAATAATATTAAAATGATAGTACAAACTACAAGGATTTCTTGGAAAGATTTATAAGGATTCATATCAGAAATATTTTGAGCATCTGTTGTCACTGGCTTTCATTGTTGATTTTGGAAGCAAAAGAGAGGTAAAGTTATTATTGATTGTACAGACATGTGCAAATTATTAGATTCATTCATGTTTTTTTACTTGCTTCAGTTTAACATTTAAAATAATACTTATTGTGACTTTGTGTGTTCGTTAAATAAAAGTCCAATTACACCACTAAAAAAATGTTCTTTATTTCCACCTTATTACAATGTCACCACTACATAAAGTTTCGTATTTCATTTGTCCACATACACTGGGCGCTCCTTACGCACCGCTCGCCACGATTCACTGAACTCAACTGACCGTCACCTCGCTTGCATTGATTGGCCGCTCGAAGTTTCTCGAGTATTCTCGAGTAAGCTGGAGGGGCAAAACATTCTCGATGCTTCGCCCTCCTTCGGGCGGCAGGAGGAGGGGGAAACGAAGACCCAGCCATCCCTGCGGTCTCCGCTCCCTCCACTCTCTCTCGCCTGTATTTATTGATCGATACCGTGAGTTTGTCGCTTGGGTAACATTATTTACCACTGTAACCGATTTCAATTTGTTGTAATTCTTTTCCTTGCTATAATATGAAACATATTCAATGAAATATGTCTCTTATTAATAGCTCGGGGATTTTTCTTTTACTTATAGTAATATGGTGGTAGCCCTGAATTAAGAGCAGCCATTCTCTTCATATCTGTTTATCCAACTGTTTGGTAATATTGCCTTCATTTGGTGAATGTAGTAACTGAAGATTATTAATATGGGCCTTTATTGGGTTTTATGGCTAATATATCCTCAGTATTTATTATTAATTGATCTCAAGCCAGGTAACATAGTGTATCTCATGCTTAGCATTTACATTGATTCAAAAGTGAGGTTATGGGTAAAACTGCTGACTTATCCCCAAGGAAAGTAGCTGTAACTGATAGTCTTTTGAAGGAAACTCTTTATTCACAACGTGAATTAGCTAAGAAGTTGTATATATCACAAAGATCTGTTAGTCGCATTACTCAAGCTTTAACATTTGGTGAGACTTTGACCTCACAAAGGGATGGAAAATGCGGGAGGAAAAGAAAGCTATCATCAAGGATGCAAAGAACACTTGTTCAGGTGGAAAAACAATATAGAAGAGCAACCAGCAGTGAGCTCAGCAATCAACTAAAGCAGTACGATATAGAAATATCTCCCTCAGTAGTATTTTTCCCAAACATGTTTCAGAGACTTTCCCTCCATCCTGAACTGGCCATCGACTTGTTCTCATTGATTTAGTTGATGATATTTTGTTATAGGTCTCCTCTGGTGGCGGTTCAAGGCACTTGCTGAATAAATCTTTCTGGGGGATGTTGAAAGTGAATACTTTGTTCCTAATTTTTGTTTCTCTCATTGCTGGTTTTGTTATACTATATTTGAGCAATTTAAAAACTGTTTGATATTGATATAGGGTTTTATTGTTTCAGGTAATTTTCTCAGATGAATCCATGTTTTAAGTATGTGAAGAGAGCAGCCAATATGTGAGAAGCACAGATAAAGAAGCATTTCCCCCTCAGTGTGTCGATCAAAGAGTAAAGCACCCAACATCAAAAATGGCCTGGAGCTGTATGTCCATCCATGGACCTGGAATATTATACATAGTTGTGGGATCTATGGAGCAGAAACTTGTAAAAATTTATTAGAGGTAAGACTATTTCCGCAGAGTAAAGAATCCTGCCATAGCGCAAAATCTGTAACCCAGTTCCTTAAAAAAAAATGTAAAAGTACTACCATGGCTGGGGAATAGCCCTGATTTATATCCAATAAAGAATCTGTGGGGTATTGCTAAACAAAGACTGAAAAAATTGAAAATAACAACAAAAGTTCAGCTTATTGAGAGCCTGATAAGCATTTGGCACATAGATGAAGAAATAAAGAAAAGTGCTCCACCCTTGTAGAGAGATGCCTAAACACATCAAAATGGTAATAAAGGATAAAAAATGTATACAAAATACTAAGAGTTGAAAAAAATATTTTCTAATATTATTTCTGTTAAATAAATAGAAAATAAACTATATATGTTAAAAATTTCACAATTGAGTGAAAGTCACTTTTGTATGAAAACACACAATGGGAGAAAGTGCAGAGAAACTTCTTAATGTATTTTCGGTAAAATGGGGAATGTCTAGAAGGGTGAACGTTGTAACTAAAGAACATATATGTGCTTATGTAACTTACTTACTCTTTGGAAGAGAATTACAAGTTTATTTAAATTATCTTCTTCTGTTTAATGAATCCCTGCTCATTTCCTTGGCATATGGATTTTCCTTTTGAGTAGCCCAATACGTTACAAATTCTGTCGGAGACCAAGTGCGTCGTTATGTTAAGGTTACTGTACTGCACCATTGTCATTGTACCTATGATACAAGAATTTCAAAAAATAAAATAAATATTAAATGATTGCAGGTAACAATGTTCCCTTGAAGAATGGATAGAGTAGTGTATTACATAAAATTTATTTCTCTAACCAGTAATTGTTACCTGGAACAAACATGTTAATATATTTACTCTTTCAAAGTCTTTCTTTAACGTGAAAAAAACTTATTTTCCAAAATAGGTAAATGTGTGTGAGCAGCACAGCTGTTTGTCCATTAACGACATGCCAGTTGGCAGGATCATATTGCATTCCAGTGTGCTGGAATTTAGCCCCATGGCAGTTATTTTACATGTCATTAAATCTAATGTCACTTTTAAGTAGACATAAAAAGCATAGGTCTGACCCGGGTTTGAACCTGCGGCCTAGGGATCAGAAGACCACTCCTAACCATGTTAACCACACCAAACGTTGCTCAAACACTTAACCTGGCTTTTAAATTTAACATTTTTTGAATAGTAGATGTTCAATACATTTTTGAGAATTTTTTATTTTTCCAAAATGGCCTCTAACAAATTTGAAAATGCGAGACGTACGCTTAAACTATGTTGATGCCAAATGAAATGCATATCAAATTTTGTGGGAATAGACTTTGAAATCGCCTTCATTTCGCAAGAGTTTGATGAAAATGATCTGCAGTCCTTGGCGTAACTTATCCTCTTCTTTCAAACTGTTCCAAGAGTAAAACAAACACAAGTTTAAGCGGCCTTATTGCATTCAATATTAAAATGCTTATATGTTTTCGTTATTCACTTTATTTGTTTGTTCTGTTTCCTTCTGTTTATGGAATTACAGAACGTTTAATGTTTAAAACATTTGTCTGTCGCTTAAGTCTGGTACATTATCCTATTTCAATTGTCATGTGAGAGTAACACATTTTTGAAAAACTCTCCAACACCAAATTATCTTTAACAGAGAATATAATTCTAAAGTTTTGATTTTCACAAATATGACTCCAATGATGATGATGATGATGATGATGATGATGATGATGATGATGATGATGATGATGATGATGATGATGATGATGATGATGATGATCTGGCTAAAATATTCTCATGTTAACTGAATGTATGTTGATCTGGTTGGCCCATTGGCTTAGAAACCAGCCTACTAACCCCAAGGTCCCAGGTTCAAACCTGGCACACACTGATGGTCTTTCAAGTGTAGTAAGGTCAATTCCATTAGTTTTATTAACAAATAAAATAGCTCCTGGAGCATAAATTCCCCTCTGGTATGAACTGCACAATGGACAACTTGTTAAGAAACAAAATATTTAATCTTAAAATGAATGGAAGTATTCCCGGAAAACTCCTTGGATGATATTTGTATAACAGAGAGGCTGTAGGACATTGAATATGACCTCCTCCCACAAATAAAGTAAATCTCCTTAAAAAAATTATGGTGTTTGCCATTCACCAGAAATTTCTTTTTATTGGAAATAATTATTTCTTCCACACTAGCCGTGTGTAGGCTAAGGTTTGAATGAGTAGAGCCAGACTGAAAAATTCAATGCAATAGCCGGGACTTGAACTACGGATCTCAGGCTATCCGTTCGGTTGCTCTAAACCACTGAGCTACAGTGATAAACTTTCCTTTAAATTCTCCAACTGACTTATATGTGGCTGGTGTGGAAGAAATAATTATTTGTATCAATATATCTGCATAACATAGCCTGGGACTTAAGTACTTACAACATAGAATATGAGAACCCCTAGTGGTCTACCGGGAAACATTTGAGTCAATTGGAGAATTTAGTGTCATGTTGGTATGTTGGCCATAGTAGCTCAGTTGGTTAGACGAACCGCAGGGAGAGCGGGAGATTGTTCGTTCAAATCCTGGCTATGGAATATATTTTTATTTGCAAAGTTATAATAATGATACTTTTGTCGAAGTCGTTGTTCATATTATTTTCTCTGCTGGTCATGAAAAGAGATCGCAAATTCTTATAACATTTGACTATCGGAAAAAGTCGACCTATTTGCCTATTAATATATCTGCAAGGAAAACCCATTTGTATAAATACCTATTTATCTCTATTAGCGTGTAGTATAAACAAGCATATGCTTACATAACAATAATTTGAAGTTTGAGAGAGAAAGTAATATGAATGTACCACTTAGTGCTGTTTTGTTTTGAAGAACTAAATGTGTTGTGTAGCGATAGCAATGGAATATGTTGTGACTTTACAATACTAAGCTGCTTTTATATACTTCATTTAACTGTAATGGAATTTTTTAACTAAAGTATTGCTAATATCGTTGTTATTTACCTGAATTTATACAACTCAATGCATAATTAAAATAAAGGTACCAACATTTTAATTATTTGAGAATATAAAAATAAATTAAACAGTTCACTAACTAAATGTAAAATTAACAAAAGTTATTCAACGCTAACCAAACTACTTAGAGATTAAATGAATATGGACCCAAATTACACAAGGCAATAACATACCGTCTACACGTCCAAAATAACGGCAGCAAGACGTTATCAAACAAAAGGTTATGATTGATCAACACTAAAAATCAATAGTTAATAAAACGTGCTTAAAAATATAGTGTAAACTTTCATTTACTTACAGCTGTGTCCTATAACGTTTAAACGCAATCAATAATTACTATAACTAAATTTTACTGCCCGGTCTTAAACAAAAATTATGCCAAGACAACCAAAACTACATAGAGATTAAATGAATATGGACGCAAATTACACAAGGCAATAACATACGGTCTACAAGTCCAAAATGGCGGCAGCAAGACGTTATCAAACAAAAGGTTATAATGGATCACCACTAAAAATCAATAGTTAATAAAACGTGCTTAAAATATAATGTAAACTTTCATTTACTTACACTTGTGTCCTATATCGTTTAAACACACTCAATAATTATTATATAATCATGGTGATGCTTATTTGACAACCTTCTTCTTCTCGCTTAATGAAACATAAATGCTACTATAATCTATTTGCTCAGACGATATATCACTTCGCGCTCGTTTAGGTGCCCCCTGTCTTGCACGCGACTCTTTAATCAACTGAACGTCTGCACGTAATTAACAATGCCGTCTTATGAGTAAACTGATATCATTGTTGCTTATATGCCAGTGTATTGTAGAACTTCTCAGACCTATTTTTGTTTTTTTCCACTAAGGAGGTTCATCACATTGTCAAAAAAAGGAAACTTAGTTTTTAAATAAAGTAGATTCGAACTTGATAAGTCTAACCATAGCCCACTCACATCCCTTAAAGCCTCGGCACTCAGTCATAAGCGCATACCCTTATCTATTCAACCCTCCTTCTATTCCAGGCGATCCACCCAGGGCCTCCGGTCATGGTTGGACCCCCTGACTCAACCGCTATAAGCACATGCCCTTCAGGCGCCTGCACAGTAACAACCAATACTTACGGGGGTGTTACCGCGGGACCCCACCACTTTTCTCCAAATATTCCTCCTAAAAGCCACGTTGATAAAATAAAAATTAAAATTAAAAAAAAAAAGGATTCCTACGCAGTTAAGGGCACTGGGAGGTGGATAGGTTTCAAAAAATCCATTTTTTGTTTTTAATGTTAAAACATTATATAATTCTTCAGCTTTAAAGTGCTATATAACATAGGTTCTCAGCTGGTATCAAAGTGCTTTAATTTGTCAATTTAAACATGGCGGCGTAATGATACACCCAGTTCCTGAGAATGGTGCTTAATCTTTGATCGCGATTTCCCAAAACCTTGATTTTTCATACTTTAAGTGCATGTTTCTCAAAAACTATAAAAGATATTGACACAAAATTTGTAATGGTTATTTGTCAATGTTCCTTGAACACACTTGGCTAACATTTATATTCATGTGATTTATAAAATAGATGAAAACAAATATTCAGTCCTTGAAAATATTATCTCTTTTTTTACTCAAAACTAATTAATTTTTATGTGCATAGTATAAACTATATGTGATTTTCATTAAGCCGATATTATAAAACTGTATCTTAGGTTATTTAGGATAAAACTGGGTGCATGTAGCTTTAAAATCCTACAAGTAAAGTGCACCTGAAATATAGGGTGCAATATTTTTTCCAGGACACACGGTGTGATTTATGCCCCTTTTGCATGGACCTATGTGAACGTAATTTAAAAATTATACAGTAGTTAAATGCGTATATCCTTATTTTTGTACAGTCATGATCCGAAAGGAAAATTTTATTTTATTTTATGATTGGCATCTGTCATTTTAAAACATTTATCCGAGTGTAATTAATTAATATAATGTTGTCTGTTCAGGCACACGAGATATGTGTACCACATTCGGCAGCACTGGTAGGAGGCACAAGCTTAGCATTCGCTGGAGTCTGCAGTACAGCCCGCCTCCATATGACTTTAACTTTTGCAAAGATTATAGGCATAAATTCATTCGGCTAAATTTTAGTATTTAGTTCCAAACACAGTGGTAAAACTAAAGAGAATAAAATAATTACCTTGGGAGTGTTGTTTGGTGTTGAGGATATCTCTTCTACAGCCTCACACACCCTATTTAGGATGGTTTCTTCTATACTAAAATAACCGCATATGGACAACAAATATGGCCATCTTCCCACAATGGAAGATGTGCAATGAGGACTGTCAACCTAAATAGGAAGTGAAATCTGCATGAATAGCAATTATTTGACTTTTTTATTGTTATAAAAGACGAAGCGTAATGTGTATAAGTGGTAATAAAGAAGCGCAATAGCCATACTCATTTGCCTCATTTACACAGTAAACCACACTTAAAACTATAAAAGTGAGCAAAATAATCAACAAAAAAGAATATCACTAAATTAAAGTAGGTAATCAAACATTACCAAGAGTATATGAGCTGCCAAATATTCATAAAACAGGGAAAGGCATGAGACCTATCACTAATAGCATAAATGCCCCCACATTTAATTTGGCCAAGTGGTGACTAAATAAATTCAATAGTTTCCCAAAATTTGAAAGTGCAAATTAAAAAACTCTTTAGATCTGGTAGAAAAAATCAAAGATATAAATTTGGATAAAAATGACAGACTGGTTTCATTTGATGTCACATCTTTATTTCCAAGCATACCAACAGAAAAGACTATTAAACAAATGGCTAAGTACAATAGAAATGGAAGCAATAGAAGTAGAAGAATACATTTCACTAACAAAAATATGCATTGAACCAAACTTCTTCAGCTTTAATTGAAAACACTACAAGCAGAAATCAGGGTTATCAATGGGCAATCCACTTTCACCTTTGTTGGCTAACTTATTTATGAGTGCATTTGAAACACAAATTAAAAGGGCCTTCCCATTGATCTTCAAAGTTTGGTGTAGGTATGTTGATAACATTCTTGCAATTGTACCGAATAAACATTTAGATGATGCATTAAAATTACTCAATCTGCAAGAGGGGACTATAAAATTCATAATAGAAAAGGAATTCAATGGACAACTCTCTTTCTCCGATCTAAATATCATCAGGAATGACACAAAAATAAACTTTGGAATTTACAGGAAACCAACACATTCAGAAAATTACATGAAAAATAATAGCCACAACCCAATTATACATAAACATGCAATAACAAACAACCTTACACATACCCATGGAAAAAGAAGCATATTTCAAAGAACAAAAGCAATAGTACACATAGCAGAAGAAAATAGATAGAACAAAGGTTTGGTGTCGAAGAGAATTAGAAAGCAACACCATACTCAGTTCATTCACATATCACCCAAAATATTTAATAAATTTAAAAATATATTCTAAGGAACAGCAACTTGGCACCTACTAATAGACACTCAATTTTAAAATTGCTAAATTCAAAAACAAAAGATGAAATCCCATCAGTTAACAGATCCGGAATATACCAGATAAGTTGTAAGAATTGTGAAAAATGCTGCATAGGTGAAACTAAATGAAATCTAAAACCCAGAGTCAAAGAGCACTTTAGAAACATCAGATAGAAACAAGAAGATAAGTCAACAGTAGCATTTCATTTTTGGAATGAAAATCATGATATTGTTCCAAATCCTAAATTATTAAAAGGAGTGATAAACCAAAATAAATTGACAACATGGGAGAATTATTTATAAGGAAAAATAAGGATCGCGTAATTAACTTTGAAATCCCACCAGTAGATAATATGACAAAGATCATAGTTCCACCACCAGAGAGAGAGTAGAAAACAACAGTGGCCAGTTAGAAAGAGATTGAAAATGGAGGCGATTGCCTTTGTAACTAGTCTCTCAATAATATAAAAAAGTAAGTGACGAGTGTCAATAAGCTGACTACAAATGGTTTTTGCGATTAATTTTGACAACACTGTTACTAAATTCCTCCAAACACAAATAATTTGTAATATGTTATACCCATATTTCCATCCTGTATCATTGGATTTAGCTACACAGATATTATGATGATGCTTTGTCATTGCTTGCCGTTGCAGCTTTTAGCCCACTTGTAAAAATGAGGATAAATTTGCATATCTAATGTTCCGGAACAGTATCACATTTTCACTGTAGATGATGCTTATCTCTGCATTCACATGCAAGACTTCCCAAGTTTGATTTTTGGTCAGGGTGAGTTATCTGGATAAAGTTTTTCTGGGGGTTTCCCTTATCCTGAAAAATGAATGTTAGAAAACTCTAAGTTCTATGGACCCTGAGCTCATTTGAGCATCACTTCACCCATCTCATTCATTGTCTGATATGACATAACGTAGGAGGACATACATAAAAAGAATGTATTGACACAATGCTATTCCATGTGTAGTGACAATGATAAGAACCTTAAAAAAAAAAATGGAAATTGTTAGGAAACTTTACATTATAGAAGCAGGAGTATTTGCAGTTAGATGAAACAAGTGGAAAATAAAAGGAAAATAGTATGAATAAAAAACTTAAGCTTATAAAAAACTACACCTGATCTAACCTAAGCTGTGAATCGTAAACCTAAGTGGAACTAACATAGCTATAATGATAATAGTAATGATTATGATGATGATGATGATAATAATAATAGTAATAGTAATAATAATAGTAATGATGATGATGATGATGATGATGATGATGATGATGATGATGATGATGATGATGATGATGATGATGATGATGATGATAATAATAATAATAATAATAATAATAATAATAATAATAATAATAATAATAATAATAATAATAATAATAATAATAATACTAATAATAATAATAATAATAATAATAATAATAATAATAATAATAATAATAATAATAATAATAATAATAATAATAATAATAATAATAATAATAATAATAATAATAATAATAATAATAATAATAATAATAATAATAATAATAATAATAATAATAATAATAACTATATAATAATGATGATGGTGATAATGATGATCATAATTATAATAAAAATAAGAATAATAATGATAATGATGATGATGATAATAATAATAATAATAATAATAATAATAATAATAATAATAATAATAATAATAATAATAATAATAATAATAATAATAATAATAATAATAATAATAATAATAATAACAATAACAATAACAATAACAACAACAACAACAACAACAACAACAACAACAACAACAACAACAACAACAACAATAACAATAACAATAACAATAACAATAACAATAACAATAACAATAACAATAATAATAATAATAATAATAATAATAATAATAATAATAATAATAATAATAATAATAATAATAATAATAATAATAATAATAATAATAATAATAATAATAATAATAATAATAATAATAATAATAATAATAATAATAATAATAATAATAATAATAATAATAATAATAATAATAATAATAATAATAATAATAATAATAATAATAATAATAATAATAATAATAATAATAATAATAATAATAATAATAATAATAATAATAATAATAATAATAATAATAATAATAATAATAATAATAATAATAATAATAATAATAATAATAATAATAATAATAATAATAATAATAATAAATTTATTTTGTTTTATTTTCATCCCACCTGTAACATCTAGGTCATATCGTCGATGTTTACCTTCGAACAATTGCTCAACAAATGATGATCACTCTTTGATAATGGTGTTAATATTTGGGTTGGGTTACTTTTGGTTATACTTGTTACAATAAGTTCACACATACGCATTCTTTCTCTTTCTCCCCCTCATCTCACCAATAGTTTTAAATATAATAAGACGGACAAAACGTGTTAAAATATTTATTCCCCATTCCCCCAAGACATAAGTGACCGCTTTTCTTTTAATCCATTCCGTCTCGTGCGGAAAGCATAATCAGTTGCGTTGACCATTATTACAAATTGTGCCACTACGATCATAATCGGACAAATTGGCATTTTAATTGTTTCCTTACATCATACTCTGGCCGCGCCGTGGATCAGTGGTTAGATAAGTTGGCTTTCATCAAGGCGGCCCGGGTTCAATCCCAGGCGCTCGGAAAGTGAGATTTATGGTAGATAACACGGCGCTGGGGTGGGTTTACTCCGGGACCTCCGGTTTCCCCTGCCATCTCATGTATCATCAGTGTCACTGCCTGCGGTGCCATATGTAGTAAAAGCGGGCGTTAAACACTACACATTTCATTTCACACTTACATCATACCTACTGTCCTCAATCATGATTGTAGTTGTTTATAGTTAATATCTGATCTGGACTTGACATCAGGAAAAACATTTAATGTGCAGTTACATTTCTGAGTAAACAAAATGACGTTCTCAAAGAGAAATAGTACAACGTAAAACGATCCAATGCTTTTAATCTTAAAAGCGTTAGAAATTTATGATAAATTAGAATTTGACAGTATTCACACGTTGGATCGGACCATTGGCATTACCGGTAGGTATCACACATTTTCATAAGCGAGACAAATATCAAACTAGTGTTGACGTTATCGCTAACGTCAGCTATTTTTACTCTGTGTTAGCAACAGATATATTCCTGTGTGGTATAAATATGCACAGAAATTACAATTTTAATCACGCAATTTGAAACATTTTCTTTCTTGAGAACTGTTGGGTATGTTTTAGTCTGTGGTTTTAGTATAAAGATAGTAACTAATGCTGTTCCTCTGTTGGCAACACGGCGCCATACGCATGACTTCACAGCTAGCCTTAAAAGGGCTCTGGATAGGGCTATAACTTTGATGACTCAATTGAGTTGCCATATGGCAGTTTCCATATTCGCATTACCAAGTTATAACATAGTATTTTTGAATAAAAGACATATTCTTATTAATGAAGATATTTAGTGGAAGAAAGCTATATTGAACATGATTATTAATTTAAAAGCAAAGTAAAGAAGAATATTTTGTTTAGAGTAGTGTTTTCCTTCCTGCAAAGTGCTAACACTGAGGAGTGTGACTTTACCATGGCAGCTGTGCCTGAGAACGATAAAAAGGTAACCATTAGTACATATTTTCATGTTTAAGAAACTTATTTTCGTAACTTGCAGCATAGGTTATATCAGGGTAGTTAAAGTCTTGTGCAATAATTAAAGAAGAAAGTGTTCCAGAATATGTTACGATTGACGGTTGAATCTAGGTTACCCATTCCAATTCAAATGAGTTGTAATATATGCACATTTATAAGTTTCTTCTGAACTACTATTGCCAGAGAATGTCATGTTTCATTTTTTATATCTGGAAACACAGCTTTGCGCTCAGAACCAGTTTCTAAACATCGTGAATATTGGTTCTGTTTCCACTACCGTATTGTGAAAGGAAAGAAGAATTAACACCATTTTCTTAAGATAAGTGAAGGTTTTGTAACAAATTGTTATATTTGTATAATATTCATTGCTTCACTGTAGCTAGCTTCATTTTCCACATAAACACGAAATGATGTTTGCTACAGTGAGGCAAATAGTGAAATTCATGAGTTGTAAATAATAGTCCCAATTTTTTAAAATTTATGTCCTCCAACATTAAGTCATATCGGACAATGAATGAAATGGGTCAAATGATGCTCAAATGAGCCCAGAGTCTATAGAGCTTTGAGTTACCCGACATTTGACATTTAGGATAAGGGAAAATCCCGGAAAAAAACATCCAGGTAACTCACCCTTACCGAGATTTGAATTCGGGACCTCTTGAATGTGACGCAGACTCGCCATCTACGCTACTGAGGCAAGCAGTCTGAACTTTGATACCATATATGTATACTGCCTTTAATGAGCTTTAACTAATTGTAGTTTCATTTAAATAACTTAATAAATACGGAAGATACAAATGTTTATTTATGATGCAGTTTTACAACGTTTAATTTAAATGTTTTGAGATGTTTATTGCATATCCATTCCTGGCCTGTGTAGGGTTTAAATGGCCATTACTAAAGTGGTTTACCTTTCATTGGAAGTACTTTGTTTCATCTCGTATTTTGAGCAAACACAGTTTAGTGCTTCCTGCTCAAATAATAGACATATTAGTCATAACTAGCTAATATGTATCTCACTAACTTGTTTGCTTCAGGTTTATCTGCTATTTTCTTACTTTGTTGTGAAGACCTTTGCACTGGTATACATTTCAGTTTTCCTTTTAATAGTTGAGTGTTTTTATTTTATCTTTTTAACTTTGTTTGTGTAGCCATAGTTTTTAGAGTTAACTTCGGGCCCAAATGACCTTGTTGTCGACGGGCCCTAAAACACCACACACTCTCTCACTCCTTCAAAAGTTTGTTTTGTGGCGCATTCACTTTTTACTTCTCTACCATATACATCGTAGGTAGAGAATATATTGTGTTCCACCCAAATATTTATTATACATTTTTTGCCAGACATACATGCTTTGAGACCCCTGAATAAAATGAGCATTTTTAGAAAAAGTTTGGTGTGTGTGTGTGCGTGTGTGTTCGTGCGTGTGTTACTACAAAATTGGGAAGTTGGATAAATACCAAATTTGCCATTTAAGTTCAGCATCTCTCTAAGATGCAGTACAAGAATTTTAAAAAATCTTCCTAATCGGAAGTACCCTTTACATGGAACAGTTTTTGGAATGTTTGATATTTAGAAAAATATCTCTTAATTTTGATTTGAATATTACATATTGAAGATATTTACATGACAGTATATAATCTGGAATTTTCTGGGAATATTCTATGAAGTCCTTTACATTCGGAAGACATTTTATGTAATCTTGTATAGCTGGCAAACGTTAAGCAATAGATAAAACATAAAAGATAAATAGATTGTAGATGTTGAAATGCTCAATTTATTTCAAATGATTCATATTCTTCAATGCTATTTTATATATTTCAAGTTCTGCTGACATTGTTTTCTGTTACACAAGGGGCGTCCAGAAAGTAAGTTCTGTTTCAGTTTATCTCCGCTGCAGCGCTGCGACCGCAGTTCTGCACATGCGTGGTAGACGCTCTGTATCAAGGGGAAGAAACGTGTGCCATTGTGAGATCGCTGTCAACCACGTACGCTTTGTTGTGCTTGTTTACAATGTCGGTGTTAATTGAAAATCCCACCGCTTGTGAAATGAGATCTGTGATTCGTTTTCTGAATGTTAGGAAAGTGAAACCAATTGAAATTTATCAGCAAATTTGCAATGTAGAAAGTTGTTGTGTTTTTTCACGACAACGCACGACCACACTCTGCAAATGCGATGAAAAACATCATACAGGGATTTGGCTGGTGCATGTTTGACCACCCCCCGTACAGCCCTGACTTTGCTCCTAGTGACATTCATCTGTTTTTGCATCTCAAATCTTTCCTTGGCAGTCAACACTTCAACAATGATGAAGATCTGAAAGAAAATGTTTCCAACTGGTTGAAGACACAGGCGGCAAACTTCCATGAAGAAGGTATACAAAAACTTGGGCCTCGCTATGACAAATGCCTGCAAAATTTCAGCAGTTATGTAGAAAAGTAGTTTAAGAGATGTAGAATTTTGTGCAATAAATAATTTTTCTGTATCCGTTACACAATTTAATTTTATTACTAAACAGAACTTACTTTCTGGATGCACTTCGTACCATGTAAAGATGATGGAATTTTAAGGCATTCAGGACTGAAAATTTTGACTTGCCATACTCTTTCTGTCTATAAGGATGCAACAGTGTAATTTGTGCAAAATGTGCGGGGATATGTGATTGATGATTTAATTACTCTCACCTTTGTTGTCGATCTGGTAGAATTCTTGTAGATACCTCGGCACTGAGCAATTAGTCTAATACTCGGTCCGTAGTTTGAGTGGTGCAATTATTCTATGCTGTTATGGTTGAAAATAACAATTTCTCTCCTTTAAAAATCTTAAAATTTATTCCGCAAAACCATTAATATAATGTATTACAATTTTAAGTTTTATATATTCTCTCCTTTCATAAGATGATTATTGTTGCATCGTTGCACTTTAAGTTTCTGTAGACTTTCAGAACGACACCAAAAAAGAAAAGCATGTCTTACTACAATAATCTGGTGCAGAATGATGCCAAACTATCTGCATATTCTGGATTTTCTACGCACAATGTTTCTAGAACATCTATACTTCTATGCTATTGGTCCATGTCACAACATTACGTAATTACATTATTGTAATAACCAATAGGAACATTGTTATGTAAGTTGTATCAGTCTGTGTCCTACCCTATTTCACATTTTATTTTATACAAATCACTTTTACCTGTACAATCCAGAACAAATTCCCAAATATTTGAAAAAATATGAAATAACCGTTCCAATGAAATGTGTAATCCAGCTGTTTGCTTTATCTTGATTAAAATGAAATAGAAAAAGAAACTTTTGTTTATAAATGGTGTGTCCATTAATAAATGATAGAGGAAGGTCACGGAGCTTGGAATGGCTGAAAGCTTTGACACAGCTGGTTACCCATGAATTGATTGATAAAGAAAGTCGTCTGAAAGTAATACATTAGACACTTTTGTCAGCCTGTTTATAGTAAATTAAAGCTTGTACAGCCTGTCCCCATAGCTCAGTTGGTAGAGAACCTGGCTAGGTGTGGGAAGTTTTCTCCGACCAAATGATTCCCCATTTTTCCCATAGTCTGGAAGTATGAATGACAATGTGAATATGTACATGATGTAATGATAAAAAATCCAAAGTACCAGCAGCCCAACGACTAAGAGAACACCATCACCAATAGGCGAAATGTCCCAAAGGAGAACGGCCGCCAATATAACCATTGCAGTTAAAGGCAGGGTATAAACAGAAGAAAAAAAAAAAGCTTCTACAGCTTTTTTCTATTTCTACTATCCTTTTTTCCCCAGATATACATTGAGTATATTGTGACTCTTGTGGTTAAAAGTCAAGTTTTCGGAAATTCAAAATGCTCTTTATTTCCGTAGAAAGATATGGTTTGTACACCCCTTTGCAGCAAGATGATGTAACATAAACCAACACAACCTCTCGTCACTACTGCACATGTAAATAAACAAAAGAGTTCACTTTCAAATCACAGCTGCACATGGACAGTTATAATTCCGATTAAGACTGTGTCTAACAACTAACCACAGCTTCCTTTTTATACCTCTACTCATTGTTCTAGAAATTAATCGAATGTTCTGTAGCAACCAAGAAAGCGAACCTTCCAGTCAGCTATCTGTCTCGTTCTTTATCTGTTTTGGCAAGCTTTTATCTTCGCGCTGTACTATCTGTCTCTTTGTGCTCGCCGGCCGTACCTATCACAATGGGTTCGATGTGGACCCATAACCAATGTTTCCTTCAATGATGTTCGTATAATCTACAAATTATTTTTAATCTTGTACATATTTCAGTAAAATGCTAAATGTGTGGAATGGTTTTTCCCTAAATGTAGCTTTTGTAATGGTAATATGCAAGATGTAACCAAGCACTTACCATTTTAATTTCATCAGTGCGGTGTATTACACATAAATCATACATACTCTCTTCACGTGTTATTATTTCAATCAAGTTTGAAAAGTCACAGAACTGTTTAAACTCACTTATATTTTTGAGCAACTATAGTTTGATTATGTTCATATTTCTCATTGAAGTGAGGTGATATTGGTGGCAAGCAACATATATAGTCGAAAAAACTATTTTTAGTCATTATTTAACACTGTGTAACTTACATTTTTAATTTTTGAGGGACTAGTTTCAGAAGTTGAAGCTTCCATTTTCAACCTTGGATTTGGGTTACGATTTCACTGCAGAGGGTAGGCAGGAGATTTGAGAAATTAAAGAAGAAAAGAAATCTTTGAAATTTTATAAGCAATTAAAGACAGAAAGGAGTAGGGAAAAATATATAGATCAGTGTGACAAAATTGGAAGAGAAGGCATAGCATGATTGAGAGTAAGAATAATATATCTAAAACGACTGAGAAGTAATCAGGCAGGGATATGTGAATTTTGTGGAGATGAAGAGGGCACTGCTCATTACCTGATAGAATGTAAGGAGCTAAAGTGGAGGAGAAAAATATGGAACAAGTAATGGGACAGTGTGATCAGAGGTAGTGGCGTTTCACATGTTAACGTAGATGGGTGAAAAGAAAAATAGATGTATAGGAGAATTCTTATATAGGTTAAGAGAAAAGTGGATTAGGGTAAGAGCAGCGAAGATCAAAAAGAAATGACACCAAGCTGCTGAGGAAAAGCAACGGCTTGGCTACAGGACCTGAGTCAGCGAGTAAATCTTAGGGTCAGCAATTTCATGTATTTTTACAGAACGTATAATAGTGATTGTTGATATCAAAGTTATTGTAGTGAAAATGTAATGGAAACTGTACAAATAAATATCATATACGAAACTACAGAGGGGATTCGGTACATAGCCAACTATGCTGGACCCATTATGCTAATGCCCCAAGTGGGGCACCCGAGGAGGAAGAACGAGGCAAGAGGAGACAGAGGGCAGCCAACCCAAGGAGCCACGACAGAGCAGAGGGTAGGCTTCCTTGAGTTTACTTAGATAGACTTCCTCCGACAGGCCAGGACAACGGACATGGCAACTAGCCCAGCAGCCGAGCCCCAAAGAGGTCCCTGGCCGGTGGTCTCGAAATGGTTTCAGCAGAGGCGCCAAGACCAGCAACTGACCTACTGAAGGAGGAAGTAGTTCACCTCAGAATATCATCCTGCCATGGACCACCGAGACGCCCTCTGACACTTCTGCCGTGAAAGAGACTACAAGATGGGAGATGATGTGAAATGATAATGGAGATGAAATAGAGGTACAGGAAATTCAGGAGATGTATTTAACCTACCCAGCCCTTGTCTAGCCAGGAAAACCCTTGAAAAATGCCATGGGTCAGTTAGGTCGGCCATGGGAATCGAATGTAGTTTACAGACAAAACTGCCTAAGCCTTACCGCTCGGTATTTTCAACCTTGAAGGTTGAAACCGCTTCTAAAACTAGTCCGTAAAAAATTAAAATGTAAGTGATGTAGTGTGAAAAAACCAACTACAAATAGTTTAATGAATTATTTTGATCATCACTGTTACTAAATTCCTCCAAGTATCATGTAAGAGCAATTATAATTTATTTTTGTCATTATATGCTAATATTGCTTGATTAGCATATGCTTGAGGTAGTCTAAGCTGCATCCAACTGAACATTTGATTATAATTATTTATACCCGATTTCACCAACAGATGTTAAAAGTTAACACAAGTTTAGCAATAGTTAAAACAAAAATTGTATTTCACCAAGTGTTAGCGTAACATTCGTGTTAAATCACTTGTTAAACTGATAAGCCAAATTTCTGATCTTAAGTCTTTAACAATTGTAAATAGCCAAGATCACGTGCATGAACTCAGCTGTTGATGTTGATTTGCTATATTTAAGACTGTCTAAAGGGCATTTGTAATAGATTACAGCCTATGAGGAGAAATGATTTTGAGGAGCTATCCAAAGAAAAATTTTTACAGAGGTATAGACTGTCGAAACATGTTGCAATGAAGGTTACTGCGGAAGTACAAGAGAGGTTAGGACATGCATCAAAAGGAATATGCGGATCTTGCCTTAGCTTCAAGTATTAATATCTTTGCGATTTTATAATTCACTGAATTATGTGGATAATACATTGGCCACCTGCTGTCTAGAAACGTTTAAGTCACTTGTCCTTCTTCGCACCTCGTTTTAAGTTTACCTAATAATGAGTTAGAATATGCATCGAAAGGAGTATGCCAACCTCACCTTTGCTTCAAGTATTAATAACTTTGCGATTTTATAATTCACTGAATTCTGTGGATAATACACTGTCCGGCCACACCGTGGCTCAGTGGTTAGACTCCTTGGCTCTCACCAAGACGGCAACCACAAAGTGAGATTTGTGGTGGGCAACATGGCGCTGGGGTGGATTTTCTCCAGGATCTCCAGTTTCCCCTGTCATCTCATTCCACTGGTGCTCCATCTTCATCTCATGTACCATCAGTGTCATCCCCTGCGGTGCTGTATGTAGTAAAAGTGGGCGTTAAACACTACACATTTCACAATACATTGTCCACTTCCCGTCTTGAAATGTTCAAGTCACTCGTCACTTGTCCTTTGCACCTCGTTTTAAATTTATGTAATACTGACAAGTTGTTTGGTGCTTGTAGTCATGACACATGCATTTGAATTCAATTCGTTTCCAATATTTTCCCACATGACATCATTCTCTTTTACATTCATCGCATCCGTCCTCTTATTTTCCACAATATCCTTACACTTTTTCACCAATTCAATTAACAATTCTTTCTCCAGCAATGAGAAATTTGTATCACAGCTTTATTTATCATTTTGTTCATCCGCCATTTTTCAGATTGTGCAGACAAAACTGAAAACAAAAGCGCATAGCAGTATTTTGAGAAAATAATACGACTCATCCATAGCCTACTATAGCTGTGATATCTACAAGTTTCTTGGCATTTGGACAGGTTTAATAACATTTTCAGAAAACAGGTTGGTGAAATGCAAGAAATTTAACAGCTTTGTTAGCACTGTGACAATAGTTATGTACATTTGTTAACATCGATTTTAACATCTGTTGGTGAAATCGGGCATTAGTGTTATAAAAAGAGAAAAATTATGTTTCAGAGCAAATTATTTTGGTAAATTTTTAGCACAAAATGAGCAGAGTTGAACACAGTGATGCCTTGTCATCGAGAACAAACAAACCCATCTACCCAAAGAGCAACATACATTTGAGAGATCTTCCAATTTCCTTTCATAGAAGCCGGAACAGCAATTACGAGAAGTTGACAGGAGAGGACTATGAACAGTTTGAAAAAACTGTGCAGGAGTATTTCAACAAGAAATTTTTTTTCCGACTTCCCCTTGAAAATTGGGTTCTACCCGAACCAGAAAAGATGTATGTTGCAGAGAAATGGAAGGTAAGAACAAATTCTTTTAAGCACTTTTATTTCTGATGTAAACCAACAGACTATTTTGGAAAGTTGAATCAGTGCCACGTCCAGGACTTGAAACATGGAAAGCTGAAACTCAATGGCTTGAGTCACATTTCCTTTTTTGTGCTCTGAAGAAGAAAACAAAATTTCAAAGCCATCATAAAATTATCACCTTGAAAAGATTAGCTATTACTTGAGCTATGTGAAATGTATAAATGAGTAATGTTGATTTATCTAAGTTAATTATAAGTAGATATAATAAGAAGGTTGTCTAAGAAAAGAGTCAATTCCGTTTATTCATCCTTATGAACATCTACATGTTGTGAATTCATCCAGTCAAAATATATAATATAAAGTATCAGAAGTAAATTACACAGTATGATCCATATAAACCTGAATCATTTCAATAGACCGTAACTTTTGGACCAAGAATAGGACACACGTGCAACTTTGGAAGAATATAATACACAATTGGGCGATTATATTACACTATATACATCTCAGAGAAAGTATTGGAAGTGTCTCCACCAGCATCTATACATGTTTGCACTCGTCTCACCATATTCTCTGAAGTTTTACGGAGAGTATCATCGCCAATGTTACTTATTTTGGTTCAAATGGATTCCTTGATAACATTAACTGTCTGTGGCCTATTCTTGTACACTCTGTTTTTTAGATGCCCCCACAAGAAAAAATCTGGTGAGGCTAGGTTAGGGGATCTGGGAGGGGGCATAGACCTTGTGAGATTATTCGATTATCAAAAAAACTGTTTACAAGTTCCATGGTGTCATTAGATGTATGGCACGTTACTTGATCTTGCTGGAAATAACCTCTCAATTCGATACCATCCATCTGCTCTACAAATGTATTGGAGATACGTCAGTGGCTACAGTCGTATCAAAGAAAATGGGACCAACAATCCTGGAAGCTGACACCGCACACCATACTCCAACCTTTTAATCATGCAGTGAGGTTTCGTGGATCATTTGGGGTCTTATAGCAGCCCAATATCTGGTGTTTTGTGTGTTTATGTAGCCTGACAGATGAAACCATGCCTCATCTTTAAACTTCGTTATGGAGTGAATGTCTGGGCATGGAATAAGAATGCCCTGAAACCATTGACAGAATCTGATTTGTTTATCGTAATGTGCTTTCTGTAATATACGTCCTCCAATGTTAAGTCATATCGGATGATGAATGGAATGGGTGAAATGATGCTCAAATTGGCCCAGGGACCATGGAGCTTAGTTACCTGACATTTGTCTTTTAGGATAAGGGTAAAGACCTTATCCAGGTAAACCCTGACCGAGATTCGAACTCAGGACCTCTTGAACATGAGGCAGACATGTTACCATCTATGCTACTGAGGTGGGCTCCCAATGTGCTTCTTTAAGTTGTTGCACCATATGCAATTGTTAGGTCGTAAACTTGATTTCTTTGCAGCTCTTTTACATGTTCCAAATGAATACCCTAATTACTGGATCAATGGATGCAACGATTTGTTTAGAGAATTCAATAGCCTTCTGCGGTCATCTGTAACAGTCTCTGCATTCAATGGTGGTCTATGTTTTCCACTCTCACAAATGAGTATATCAGTTGTCTCCAGCTTTCTTACGAGCGATACAATTGTTGCCTTTGTCAGAACATCACATACATGAAATTCTCTTCTAAGTTCTCGTATTTTTACCAAGGAATTTGTCTTCCAATATGTTTATAAAATGTAAACACGCTCTCGTAGTGAGTACTGCATGCTGCTGTTGTGATTGCACATTTAGGTCTGTTAGCTGTCAACAACTGTGAGTGTTGTCAATTCTCTGAATCACTGAGGTCATTAATATATTCTACGAGCTTTCAGGGGGAAATTATGTCCTATTGAAGTGGTTCAGGTTTATATGGACCATGCTGCACTAACCATGTGCATTGAAGTTTTATAAGTTAAAATATAATTTATTAATGCAGAAACTGGTCAATTGAGTAATAGCATTTGTCAATTAGGAATTTAAGATATTTCTTGAAACATTAAATACATTTTGCACCCTTTTATTTTAGTATTTAATTTATTGCAGAATATACCTGTATAATAAAAGCTATTTTCAAATGATTTACAGTAGAGCAAGTAGGAATAGTAATGTGAGTGTAACATTAGATTTTTTGTAAGGAAATAGTTTTTAGAAAGTGAAATATCTATGTATTTTTATTTTCACAAACATATGCGTATATGTAGCTAACTTTTTACAGTTAAATGATCTTATTTTTAGAAATAAAAACCTTATATTTTTTATGACTAAATATTTAAATACTTTTATTAAAATTCTGATATGCTGCAGTCACACCATTTACCTATGTACACTTTTCAAATAATCCTTACAAAAGCTTATTTTTCATTTACTTTCTGTTGAGATGGATTATTGCAGAAGTAAAATCATTGCTCCTTTGTTGATACGTTTAAGAGAGATTTCAGTAGCCTGCAGGAATAGTCAGATTTTTAAAAAGCATGTTATTATGTAGCTAGCATGCCTGCTTCTGGTGTGGGGCACCTGGGTTTGATCTCTGGTGCAGGCATTTGATTTTTTTTTTCCTTTTGGGCAGTCTGGTCCAGGATGTACTCAACCTAGTGATGCCAATTGAGTAGCTATACTGATGGAAACATGGCATCCGTAAAAGATATCGGCAATGAATGAAATGGGTGATATAATGTTTATGTTGCAAGTCTCATACCACTGCAAGTCAGTAGAAAACACAGGTTTTTAAAAAGGACTGCCCTTTTAAAAGAAAGCATGCCAGGGATTTTCCCCACACTTTTTAGACGAGACAAACATTGAGACCTACCCTTCCTCAGTAACCTGGATGCCACTTGGTATCGAGGGTGTTTCCATTAGGGTAAGATTTTTTTATACACAGCCCTCCCCCTTTCAGATGGAAGTGGATATGCCACTTACAAGCATCAACCCCGCAGTTATGACTACCGAACAACTTCAAAAGGGGCACAAGTGTTCTAACACACCCTGCTATTAGCTCTGCAAGCTATTACCTGGGTTTCTTTCAGGCATCTTTCAACCCCATATGGCATGGTCAGGCGAGTCAGACTTACCCAATACCCATGGGTGTCAGGTACACTACCATGTCGAGTCCAACCCAATCCATACAACTATTTGGGTGCAGCTGGCATGTTCGACCCAACATGCTTCTAGTAACGTCAGAAGTACCACAAGTACAGTATGCGCAAGATAAGTAGAGGGCTGGATTTACGGTGTGATGCAGGCAGAGGGGAAGAAGCGAGAGATAATGCTCTTTTGTTTCTGCAGTGTGGTCAACCTTGAAAAATACAGTTCAGCAAAATAGCATGTAAGATAAGTGAAGATATCACAAGTAACGTTGCATCCTCTGAAATCATTCCTTAGTATTGCCCACAACAGCTCAATTGCATTCGGATCACAGTTATACGGAGGTAGACGAATAATAATGTGTCCCTTTTCAAGAGCCATAACATCCATAAACATTCATACAAATATAAGTCATTTTCAAGAAAATGCTGATTACATTACCACCACACTTGCAACAAGTATAAACTGGCAATTCGAGCACACCAAGTAAGCCTTTATGAAGGAAGCTTTAACTACAAAGGTATAATGTTATATAAGAAACTCCCAAATTCATTTGAACAAGCTTCATCGTTAAAACATATTAAGAATAAGGTTAAGAAATTTTTGTGTGCACACTGTTTTTATACAGTTAATGAATTTTTAGAACTATAACCATGTAACTGAGCACTGCAAGCATAGTACATTCACAAACCTGTAATATTTATATTATGACATTTCTTGTAGTAAATTAGTCTATGCAAATACCACGTGAAACCCTAGAAAAGCTGCTTACTATGTATATTGTTTGTAATCAATTTGACTTCATGTATATACTATATTTATACATGTAATCAATTTGACTTTATGTATATACTGTATTTATAAATTTTGACGTGTCTCATAACAGGTGTATTTTGCCAAGAACGAACTAAAATTCTAACATTCATTGTTTAAACTGGTTAGCTAATTAACCTCGAAATTGATCAAAACAAAATATGGCGGACATGATAAAGCTTAGCATGTTAGCCACTAAATGTCAGTGCATAGCGCATTTCAAATTTCAAAGTTGTCATCTATGTTTATGGAAGTAAATGAAACTTACTGAGTGAGGACTTGGAGCCCGATCACTCTTCTTATCGCGCACATATAGTACTAGGGGTCAACCATGCTTGTATTACAGCAGCTGAAGTGGTCGGAACCTCTCTCCTACAGGAAATGTTTAGACAAAGACAGTAAAAAAAGAACAAGTTAAAGCTTTGCTATTATAGTATATGTAACATAATTATACCACATCCTCACTGGCCAACTGTAATTATAATTCTGTAGGAAATACATTTATAATTGGATAATGTTGACTGTTGCAGATTGACAGACACCAAGAGCTAAAGGCTAAGCTGAATGCTGTTAAAAGTAAACTGGACCATTACAACCTAGATGATTGGCATAAACACACCCATGCAATGAATGAGGCTGGACAAATTCTTTGGAAATTAAGGAAAGAAATTGAACCCGAATTTATAACACAGGTAAGTCGTAACTGATACTAGTCCTCTGGAGCAGATCTTGAATATGACTATATTGTACATTTCAAATTACAGCTGCATTTTGTTCTGTAGTTAGTGTATAGTTTCTACTTGTGTCTAAAGTACATAAATAGTTGTGAAGTACACTTAGTCAAAGATGACGTCAACTTAAACAAAATAGCTTTGCTTACCTATTTATTAACCAGAACATGTATTGTAGTACGAGTTTATATCAGCTGCTTATTGACTGTCAGTGCTGTTGAAAGCATAGGAAATTCTCTGGTGTCCTTTTGACAACCTAAATAGCTGACTGTTTGCCACTGACAAACCCAAGATCATTATTGAGTTTCCAATTCCCTTATACAGATTTTCTCCCATGTTTCAAGTTCTTTGTGTCTGGATTGGCTTTAGTAACTTGATGTTCGTTTCTATTTCTTGGTTTTGGAATTTGAAGCAACTACTGATTTTTTGGTCTGTTTGAATTAAATGCTGTTCCTTGAAGCGAGCGTTCCTTTAGTTTTCCTGGTGGAAACCTTCTCTAAATTTAATATTGGAAGTGGTAGATTACTGATCTAATCCCTTAAGATAAATGTTCAGATTATCTTAATCTGATAGTATTCTTGATGCTGTATTTATTGTAAAGTGGCAGGATAATATTAACAAGTACAGCAGCTAAAAAGCTAAAAGCAACATAGGCAAGTGCTTCAGGAAATACTGGTGTTGCATCAAATTCAAAGAGACCAAAAAATCAAAACTTGCTTCATACTTCTGGACTCAAAACCATAAAATAGTGACCTACAGAAACCAATTCAATAACACAGAGAACTTGAAATGCGGGAGATGTCCTATATAAAGAATCTGAATACAAGATAATGATCTTAGGTTTGCCTGTAGCAGACAACCCTGTTCAAAAGTAGCACTACTCGAGAGTTGATGTGGAATCAGGAGGCAGCTGATGTTGTCCTTAACCCTTTCACCGATATGGACGTCATATGACGTCCAAGTTAAAGTGCCCCAAACCGATATGGACGTGTATAGACGTCCTGCGCATACATGCATTTAATGCCCATTTAACGCCAATTATTTTAATTTTGCTGTTCTACAATAAATTTAAATTAGTTCTATAAGGAATGTAAACGTATTCTTAAAGGTTTCTTTTTGAATTGTACACCTCCAAACCTGGATAAACACCCAAGGGCACATCTGCAGATTCACACCAAATAATATTGGTTTCCTTGCGAACTTCTTTTTCGCAACACACTACACATTTTCGAAATGGTTACAAGTTTTTTGGGTGTGGGTGGTATACTTTTAGGAAAGTGTTTTCTCTCAAGTATGAGGGATGATGTGTGAATTTTGCTACCCCCTAGTATAAAGAGGCCTCTGAGTATTATAATACTCAATTAGGTTACGAGCTCTTTATATGCGCAAGTACAGGTAGATGAATGTCTTTTACAGCTCTGAAAATTACTGAACAACTGTGCATAGTTACATCCAGTGGTATAAAAATACTTTTTTTTAACCATTTAACTGTTTTCCGTAAAGAGGGATAGCTGGTAATAGCTGATCCGTATCACCCATATTTGACCCGCCATTTCCCCAAACAATGGAGTAGCTAACATGCCAGCTGTAGACCAGTACACGTCACTGCTACGTATGTCCTAAAGATCTCCTTCATAATCGTACAACAAATCTTCCAGATTTTCTACAGTAATATCAGAAGCCTGTACACATCATACCCAAGCTAATTTATTTGCTACATTACCGGGATAAGCCATGGTTAACATTGAAATTTAACAATTTCAAATGTGCCATACATTTAGCTCTTGATAGCTACAAGAAATCATTCTGGACACAGAGAGAGTATAAATAACTGAAATACAGAGCGAAAACTGCTGCATAAGGCTACTAGAAACCTTGGTTGAGAAACACTGTAATAACAGATGCTGACAGAGTTTTCATTCCAGTGTGTGAGCGTGTGACGCAACATATTCTCGTCATATTATCGCTTGGCATAGCATAAATAAACTAAACTTGAACCTGAGAAGTTGCTTGCGTAGCTATACATACATACTATGGCTCGTATACACACAAAACAAAATGATTCACATATTAGGCGCGTTCGGCACAAAGAATGGCTTTTGCTACAGTGAAACAAATTAGTGAAATTTCAACAATTTATTAATGTAGTCTCTACTTTATTGTTACTGTAGATTTATACTGCCTTAATGAGTTTTAAACCAGTTTTTGTTTCGTTTAAATAACTTAATAAATACGGAAGATACGGAATTGTATTTATGATGCATTTTTACAGCATTTAACAATTTAAATGTCCTGTTCTGTTTATTGGGTATCCGTTTCCGGCCGCTGAAGGGTTTAAATGGCCATCGGCGAAGCGGTTAATAGACTGAAACAAGTGTGTTAAATTGACTGTGCCTTTCAGTAAGTGTATTTTGGATTATTATTGTCTGACCATCACAAGAAGGCAAGCTAGAGGAATATATAACTTAATCACTTTTGCTGTCCCCACGATGTTTTTGCTCGCCTTCCCAGTATGACAAGGATGCTAGGTTCGTTTAAAATATGCAGGTGTTGTCACACAACTCACCCATGCATAATAACTATCACTACTGTTAGGAGAGATGCGCCCAGTACCGCACACCTAAGGTTTTTTCAAAATTCAAAGAAAATTCAATGGAGAACAAGTAGCCTTTTACTATTGTAATGAAGCTAATAACATGCAGAAAGAGCATTAGTAATGAACATTCAGGAACGTGAGTCATGTTGACTTTTAAAAACTAAGATATTAGTGATAACTGCGCATCTCAAAAAGTGTTTCCCAGTACCAGACAGATGTAAATAAATACATATTTCTAAATAAAGGAAAAGGAACTGCATAATAAATCACAAGAGAATTATTCTTATCATAATTGTTGTATTTTTGAGATAAAAACAGAACACGGTAACATGATAATATATTTTTCAAAGCATTCTCTAGAGATTATCACAACAAAATAAAAATGTCTTAGAACTAATGAAGCAATTTGTTAAACACAGTGATCACATCTATAAAAATCAATGTTCTCCGGCCCTGTACATTCAATGTGTCCAACCCTTGCACGATACACTAATTACACTGAAACCAAGTTTTGTCTATGATTTCTAAGCAAATGATACACTCTGTTAGAACATGTCAATCAACACTGGTTTTGGTTACAAAATTTAATTTTCTTTTAGTCTTCTAGGGCTCTTTACTATTTACAGTTTCTGCTGGCACAGAGTGAGATCTAGGTTCTTTATTTATAGTTTTAGTAGTGTTAGTCTTGCATCCCTTTGCTATTGGTTTGTTCTGTTTTTGTGCCTTTTCCTCTAACATCAACTTATACAGAGTCGATGCTAATGTTTCAGCAATATATATTGCTACTCCCAGGCTCATTGATCCTTCTGTCACATTCTCTATTGCTTGTTTAATATTTTCCTCAACCATTTTCTTTTATTTTTGGCTTTCGTCTTCACAGGAATACCTATAAACAAAAATTAATCTAATTTCGGTGCAAGTTCAGGGGATAAAAATTTATCTTTGCGTATGGTACTGGGAAAATTGCTATTGTACAGTACTGAGCAACTCACACGTACGTATATATAATGTCATAGCATGGCACGATTCTTTTAAACTGACACTGTATTTTGTAAATATTAAAAGCAGAAGCATTATTAACAGTGAAGTGTTCTTCATATTTGAGTTTGATTTATGAGTTACTATGTTTACACTCAAACTTCACTTGCTGTTGTATAATTGAAACGTTTTCAAGATCATTCGGTCTTATCCTCAGCTGTTTGGTGACTAAGTGAACCGTCCTCTTCTTCCACTACTACGGAGCTCTGATCACTCTGCCATCTGGTGTTAGTGCCCCTAGTAGTAGCATGCTAGCTACATAACATGCTTTTTAAAAATCTGTCTATTCCTGCAGGCTACTGAAATCTCTCTTAAACGTATGAACAAAGGAGCAATGATTTTACTTCTGCAATAATCTATCTCAACAGAAAGTAAATGAAAAATAAGCTTTTGTAACGATTATTTGAAAAGTGTATATAGGTAAATGGTGTGACTGCAGCATATCAGAATTTTAATAAAAGTATTTAAATATTTAGTCATAAAAAATATAAGGTTTTTATTTCTAAAAATAAGATCATTTAACTGTAAAAAGTTAGCTACATATACACATATGTTTGTGAAAATAAAAATACATAGATATTTCACTTTCTAAAAACTATTTCCTTTCAAAAAATCTAATGTTACACCCACATTACTATTCCTACTTGCTCTACTGTAAATCATTTGAAAATAGCTTTTATTATATAGGTATATTGTGCAATAAATTAAATACTAAAATAAAAGGGTGCAAAATGTATTTAATGTTTCAAGAAATATCTTAAATTCCTAATTGACAAATGCTATTACTCAATTGACCAGTTTCTGCATTAATAAATTGTATTTTAACTTATAAAACTTCAATGCACATGATTAGTGCAGCATGGTCCATATAATTGAAACGTTTTCAAGATCATTTGATCTTATCCTCAGCTGTTTGGGGACTAAATGAAGCTTCCTCTTCTTCCACTACTACGGAGCTCTGATCACTCTGCCATCTGGTGTTAGTGCCCCTAACATCAGATGGCAGAGTGATCGGAGCTCCGTAGTAGTGGAAGAAGAGGAAGGTTCATTTAGTCACCAAACAGCTGAGGATGAGATCGAATGATCTTGAAAACGTTTCAATTATACAACAAGTAAGTGAAGTTTGAGTGTAAACATTGTGACTCATAAATCCAACTGAAATACTGTATTTTGTGTTTGTGTAGTCTACTTAATACCATATAATATGAGTACAAATACTTAGTTCTTCACTAGACCAGGCAGCAGCAACGTCAGCAAGTTATTAACAGCACAGCTCGAGTTCACTACACAAATTCTTTGAAGAATAACTTCTGATTCAATGGTCATAGAGAAGGGAAAACTTTCCATTGGTAACAAAGATAGTTGTTTGTCTAAATACACAACATGAGCTTCTACTATCTGTTGGCAAATCTGAGATACTGACACTGTGCCGTACTGGCTGCATCTCCCCTACTGCAACAAACCTTAGATCTGGCAACATGGGTGACTCATATGCATTCTCACATACTCATTTCCTAGTAAACAGATCGACTAACAGAGCAGATAAACAGTTCAAGCTCCTCTCCCCTTTAGTCGGCTCTTGCCTTCTTGTGGTGGGTATACAGTAGTTGCTTTGCTGGTGGAATTTTATGTACTGGAAAATAGAAGGCTAATGGTGTTTGTGTTTTCTTTCTCATTACAGGCATGGTGCAAATTTTATGAAAATGTAATGACATTTCCTTTGGTGCCTCCACAAGTGATTAACAGTGGAGTGCTAAACTCAGTGCATCTGTGTGAGGCACCTGGCGCATTCATTACATCCCTAAACCATATTTGACCCTGCAAATCCCTGGTATTAAGGTTAGTAGGTAGTTATGGTGACAATTACATAGAAAATGAAGCTAGCTATAGTGAAGCATAAATATTACACAAGTATAACTATTTGTAACAAAAAACTTCAAATATCTTAAGAAAATGATGTCAATTTTTCTTATTAGTTGAGATCGATTTCACAAACACTTTCTCACATCGTTTTATGAGTTTTTTCCAAATGCAAGTCACTAAAGCATTCCCTTTGATTTTTGAAACCTGGTATATTTCTGTTGATGATATTTTTTAATTTAAAAGAAAACAAAGATGCAAACAAGTAACTACCCTTTCCCCAATCAGCAATAAAGCTTCATACAGCAAAATTTACATATCATCCCCGAGCTACACACCTTTTCGAAAAAGTCTTCAAAGAACAGAATTTACTTTGGCCCCACAGAACAAATTTAGTGTACAACACCATTTGAAATCACAGTACAAAGGAGATACCCACAGACAAAACATCAGATGTGTATCTGATAAACTGCAAAGGCTGTGACAACTTTTACATTGGAAAAACAAAAAGGAACTTAAATATTATGCTTAAAGAGCATTTTAGGAACATCAGGAACAAAGAAATAGATAAATTGGTATTAGTGTACCATTTTTGGAAGGAGAATCATGATATAGAACGAGAAATCCACTTATTAAAAAGTGTCCAATGTCCAGCTGCAGCATTAACCACGTGGGAAAAATCATCATAAAAAAAATATGCAAGAAAATTGTTTAATTTTGAAACTTCCTTTGAAGAAAAGCCAAACTTCAAGTTCATCAAGATACCGACAGAGACACACCTATCACCTCCAAGGAGTTCAAGCTGTTGATGTTAGGAAGATCCTAACAAAATGCGTTCTAGGTAAATACTAGCAATAAGTGGAGCATTGAGTATTAAGTTAATTGGGAGTCGATTAATATTATTAATCGACTCCCAATTAACTTAATTTATACAACAACACTGTTTTCAACACTTCCATGAAAGGATTTATAGAGTATTAGTTTGACTCAAAATTATATGAATTTTGTGCTTCATTGCTTCATATTCCTTACACATTCAAATAAATGATGCTTTATAATTAATAAATTTACAAGATAAAGCTATAATTAGAACAAAAGTGAATCGAGAATATATTGACACAATGCTTCACACTGAGTTGTCAATATATTCTCGATTCACTTTTCTACTAATTTGTGCTCCACTGTCCCTACGCTTCTTTCAAGTTTATACTTTCTATAATTAGAAACTGAAATTGATGGCTTGCTTCCTTTTCTGGATTTCAAGATAATAAAAATAATAACATATTGGATTTTGGTATTTATAGGAAGTCTACTCATATTGATAATTACACAAAAAATAACTTTTAACCCTTTTTCATATAAATTTGCTGTGTTTAATAGTTTGATTTATCGATTAATAAATATACCCCTGAATAAAGAGGAATTTAATAAAGAATATAAACATATTATTAATACTGCTTTATTTAATGGTTTTAATGAAGACTTTATACAAAAGAATGTTGAAACATTCAATATGAAAAAACTGTTAATGAGATTCCTAAGCTTAAAAAATAAGACATTTATAATTTTTAAAAATTTACTTACCATATTTGGTTAAACATTTTCAATTTTTTTTTAAAAAAAGCTTGATATAACTTTAGTTCCTCAAAATAAATATAGTATTAAAAATTAAGTACATTTCTCTAAAAAAGATAAAATTCCTAATAATGAAAAATATGGTATATATCAAATTAATTGTTTAGTTTATGATCAGGTTTATATTGGAAAGGCAAAACGTAATTTAGAAACCCGAACGAAAGAACTTTTTCGTAACATTAAGTATAAAGAAACTGATAAATCGGCCGTAGCAGATCGTTTTTGGTCATTTAACCATGAAATAAATTCTGAAGTTAAAATATTAAAACAGTTAAATGGTCTGATAGATTTAATGGTTAAGGAAGAGATATTTATTTTAAAAAATAAACCTCGCATAATGAATTTTGAAATACCAGCAGTTGATTCTGTTTTTAGGTTTGTTTCGTTTTCAGATTTTGGTAGTACTGAAAAAACATAATAACATGATAAGCATTATCCTTGACGGCAAAATATGTTGACTGACGATGTGAGCAAACGTTTGTGAAATCAATCTTAATTAATAAGTAAAATTGTCATTATTTTCTTAAGATAAGTGAAGTGTTTTGTTAAAAATAGTTATACTTGTGTAATAGTTACGGTGACACTTAACAAAAAGAAAAGATTTATCATTGCAATCATAATACATATGTTTTAAATATACTATTAAAACACAACTGTATCTGCCATTTTGTACTGTGAATTCTGTACCATTTCAGAGGAAAAAAGTCATAAGTCCAACAGACTTTGGAGCAGGCAGGTAAACTTAAGTTATCTTTTAGAGGAAGTTTTGCTCCTCAAGTTGGTACAGCTGTTAAGTATGGCACCTTGAGTAAGCTCAAGCCATGTCATTTCCTTCTTTGCAAATATATGCAAACTTGTTTTCTCAGTTTTTTGTTTTTAAAAAAGTACAGAAGTATTTATAATTATGTAAAAAATTATGCTAGTAACAGTTTAGCAACAAATACTACACAAATATAGTTATTTGTGTAATGGAGGTACCTGTTTTCTTAGTAACATGATTCGGGACCTAATCATGCCCATTAACAATTCCAGACTAACTGCTGGTGTTGTGTATTTCTCTGGTGGTGGCATCTAAATGAACTTTTGAGCTAAATCGATAGGTAAGATTTCACAATTGAAGATTTACTCCTTGTTAAAACATAAAAACAAACGCAGATGAACACAAAACTCAGATAAGAAGAAATATGTGGTAGCATGACACATTTGCAAAGAAATCACACATTTAGTTACATGTGTTTGGAGGAATTTGGTAACAGTGACGTAAAAATTGATCTAAAAAACTATTTGTAGTTGGCTTATTGATACTGGTCACTTGTTTATATTAATGAGAGACTAGTTTCGAAGGCATTCGCCTCCATTTCCCATCTCTTTCCAACTGGTATCTGTTGTTTTCTGCTCTCTCTTTGGCGGTGGAACTATGAACTTTTTTGCAAAATTACCTACTGGTGGGATTTCAAAGTTCATTATGCGATCTTTATTTTTCCATATGACTATGTTTTCCCATGTTGTCAATTTATTTATTTGTTGTCAATTTATATTTTCCAAAGTAAATTGACAACATGGGAGAACATATTCATATGGAAAAATAAGGATCGTGTAATGAACTTTGAAATCCCACCAGTAGATAATTTGACAAAAAAGTTCATAGTTCCACCGCCAGAGAGAGAGAGAGAGAGAGAGAGAGAGAGAGCAGACAACAACAGATGCCAGTTGGAAAGAGATTGAAAATGGAGTTGAATGCCTTTGAAACTAGTCTCTCATTAATATAAACAAGTAAGTGACAAGTATCAATAAAGCAACTACAAATAGTCTTTGAAATCATATATTGCTTGCCAGTTTTTATGACTTATATGTAAAAGGAATGGAATTGGAAATCTTTTTACAACTGTGGTAATGGAGGCATTTTTATGACCTTCTAGGCAGGTTCCAAATATCATACATTTTCACTATATAAATAGCAAGGCATTATATTGCATTATATTGTAACTTAAGAGCACAGACTAAATGCACTACATAATTGGTATACAGTGCTTATCAGTATGTCTGTCCATCCTGATTGTGATCTCCCATTGCTGGGCTGCAATAGAATGCAGTGCTTGCAGATTTAAAATTTGATTGCATTACTAGAGATTTCAGTAATCAATGACCAGTAAGTGGGTGTAGCATTCAGTCATGAATGATATGAATTGTAACCAAGCAGGATGGCTCAGGCAATTTTGTCTGCAGCCTTCTTTCAGGAAGTCCGAGTTCAATTCCCATGACTGACCTACCCAACCCATGGTTTTTCTGGGAGTTTTTTTTTTAGGTCACCAGGCGAATGCTGGGTGGGTTAATTATATTTCTTAAATTTTCTGTCCCTTCATTTCATCTCCATGATCATTTCACATCATCTCTTATCGGGTGGTCTCTTTCACGGTAGAAGTGTCAGTGGCATCTCGGCATTGCATGGCAGGATGATATGCTCCTGATAAACAGTTCCTCTACTGGTAGGATAATTTCTGGTCTCTGAACCCAGTCTGGTGGGGCTATTTCTGGACCACAGTAGGGCGGGATTTTTTTAGGGGTGATGGTATTTACTAGGGCAGCCTTCGCAAATTAAAGACTGACCTCCTTCTACATTCAAGGAGGAAACCGAGCTCTCTCGGTTTCGCCCGGTGCCTCCAGGACTCTTTCCATAGGGCAAGACCTAGAAGCTAACAAGCCCCCCCCCCCCCCCCCATCTGGTCCGAAAAATGCCAGATGGGTGGAAGTGGATACGCCACTTATAGGTGCCAACCCCAAAGGGGAAGGGTACCGATCAACCTCGGTAGACCCGCCTGGTGATCTGGCACACCTTCTACTAGCTATGCAGGCTAGTACATGGGAAGTTATGGCTTCCCTCAACCTCATCCCCAGATGTACCTGACCTCCCACGGGTGTCAGGAACACATTGCCCCCTTGAATCCAACCCAATCCGAACAACTCCCATTCAGGAGGAGCTTAAGTTTTCAACCCAAGGTTCCTCTGGTAACGTCAGAGGTACCACGAGAGCTAAGGATCCACAGTGCTCGCACCAAAGTAGCTGAAGGGAACGGATCCCCTCCCCTATGGGTTGTAGGGTGGGTATTTTTTTATAATCTGCTTTACTATCACCCTAGCATCTAGAATCTAAATTGGGGCATATGTTCTTATATTAATACATATTTTTTTGTTTATGTTTATATAATATGTCTGTGAAAAAATTATCTGCAGATATCATCTAAATCTAACTAACCTATACTACAAAGTTGCTTAGAAGACTTCTATTAATCATGAAACAAATGTAACTCTAACACGTAACGGCTATCTGTAGCTCTCATCTAAATCGTCTTCACTGGAGGTTTCTTCACTTAATGCATCCTCAATTCTGTCTTCCAGAACCCAGTTATGTCTCATCCTGGTCCATCATTCACCCATTTCATCTGAAGCGCCCTGACTGTTTTCCTCATTGCCTTGAACACGTGACTCCTCCAGTTCCTGCAGTCTTACAGATATACGTAGAAGTTGTCATACTTATAATGGCCATGGTCTATTTGTTCTTATTCTCCTCAATCTTCTTACTTCAGCATATTCCAGTCTTCCCCACTCTGAGACTTCATTCGCCATTGTTTGTAGCATTTAGACATCTTTTGTTCTTAGTATGCACCATATATTTTTTCCTGCTAATTCAGCTCTACCCTTTCTTAAGGCATTGTGAAACTTTAGACATTCGAATACAGCGTGTTTCGGTGTGTCTCTCGCAGATTTTGCAATTATCATTTTCGTATTTATCTTCTTTAAGTACACTCCGTAGGGGCCATGCCCAGTGATATAGTGAATAAGTCCTTTGCGAGGTTTTATCTGGGAACTATTTGGAAATAGTTCATAAACCCGGCGTCCTGCTTGTGTAGTGTCCCTCTCCACTTGCCATAATCTAATTAATTCATTTCTTATGTCTCTTCTGGTTGCTAGATGCCTTCCTACTATATCCTCTACCTTTTCTAGGTTTTTGGATTTCTACCAGTAGCACGCACCTCTATATCTCACTAACAAGTCCATTGGCCAAATTGCTAGGAGAACTGGTAAAGCCAAAGTTGGAATTGTACCAAATGCTCCAGTACTTCTTAAAAGAAGACCTCTCTGAGCCATCCTAAATTTTTGAACATTTTTAATAATCAGTAGCCTATTTGCCCAAACAACCACTCCATATGCTATAATTCGTCATTATACTCATGTGGTACGTTCTTACTATGTCAAGAGGAATTCTGTAGTTTCGTTGTACAATTGTAGCCAATTTGTGTGTTACAATTGTCACTTTAATTCCCAGTCCTTGTATGTGCGCATTAGAGTTTCTTTTCTCATCTATTGTAATACCTAAATACTTGAATTCTCTTACTCTAGATATAATCTGGTTGTAAATCTTTACTTTGGGATTTCTTTTTAGAGACCCTTTGATGACCATATAAGAAGATTTAGTGGAAGCTACCTGCATCTTGCATCCTTTGCACCAATTTTCCACAATTTGTGTTATTACTGCCATCTTTATCTCCAACTCCAAATGACTATTTCCCTCAATCAGTACCATTATAACATCTGCATACGCTTATACGGATCTTGCCTCTTTCGTTCCATTCAGTTTGTCTAACAGGGGTTCCTTCAAGATGTCACAAAATAATGGCCCCAGGACTGATCCTTGAGGGCATCCCTTAGTTATTTCTCTATATACAATTCTATCCTCTCCAACAATTTTCACCCTTTCTGTTACTACAATAGTCCTTCAGGCATTTATACAAAGTTCTTGGACACCCTTTCTCTTTAAGAATACGAAACAGCTCTGGCCACCACATGTTATCAAAGGCATCCGAAATATCCAGAAACACACTTAAAACATATTTAGCTTCCATGTGCGTTATTACCTCCATCGCAGATCTTATCGCATCCTCTGTCGATCTGCCCTTTTCGAAAACCATATTGCCTATCTGACATACCTATCATTAATCAAAATACAGAGACTTTTATGGAGTAATTTTTCAAAAAGCTTTGCCATTACATTTAGTAAACAGATTGGTCTATAGGTTTTTGGTTCAGCTGGGTCTTTATCTTTTGATTTCCGGACGACTACGTTGGCCTCTTTCCAATAATATGGGACTCTCCCTACAATGAGACATTGGTATTATAGGTTACAAAAGTATGATGATGCTGTTTCTTCTAGATTGTGTAATACTTCTACAGGTATCCTGTCCGGTCCAGGTGCTTTCTTCCGTCTCATTTCTTGCGAGCCTAGTTTTACTTCTGATACATCGAAAAGAAACACTATATTATCATTTTCTATATCTTTCAACATCATTCTTCTCTTCTTGTGTTCTTCCGTGTCATCTTCATGAGTGTCAGATGGCAACATTTTCTGTAATAGAAAATTCACAGACTTCACCCAGGTCTTCGTCTTCTCACCAGTATCCTTTTTCAGTGTCCATATGACCCCAGGCGCTCTTTTTTTTCCATTACAAGTTTATACGGAATCCCTCAAGCAGTATCCATCAGCTTTTCTTCTACAAGGAATTCCTAGGATTTGCTCCTTAACATGTCCGGCTCCTCCTTATATTTTTCCTTTATGTCTCTATATATTGTCACATTCCTCTCCCTTTCCATTGCTACCATGCTTTTCTGATATATTCATCTGGCTTTCCTGGCTTTTCTCCTTATGTTTCTACTTTTTCGTTCCACACGCAGTTATTTGACCTTTTGTACCTTTTAACAAGGAATTCTTCATTGCATCCTGGATATGTTTGGTAAGAATAATAGCCTGTCCGTCTACATTCCGTTTTCCTAGTACTCTTATGGTGTAAAATTTTCTGTTAGAAGATTACAATCTGTGTTTTCTATATTATACCTAGTAGATCTACCATAGTATCCAGCCTTGTCCTGCATTCCGCCATAAAATATATCAAATTATAATCACTTGTGGGGTAGGATGCCTGTTTTACTGGCCTGCCGGGGAGTTTCGAACTGGTAAAGTGTATGCACCCTGCCCTTTGCACTTTCGTAGCTCTTTGGGATGGCCGCCTGATTCTTCCTCCTGGGGTGCCCCACTTGGGAGCATAGGTACAATAGATCTAGTTTGACCTCCATTCCAAATCCCCTCTGTAGCGTAGTCCAGTACAGTCATGAATTATAAAGACAACTCCGTGTCAAAGTTTCTTCTGGGCTTAGAAGCCATGTTCTGTTGGAATTTAGATGTACAGACTTCTTGTCTACACCTGCAGTGGACATCGGTGGCTTGGTCTGCTTCTTGGCGACGGTTCAGGCACAACTGAGATGCTTGCTGGAGGTGTTGTATTTATATTTGTACTGCTCTTAGAGAATTGGCTCGGCTTGAGTGGAGGGTGTGAAGAGGTAGATCTAAATCATAATTTTGAAATCGTACCTGTTGATTTGCTAACAGGAAACTTCATCTGATTACCACCAGAGATATAAAGACCACAAAGAACACCAGTAATCAGTTAGAACTGATGGTGGGAGTGTTTAACTCAAGAAGTGTGTTCTGTAAACCATAAACAAATATTGCAAATCTTCTATGAAAGTAACCCAAATTACCAAATTTTTATTGCTAATTTATATAGATAGTAGCTAAAGTAAAGATTAAGCAGCAGTTGTGTTAATACACATACATTGTTTATAGTGGAGTTGGCAGGCCACAACTCTGAATCCTTATTATGAGAGAAATCCCTTGTCCTGCATGGTAAATGATGACAGATTTATTCTTCAAACCCTGAAGAATTGGAAATTTGGCCTGGACAATACTGGAGATCTAATGAAACTGGAACACATGGAGCATTTGGCTAAAGAGACTGAGAAAATGGGGGATGTCCTCTTGGTAAGCCGTAAGCCATATTTGCTTTACTCAATGCACCAGTGGTGTGAACTACTGTCATTTTTGCCTTTATTAATAACATTTTAATCTTTTAGGTGACTGCAGATGGTAGCATTGACTGCCAGGAGGACCCTGGTGAACAGGAAGTTATTGTATGTTCTCTACATTATTGTGAAGCAGTTAGTGTGTTGCATATTTTGGCTAAAGGTAAGCATTAAATATAAATTTGTAAAAGTTCAATTTCAGTCCTTAAAAGATACCTATTAGATATTTTTTATTAATCAATAAGATATTGTTCTAATGTGTTTATATGAATCAAGGGTTATACAAAGAGAACACATTTTGTATAAAATATGAAGAAGGTGCAATAACTAGGGACATACACCAGGAAAAGGGCTAAGGCAAGGGTGCAAGTTAAGCCCAGTTTTGTTTAAATTGTTCATAGATGATATATTGAAAAATATAAGCAATAATAATAATTTCTTACCGGTAATTAATAATATACAAATCCCTGGATTATTGTTTGCAGATGACTTGGTGATTGGTGCTATTACTGTGAATGGGCTAAAAATATCTTTACAAGAAATAGATAAATATTGTGCAGCTTGGGGCCTAAAGGTGAATAGAGCTAAAACCCAAATTGTAGTTTTTTAAAATGGTACTAAACTGAGTAAACATGAGAAGTGGTACAAAGAGGGAATCAAATATAAAGTAGTATGTGAATGTAATTACTTAGGAATGAAAATTGATGCAGGAGGGAAATGGGAGAAGCAAAAGAAATGTGCACTGGCAAAAGGGAAAGCAGCAATGGCAGCTGTAAGAGGATGTTTGTATAAAAAACCTGAAATGGAAATGAAATAGTTAGAAAGGGTATATAATTCGGTGGTTGAGGCACGAATGCTATATGGTATTGAGATGTGGGGGCTAGAAAATGGATGGGAAGCTTTAGATTATGTACACAGGGGGTTTTGTAAGGAAGTTCTAGGGCTGCCAATATCAACTGCAAATGAAGTAGCTCTAATTGAAATGGGGAGAGTTCCAAGAAAAGGGTTAGTTATAGAAAGGGCACTAAAATATTGGTATAGGATATTGAATTTAGAGGAGGGTAATATACTGAAACAATGCTTGAAGTATCAAGAACTAAGTTTACCAAATAAAGGATGGGTAAGTAATTTAAGAAATAATTTGGAAAATAATGGTATGGGTGATATTTGGAGAAAGAGAGAAACTAATTATAAAGGTTTTTGTAAAGGGGCTAGAATAAGATTTCTGCATGAACATCCAGAAACTGTTTAGTCAAATAGCAGAGATCACTTGTTTTCTATATTCCATTGAAAAATAGCTGGGGGAGGGAGAGGTATATAGATAGCACTAACAGTGAAGAAAGAATGGGGTTAGCATGGATAAGAGCAGGGATATGGAGATTAAGAGGTCAAAGAAATGGATACCCGCAAGACGAGTGCCCATTGTGTGGGGATAAAGAGGATATAAAACATATATTGTTTGATTGTAAGGAAACAGAGATGTGGAGGAAAGAATGTCAAATATCAAAAATGAATAGGAGAATCAGCTTAATCAAGGTTTTAAGTAAAAATTATAAAAACATAGGTCAGTTTTTAAGTAAGGTTAAAAACAAGTGGGTGTGGACTGTAAAAAGAGAGAAGGAATAATAAGTGACTATTCTGTAATAATACATATTGTAACATGTATGTAAATATACTTAATGGACTGTCCTGTGTAGCAGTGGCCTGGGCCAAAACAGAGGGCAGTCCAAAAATTGTAAAAGCTTAGTACCTCAATAAATATTACTATATTACTATTACTATCTATATATATGAATCAAGTTGCATGAGAGATTGCAGGAAACTGAATTCACTATATGTTGAGAAGCTAATTACTAAACCGTGACATTGAGAAACAACTGAATAGTGACAGAACTTAAACTAATAAAAGTATTGACAAATTTGAACAAATACGTACATTTTGTGCAATAAGTTATACAAAATAATCCAGAGCACTTCAAAAGTTCTTCCCAGAAAATTCAAAATATTTAGTTTATCATGTGAATATCTTGTAAACATGTTTTAATCAAAATCGTTAAACACCATTTTTGAGAACATAAAAAAACATTGAAAATATTTAAATGAAGGTAGTTATTTGAAGTGGGATGATTTTCTTGAGAATTCTAGTATTGCATTCTTGAAAGATGTTGAAATGAAATAAGTTTGGTAGATATAGTCAACATGAAAAATTCAATGCCACAGCTGGGATTTGAACCATGGATCTCCTCATTTCCATCCAGTTGCTCTAACCCATTGAGCTGCCATGGCCAACTTGCCATCATGACATTAAATTCTCCATTTGACTCGTTTATTTCCCTGGTAGACCACTAGGAGCTCTCGTATTCGAAATACACCATTTGTATCGGCTTACTATCATAAGTACTTGGGTCCTATGCTTCATCTTTAACTCTTATTATTTTAGTTAATTGATAGAAATTAATCATTTCTTCACACTAACGATAGTAAGTCGCTACAAATGGTGTAGCTCGAATGCAAGAGCCCCTAGTGGTCTACCTGGGAAATATACGAGTCAAATGGAGAATTTAGTGTCATGATGGCAAGTTGGCCATGATAGCTGAATGGGGTAGAGTAACTGGATGGAAACCAGGAGATCCATGTTTCAAATCCCGTCCATGGCATTGAATAGACAGGCTGTGGCGCCAATAATAATGGTAGCCTGAAACATGGCTAATATTGTAAAGCATCTTGATAAAACTGTATCTTTTGTAGGAATTTAGTGAACAATTTGTTTCATGAGAGTTATAAGGCTTTCATGGCCAGTGTCAGTTACAGATGCAGTGTAATCCGGATTCTCTTGGGTTCCTCCTTCCCAAATGTTTTGTCTGTGACTGCGGCAGACATCCTCACTGGCAGTAGCGAGGTTGAAATACTCTGGTGGAGGTTTCAACAGCAATGGTAGCACCATAGGCTGCAGAGTTTATATCGATGGCTGGAGGGGTAGTCTACTGCGATCAGTCCTGGTGGATGGTTGTCTGGACTTGCATTGGCAGTGTGTTGCGATCTACTGGCGTCTGATTGGCACAGAAGAAATTGTCATATGGGTTAGATGGAAAAATAAGCTAAACATGCCATAGTCGAAGAAGGGGAATACATCATCTAATATGGAAATACAGATATTCTGGTATAGACATCTATTATTCATGCTTATTCGGTGAAGCCACTGAAATACACAAGCATAAAAAATATAAATTGCAAAGAGGAAGGCCTTAAACTGAACAGAATATGGCAAACAGCACTGACAAAAGACAAAGTCAAGAACTCCAGCCGAGTCAGACGCCAGCAGATCGGAACACTGCTGACACAAGTCCAGCCCACTGCTCACACAGACCAATCACAGCAGAACTCTCCTCCAGCCATTGATATAAATTCTGCAGCCTATAGTGCTACCAGCACTATTGAAACCTTCACCAGAGTACTCGCTACTTCCATTGAGGATATCTGCTGCAGTTGGAGATGAGACATCGGGGAAGATGGAGCCCAAGGGACCATTAGAGTGTGCTTTAACACTCCTACTTTTGCATTCAAAAAGCAGGCTTTTACGCTCTCCAGGCTGAGGGAATCTCTCATTTTGAGTTTGTCCCATGTCACTTATAGGTCATATGTATAGATATTATATTGGTGTCAAAGAGTGTCATTGCAGATTTGAGGGATACTTTTGTTAGTTCTGTGATGTCATGTGTTTTTTTTTTTTTTTTTTTTTTTTGTGGCTGCCATTGCAGTCCTTGTTTATTGTGAATTCTGAATGCGTTTGTTGTCGTAAGGTTACGCCAAGGGTTCATTTCTCAGTCTTTATCCTCCTGGGCTGCTGTGCCTCTTTTTCTGAAAATCATGGTTCTGTTTTCTCCTTATTTATTTGTCCATCCACTTCTCCAGTGCGGATACTGCCTTTTGCAGTTTGATTTTCTGACTTCCCATTGCACTGTCATTGGCATAGATCTTTACCTCTGGCGCAACTTCTTTCAGAGCTTATATGGGATCATAAAGTGGCCATATTGAATAATAATGGGCTGACAGGTTTTCTCCCTGGATGACCCCATTTTTTGGAATAATGATTTCTGACATGATTTCGTTGCCTTTGATATCTGCAGGTTGTTACTTTTTAGGATGCTGATCATATGTATTTGGTCCTTGTTTGTGTTGACTATGGACTCTAGTTTTGAGATGATGTTGGTTCTATTCAGTCTGACAAATGCTTTAGAGAAATCAATGAATGTCGCATGAAATTTGCTCTGTTATACCTGATCTAGTGTAAGTGATGAATGTTTTCTCATGTTTCTTCAATTTATGAAATTTTTAATTGGTACACATAAAGAGATGAGGTTTGTTTTATCTTAATTTTTACTAAAGATATGCATTATTTTCAGGATCACAATTACCACCCAAAGCTATGTTTCCATTGGAGACTCTCCCTCAAGATATCCTTGACCAGATATATGAATGTGCATGCATATTTAAAAGATATCAGGTAAGTGTGATTGGCTGTTACGTAATTGAAAGTAAATGTAGTTGTCACATGTCCATGGAAGTAAACACTGTTATCTTGTTACAGACTGAAATCATAGAAAATAATATTAGGGCTTATGAAGAGGGAAATTCAAGAGAACAAAACTTGAAAATAAAGAAGCTGCAGTATGTGGTAGCTAACCATTTTATGGAAACCTACGAGATGAAGAAAATTGATACAGATGCTGAAGGGGTTGTTGGAAGAAATAAGCTGGTGAGTTGAAGCAAGCTCTTTGTTTCATGCTAATTTCTGTAATATATTGGTGAAGAGGATACTTGTGTACTCATATAAACTGTCAGATTTAAATTATCGTAGTTAATAATACTTCAGATCTTAATATTGCGTATACTATTATATTTAATCTATTTTATGTAAAAGTATTATATTTGAGATTTCAAAATGCCTGCACCCTCATCGCCAACTGCTGCTATCATAGAAAAGCATGGATAACACCATACATTTATAAAACTACTTTTAAGTGCTTTACCTACTAACCTTGTGAAAGGAGATGCTGAAACTGGCCACCATCATTGTCCGTACATTTTTGACACCTCTTATGGAATCTATCTTGCTGTGGTTCATGTTAAGTTCTGGCAGTTTTGTACCAGATATTTTGTTTTAATTCTTCCATTGTATGTGGATTTGCCTTATATATGAGGCATGTCCGTGAAATAATATCTCCAAGGCGCTGGAGCCCTGAGGAATGCTATTACACGAGATCCGGCAAAACTGGCGTGTAACTTGGTTTCACCCCTTCAAATGCCCACCACAACGAACCTATTGCAACCATTAGTCTTGGCTGGGCAGCTGTTTGCGATAGAGCTTCCTATCACTTCCGTCAAGTGCTAGTTGCGTTCAGTGATCCGTTTTTTGAGTGCCAAGGGCACAATCTCCACTGAAATTCGTCACTTATGCGAAGTCTATGGGCCACAGTGTATGGACGTCAAGAACGTGCGAAAGTGGGTCTGAGAGTTCAAAGACAGACGTACAGACGTCCATGACAAATGGCGTTCTGGTCGGCCTTCGGTTTCAGTTGAAACAATTGCAAAAGTAGAGCAAGAAGTGCATAAATATCAGCATGTGTCATTTCGCGTGCTGTGCAAACTTATCCCTTTAATCGGTAAGACTACGATTGAAAAGATTTTGAATGAATATTTGCATTATCGCAAGGTGTGTGCGAGGTGGGTCCCCAAAATGCACACCGCAGACCATAAAGGGCAATGTTTTGAAGTGGCCCACCAATTCCATAAGCACTATGCAGAACAGGGCGAGGAATTGTCAGATTCAATTGTCACTGGTGATGAAACCTGGATGCACTCCACAACACTAGAAACTAAAGAACGTTCTTGTCAGTGGTGGCATTCGAAATTGCCGAAGCCGCGATAGTTCAAGCAGACATTTTCTGCTGGCAAAGAAATGGCCAGTGTGTTCTGGGACAGAAAAGGTGTATTGTTGTTTGAGTTTATGCCTACCGACACAACAATAAATGCCACTAGATTCTGTGAGACTTTAAAAAAGTTATAACATGCCATTCAAAATCGAAGGACAGGAATGCCGACAAAGGGAGCGATTTTTCATCAGAACGCTCGTCCCCATACTGCACATGCAACAGCTGATCTCCTGGCCCAGTTCGGATGGGACATCCTCACCTGTCCCCCTGATTATCATCTGGTTCCTGAGTTGAAGTCACACCTGGGTAGAACACATTTCCAGACCGATGATGATTTAAAAAACGAGGTTGAGCGCTACCTGCGCAACTTGGCGGGAGAGTGCCTTGACAAGGGTATACAGAAACTGCCACAACATATGCAAAAGTGCATCGATTGTGGTGGTTACGTTGAAAAACAGCTGTACGTTCCGCCTTTCCATCAATGTAACATTCATTGACAGTAAAAATGTTTTCTATGTTAAATAAAATTGGAGACCTTATTTTACGGACACGCCTTGTACTTTAAGTTACCCCAGAAATGGAAATTGTAGGGAGTTAAGTTGGCGGACTGAGGAGGCTACAAATCTCGACTAATAATTCTGCCCTCAGTTGTTCTCATCAGAATGCTGACCATATGACCTCTTGCGAAATCTTGTTGAAGAAATGCAAAATCATACTCACTGTCTGCCAATTCTATATATAAAAAAGGGATGTACAAAATGTTTTCATGTGTGTACAGGTGTCAACTGTTGGCCTGAAAAAATTGGTCCTGTGACACTTTCTCGCTAATGGCATACCATACACTGATATTTGTGTCATGAAGGGGTACTTCATGAATGATATTAGGTTTCTCAGAGCTACAATAACGATTATTTTGTGTACACACATCCATAAAGATGACACCAAGTCTCATTTGTGAAAAATAATAAATGTGGGTCTATTTCACAATTGTATATTGTGACTTTGTGGGTTCGTGAAATTAAAAATTTCAATTACACCACTCAAAATGTTCTTTATTTCCACCTTATTCCAATATCACAATTATAATTTAATGTACACAATTAAATTTTGCCAGTTCGTCTTTACATGTACGCTCGACACTACTTACACACCGCACGCCACAACAACACTACACTCAACTGACTGTCGCTTCCGGTATTGATCGGCCCGAAGTTTCCCGAATCTCCTTTTATGGAGGGGGAAAACATTCTCAAAGCTTCGTGTCACTTCGAGTGGCAGGAGGAGGGGTAAACGAAGACTCAGCTACCCCTCCTGTCTCCCCTCTCTCCACCGGCCATCATTTATTGATCGGCATCGCAAGTCTGCCGCCTGGGTAACACTATTGAGAGTTGTATACGCTACTGAGAGTCTGCTAGGAAAATCTTTGCCTAATTATGGAATTACTTGGTTGAACAGCATGTGCCACAATTATTTTATATGGTTTTAACTTCAGCAATTTGGTAGCTCTTTGCACAGATCCATAAGAAATGCCTTCCTGTTGTGAAAGATACCTAAATGAGTTTTGGAGGTAACTCTCTAAACGATGACTAATGTTGTCTAATCATTCTTTGGTAAGAACTACACACCATCTTTTGAATTTCTTAGCTTGAACACTACCTGTGGCCTGAAATTTATTGTAAATCTCAAGGATTTTGTAGGGCCTAGAATATCTTTCTGCAAATCATACTTCATTTGGTGAGCTGAGTAAACACATATGAATTATAAATAAATACACGCTGTGCAGCAGGACACATATACTGAGCCGTAATACTGTAACTTTGCAGGTTTGTAAAATTCATTTTTGTAGAAATTCAAAATGATTTTTATTACAAGTAAAATATGCTTTGTACAACTCTGACTTCAGCAAACTGACATAACACACACAAATGCTGTCCTCAAGGTCATCTGCCACATGTCCACACACTGCACAACTGCTACTGTTCCCAACTCAACTCTGCCCACTTTTATATCTCCAGTTCTTTTCTAGAATTTAGTGGAATGATTGGTAACAATCAGGATGGCAGTGGGAAATTCCGGACTATCTCTGTCTCTTTCTCTCCCTATTTCTCTCTCAGTAAGCATTCAGCACATTTTTAGCTATCTGTCTCTTTCTTTCACATGCGCCCGAACCAGCACAATAATGCCTCAGTGACAATAAACTTTGTGACTAAGTACAGGAGAAAAGAATGCATATTGGTAATAACTCCACCACATCACATCACCGTGAACTTACTACTGCACTTCACACTGCCAGCCAAAGCTTGACAGCAGCATGACCTTGTGTATAGCAGCAATGCATTATCTTTCAACATGCCCATCGAAAAAACAATGCACAGTAGGTTTGGAAGTTTTTGGTTTTCCCATTGCATGTTATATTGGTAAATTTTAACTATGGAGTAAAATTATTCAGAGGTAATAATTTTTACATAATTTGTATTAATATGCCATTTTAAACAGCAGTTTACATATCACTTATAACTTAAAGTTATTTAGGTTCAGAATATTTAAATTTGAAGTACTTAATGCATTTATAGAACTGAATTCAACATACAAAATTAGTATTATTTGAAGCAAAGGGTTAGAAACAATGATGTATTTAACATTTGAAAGTAATGAGACGGTAATTCAAACAAGTAATAATAAGTGCTGTTTGATTTACCTACCTGTTACATTCAAATACAAAATTAGTATAACTATTAAATATATTTTTAAGTTCAACTTCTGCTCAATGCTCCAAATATTGCTACTGTTTACCAAGAATGAGTTTCGTTAGAACCTTCTTAACATTCTCAGTTAATACTACACAAATATAATTATTTGTAACAAAAGCTTTACTTACCTTTAAAGAAATTAATGTAAATTATCTTATTCATTTAAATTATTATTTACTTATTAGGTATAAACAGACTGATAAATTGGCCGTAGCAGATCATTTTTGGTCATTTAACCATGAAATAAATCCTGAAGTTAAATTATTAAAACAATCAATGGTCCAATAGATTTAATGGTTTGGGAAAAAATATTTATTTAAAAAATTAAAAAACGTGTAATTAATTTTGAAATTCTGACAATCGATTCTGTCTTTAAATTTATTTCATTTTCAGAGTGTGGTAGTACTGGCAGGAATGTAGTAACCACTAGTGATTGTAACATTGACAACGAGATTGTATTCGACTGAAGATTTAAACGACCGTTTAAGAAATCTCGATCTCAATCAATAAGAAAATTTACATCAATTTCTTTAAAGATAAGTTAAGTTTTTAATACAAATAGTTACATTTGTGTAGTATTTGTTGCTGCACTGTCACTAGGTTCAATTTTTATGTAATCTTCAGTTAATCTTCACTCACTAAGCAATATATGGAGCATTAAGTACTAGTTTGACTCAAAATTATATTAATTTTGTGCTTCATTGTATCATAGTCCTTACACATTAAGAATAATATAACTATATTTGCTTTCTCATTGTGTATTAATATTTTTTTAAATTAATGTTTTTAGTCATGGACCTCCAAAATATAGAATTCAAAACTTGCCATTATGTTTTCTCAAAATCATATTTTCTCAAAGTATTTTCCCTTAGCCTCTATACATCTTCCCATTTGTCTAAACCATGAGTGAAATCACTGGTGCCAGTTTTTCTCGTCTAATTTACCAAATTCCTCCTTGGGTGAAGAAAATTGATGCTGTGATAAATTTTTCACCAAAGGGAACAAAATGAGGTTGCAGGGTACAAGATGCAGGCTATAGGGAGAATGCGTCGTCAGTTGAACAGGATTGTGGAGAAATCAAGATGCACCTAAGTCCAGTTCTTCATTATCACAGCCAAAATTTTTCAAACACTCGAGGGAATACATACCATTGCACAGTGACCTCTTCTTTGATTTTCAAGAAGTATTGTTGCCTAATGACCAGTTTTGCTGAAGAAAGTAACCACCATTTTCTTGCTAACTCTTTTTGACCTTTTGACCTCATGTGGATTGTCACCTTGGAAAGCCCATTTTTTGGAACACTGTATTTTGTTTTTGAAAGTAATGAGTCGGTAATTCAAACACAAACATCACTTAAATTATCCTTACTTGGACAAGTTTCGGAGAACGGTTTGTCCCTACCGTCAGCAGTTATCCGACTGGTTGGATCCGTGGTTTCCTGAAGTGAGCTGGTTGTCTGTGGTGGCATCTGTTGTCTGTGAGATGAACTTCCAAAGAGAGTTTTCAGGCAGTAATTTGAAATTTAAAGTATATGGTTTGTTTTTTATAATTAACAATTTTTCCGAAACATCGAGTTTGGCTGCATTACTGGCTGGCTTTATTAGTTTTATATTTGGTGAAATTTCATGATTTGTAGACCAGAAATAGTGGGCTATAGCTGATTTTTCTATTTGTTTGTATGTCACACATCTTATATGTTCCTGTAATATAATATGTAAACTTCTTTTGCTTTTTCCTATGTAGAACTTATTGCAGTCTGAGCAGTTGATTTTGTATATGCCTGATTTCTTGTTTTCAGGTACTGGGTCCTTCAGGTTGTTGAATAGTAAGTTTTTTAAACTGAATTTATATATTGGGGTTAGGGTGATGTTGCACTTCTTGAATATCTTGTTGAATTTATTATGCACTCTCAGATGATATATGAATTTCCTGAACTGTGTCTCGGTTTTTGATTCTGTTAATTTTGTGGTATCCAATAGGGTAAGGTGCCCTAATGTGGAATACGTGCCTAATGTGAAATACCTAAGTTCTCACTCTGCATGAAAGTGACATTTATTGGAAAAGAGGGCAAATGCTACCGCAGGAACGCTAGTGTAGAAGGCAGTGCTCTTTGTTCCTTGCTAATGTTCAGTGGCCTTTCTTTGTCACCATAAAGGTTTGCCCAAGTTTTGAGTTTTTCTGACTTGGCGATTGAATGGGCAGTGCAGCTGGTTAAAGTAAGTATAATTAACATTTACTTTTTATATTTTGATATATGAATCATAGTGGGAATAACCTGAGTAATTTACTAAAAGGCTGCTATAACTGGCTCATGTGCTGAATGGTTAAAACAAAATGGCGAAAATGTTCCTAATGTGGAATACCGCATTGATCTCAATGTTGAATATTCCATATTGGGAACACCTTTATATGGTAATAATTGTTATAATGCTTTTGCACATAGAAGCCAAAATAATTAAATAGTATTAATTTCATCAGCTTCAGTTAGTGGTCAGGATGCATAAATGAGATGTAAACATTTATCACTTCGAAATTCGCTCAGAATAAACTTGTAGTTTTATTTTATTACTTTATTTCTTTTCTTCTGCTCTAACTTAAATATTTCAAAACCATTTCTACCAAAATTGGTTGATATTCTATTTGCTCATATGTTGTTTAGAGTATTCCATATTAGGATCACTATGTGCCCAATAGGAAACAAGTGTGCATTTCTAGAATATGTTTTGTTATGATTAACTTTACAGACTGTCTGCTTTGTGTTTTGAATACTATATTCCTAAGTTAGTGAGGAATTGTTTTATCAGTTATCAGATTTATATATCAAATTTAAGGGCAATATATTAAGTACATATAAAAAGTATTCCATATTAGGTCACCTTACTTGTGTTTCTGTTTCTTGAATTTCTGAATTCTTTCTGTAAATTGTTTACGGTATCCTTTAATTGTAGCTATGTTAATCTTGTGGTTATATTCTTTGTTGTATTCATTCTGTTTCAATGGGATAACTGTTGACGTTGGACAACTGCTGATGATGGGGACAAACCGTTCTCCGAAACTTGTCCAAGTAAGAATAATTTAAGTGATGTTTGTGTTTGAATTACCGACTCATTACTTTTAAATGTTAAATACCTCACTGTTTCTAACCTTTTGCTTCAAATACCTGTATTTTGTTTTTGGATGAACTGATATGTCCACATCTGATCACCTGCTATAGTCTCAGAAACAAGGCAAGAGCGAGCGTTTTCAAAACTCTAGAGCAGTTCTTGTTACTGTTCTGCTCAGCTGTCCTTTTAAGTCTTAGAGGTTATGTGGATTCTAGCAGAATGAAACCTTGCTCAACACCTTCAATCCCATCTTCAAGTTTGCCTCAATGTTTTGGTATATAACAAGGGAATATCCCTTACCATTTGTTTCACAATATTAATAACTTCTTTGGTTATTGCTGTGAATAGGCACCCACTTCTTTCATCTTCAAGGATTATCCGGTCCCTTCTAAATTCTGCAAATCAACTGAACATGGTTGCACAGGAAGGAGTTAGGTCCTCGTAAACTTTTTGTAAATCTTTCAAGGCTTGCTTTGGTTTAAATCAGTTTAAAGTTTAAAGCTAGTCCAGACCCCTCAAAGTTCTGCCACCAGCAAGGGATGAAGGTTGCAGTTAGCCTGAAACTTCAACAAAACCTTGAGTGACCTTTGTACATTAACCTTTTTCTTATTAAGCTGGACATATAAGGGGCGTCCAGAAAGTAAGTTCTGTTTCAATTTATCTCCGCTGCAGCGCTACAATTGCAGTTCTGCACATGTGAGGTGGACATTCTGTATCAAAGAGAAGGAACGTGTGCCATTGTGAGATTGCTGTCAGCCACGTACGCTTTGTTGTGCTTGTTTACAATGTCGGTGTTGATGGAAAATCCTGCCACTTGTGAAATCAGATCTGTGATTCGTTTTCTGAATGATAGGAAAGTGATACCAATTGAAATTGATCTCCAAATTTGCAATGTCAAAAGGTGTTGTGTTTCTTCACAACAATGCACGACCACACACTGCAAATGCAACAAAAACATCCTACAGAGATTTGGCTGGGATGTGGTTGACCACCCCCCGTACAGCCCTGATCTCACTCCTAGCGAATTTCATCTGTTTTTGCATGTCAAACCTTTCCTCGGCGGTCAACATTTCAACAAAGATGAAGAGCTGAAGGAAAATGGTTCCAACTGTTTGAAGACACAGGTGGCAAACTTCTATGAAGAACGTATGCCAGAAACTTCTGTCTTGCTATGACAAATGCCTGCAAAATTTCGGCAGTTAAGTGGAAAAGTAGTTTTAGAGTTGTCAAATTTTGTGCAATAAATAACTTTACTGTATATGTACACAATTTAATTTTATTACCAAACAGAACTTACTTTCTGGATGTACATCGTATATGAAAATTTAAGTACAGATCATTGATAAATAAAATATGAAAGTTACATTAAGTGGTCATAAATATGGTTGACAACATGTAATATCTGGTGAGGTAAACAATAAGCAATTAACTTTTCGTAGTACTAAAATTAAATGGTTTTCATGTTTTCTATGTTGTTAAAATGTGTTTTTATAAGAAAATCACTTTATATCAATATACTTTTGAGATTTCTATAGTAATATTTCCTGAAAACATAGAAAAGAATATACTGGTTTGGAAAGGGTTAAAAAGATTTCACTATCGCTTCATTGTTCTTTCTTGTAACTACATTAAAATTTATAATATATGCACTTTTTAAAATACCTATCTTGATTAATTTTGTTGTAATTTATGTTTGCCAACATTAAGTCATATTGAGCGATGAATGGAGTGGATGAAATGATGCTCAAATGAGCCCAGGGCCCATAGAGCTTAGAGTTACCCAACATTCGTCTTTAAGGATAAGGGAAAACCCCGGAAAAACCTTATCCAGGTAACTCACCCTGAGTGAGATTTGAACTCAGGACCTCTTGAACGTGAGGCAGACATGCTACCATCTACGCTACCGAGGTGGGCTCTTGATTAACAGGAAGATTAACAAGAAGTTTCTTAGAAGAACAAGTGGGTAGAGGAAATTGTGATTAAATGAAATATATTTTTGTAAAAAAGTTAATATATATCTATAATATTACTTTTCATCTTAGGGATGGAGAATGTGCTTATCCAACACTGTTGTATCTAATGTTTTTTAATAGCATAACACCATGACACTGAACTTGGATCCAAGACAAGAAGAAGGATCATTCAGTGATCGTCGCAAGAAAACACAGCTGCAACCACGAGAGAGACTCCTTGCTCTCAAACAGGAAGTGGATAGCATAGCAGTAGAGTGGCCTTCCAACAAAGAGAAGATTAAAATAAAGGTATGTTTGATCTTATGTAGGGCACTTCTTCCATGCAAAATAACAGATAAAGTGGTATTTTGGTAACAATTTGGGAATTCACATGTTTACTTTCTCACCCACCTCCATTCAAAAATATAGCATATAGAATTCACTGTAAATGTCTTGTGGCTCCATAAGTCCATAAGAAAAAATAAAACATTTTTAGAAAAGGTTCCAGTATGTGTGTTTGTGAACAGCATAACTGTAAAGTAAATATATTGGTTAAACATCAAACAACAACAGACGATAGTCAGACCTTTGAGGTTGAAAATGGAAGCAGCAGCTGCCAAAATGTGTCTCTCAAAAAATAAAAATATAAGTGACGATGTGTTAAAAATGGACTACAAATAGCTTTTTCAATTAATTTGGACGTTATTATTACTAAATTTCTCCAAACAAGTAAATCAAACTTGGTATATAAGTTCAGCAACTTTCAAGGTTACAACGAAGATGCTCAAGAAAATATCCCATTGCAGCTTTTGGAATCTTTTATTTTCTCAAAAATGGCTACAATAATTGTGATTAATCCATTAATGCCCAACTATTTTAATTTTTTCAAAAACTGAAGAAAAGATGTGTACAGTATGCACATGTTATGCTGAGCGCTGGATTTACGGTGTGGTGCGGGCAGAGGGGAAGAAGCGAGAGCTAATGCTCTTTTGTTTCTGCAGTGTGGTGAAGTTTGAAAAACACAGTTCATCAAAATAGCGTATAAGATAAGCGAAGATATCACAAGTAACATATCCTCTGGAGGCATTGCTTTTGCCCATGCCAGCTCAGTTGCATTCACATCACAGTTATACAGAGGTAGACGAATAATAATGTGCCCCCTTTCGAGAGCTATAACATCCACAAATGTTCATACAAATATAAATATTTTTCAAATAAATGCTGATGTACGTTACCACCACACTCGTAACAAGAATAAACTGGTAATTCGAGCGCACCAAACAAGCCTTTATGAAGGAAGCTTTAACTACAAAGGGATATTGTTATGTAATATACTTCCAAATTCATTTAAACAAGCTGCATCATTAAAACAGTTTAAGAATAAGGAAGAAATTTTTGCATGCACACTGTTTTTATACGGTTAATGAAATTTTAGAACTATAACCATATAAATGAACACTGGGAGCATAGTACATTCACACAACTGTAATATTTATATTATGATATTTCTTGTAGTAAATTAGCATATGCAAATACCACATGAAACTATAGAAAAGCTGCTTACCGTGTATATTGTATTTAATCAATTTGACTTTATGTATATACTGTATTTATACATTTTAATGGTCTCATAGCATGTATATGTTGCCAAGGATGAACTAAAATTCTAATTCTAATTGTAACATACGATTGTTGTAAACTTATGAGCTAATTAACCTCGAAATTGATAAAAAGGAAATATGGCAGACATGATCAAGCTTAGTGTATTAACCACTAGATGTAAGTGTATAGCACATTTCTACTTTCAAAGTTGTCATCTATGTTTACAGAGTTAAACGAAACTTACCAAATGAGGACTTGGAACCCGATTGCATTTCTTATCACGGGCACACTGTAATGTATTGCTTCAGCATACAGAATGTCAGCAATGTATTTTGTTATTGCCCAGTGTCTCAAAATTGCCTGATCTATAGATAGATTGCTTGCCTTTCAACTAGTATTCTCCAGCACTAGAATTGCTTACAGCTGTAGACTCTTTGTATGATGCAATAATACAAACCTTTATTGACAGTTTATGGCATTACAAAAAGCTTGGAGGTCCTTCTGCGTCCAGTGCTCTAGCAGCCACATTTTCCAAAATCGCCTTACGTCATCTGTTGTTTCATACATTGAAACCCACGTGTTGTGGTTATTTAGGTTGATTCACATACCATCAATGCACTTATCATAACATTTTTTATATAGTACTTACGTAAAGTCGTAGGATGTAGAATTGGTTTGTCAGTGTACTTTTCTTAAAATACACACAACTTTGTATCCTCAAGTTTATGTAAAGGAATATCGGTAGAAAGAAATGCTGTTTGATATAATGGGAGGACGTCTTGTAATGATGAATTCTCAAATTTTGCAACACAACGCTTAGGTGTTGCTGTACTGACATGTCATAGCACATTACTCAGTTAACTATGAGCAATTGTTTTATTGCAAGTTTTTCAATAAAGGTTTTCATGAAAAACAGAGAAAACATGTTCCCTATACTCAAATATATACTTTTGTAATCTTGTGGACGTCCGTAAGGGTTCCTCTGGAATCGTGATTACATGAGCTCCATGTTTTGATTACTGTGACTCAACGTACGTAGTACCCAACCCTCCCATTGAAATCAGTCCACTACCGGGTGGCTCCCAAAAGATGCAACTGTCCAATGTTGCGGCCCTACTGATCAGTAAGTATGCCGAAGAGAGTACAGGAGTCTGCAGATAGAAAAAGCAGGTTGGAATAGCTGATGCTCCTGAGGAGAATAGTGAAGTAAGTCCTTAAGGATACTTATAACCGTAGGTATTATAGGAGGGCACATTGATGAAGCTTACATCACTTATCCTACTGGTTGCACTTTCAAAGTGATGTGGAGCTATCAGAATGGAGAAAACCCCACCCATAGAGCACACACCCTCTGCTCAAGTCAAGTCAATCCCCCACAAGCAGCCCAGATATAAATACATCATCTCCAGTGATCATCTCAGTTGTGTTCTTTGTAAACCAGAACACTGTCCTATTGGAGGGTCCAGTGTTAAGCATTGAATATTGTCTGGTTATAGACAACTCCAAGCAACTTTCCCCAAAACTTCCTCTAGGTACACATTTGCATTGGTTTTCACCCACTTTTTACAGAAATGGACCTCAGTGGCCCCTTTGTATGAAACTGCTAACCAAACCATCACTGATGCTGGATGATGGCCTTGAAGAACCTGAGCAGTAATGTAATGGCATCCTTCAAAGCTCCGATGATCCACTGTCATTCTAGCTTTTTGAATTCCTCTTCATTTGAGAAAAATCTTTCGTCCAAAAAAAGATTCTGCAATGTTGGTTTTTGGCATGCTGTCTAAGGAGGTTACATGATCTTTCCAGTCTAATCTTTTTCAGACAGATGTCCTGTGCATTGATATTAAGTCCGAAGTCCTAGGTCTTGATTTATTAGCCTAGAGACGCTCATCCTTGACATATGAAGCTACTGCGCTATTATTTTTTATTTCCTAACAGGATTTCTTCTGATACATTCCTGAACTTTTTTGATCATATCTGGGATTCAAATTGAGTGCAGCTGGCCAGATCTTTATCATCAACACTAGAAAATTAATGGTATGGTAAATAGATCTGAGTGAGATTCCCAACAGATTTAACAAATTGAAAATTGCCCTTGGATCCTTCTTGCACTTGTGTAATGCTGTGACAGCTAAACAATTCCTTCACAACCCATTCCATGAGATAAAGAGTAATACTAAAAGCCAAATGGGTAACCATTTCAAGGAAGGATGCTGACAAAAGTTCAAATTGGCCAAACTACTTTGAAGTTATGTCAGTCAAGAGGGATAAGGGGAAATGATAGAACTTGTGATAATACGAGGTATTTATCTGTTGATAGCAGTTCTAGTGTTAACATTGGCAAAGAGTGATATCACGTCTGTTCATCTCTATTTATCTCTCCAATTGTCCAGTGTCACCTCCCGATAAGCTTGGTATCATGCCTGCAAATTTTATAAGCGTAGATATAGAATATTTGTTGTACTTGTTTGTAAGAAGAGTAACATATTTTTTTGCAGTTTTATGTGTGTGTCAATGGCTTCCAGATCCAAGTAGGAAAGCCAGTTAAAACAGTACACAGCTCAAAGTTCTGTTTAGGAAGACTATTGAAGCTGCGTAACCTTGTGCGAGAACTGGCAGTGGAACTTAAGCAAAACCTCTACCCTCAGACAGAGAAGGTGAGTGAGGAAGAGGGACATGACACATATACTGAAAAGTCAGTGCCTGTTGCTGCCGTTAGTAATTCTTCAAATTCCAGAGTTCGTGTACTGGACTACAAAGAGAAGCTCTGCATCAGTGGACAGTGGCAAAAATGAGCAGGCAGAGAGAGATGCATTCTGGGAAAAAATGGATGTAATTGTTGACATGTGGAGCAGTGATAGCTTGCTTCTTATAGGTTATTCAATGCTCACACAGTACAATGTAGGAACTGTATATATACTCTGCCACCTTTTTGAAACAGTAAGTGTAAGAACAGTGTACTCATTAAGTAAGACAAATTTTGTAAAACTTGAGGTTTTATGGGACTGAGCTCAAAGAGGACAATAATGTCTGGAATGTAGGACTTTACTCCAAAATGGAATGTTTGTCATAGTGCTGTTTAATTAAAATTGCTTCTATAAAAAGTCATGCATTCACTTTCAGTGCATACTTTTTAAGTTTATTATATTGCATTTATAAAACAATTACTTTATTAACAATTAATGAACTCATTAAGATTTTGCGCAAAAAATCCATTAAGATACAAAGCATGAAAAAGTTACAAATATAACAATGAGAATTCCCACTTATTTGTTAGAAGTTTGCAATTCCAAACCAAAGTGCCTTGCACTGCAAAGTTTGTGATATCCATGTGAAAGTGATTAGCTGTTCTTGTCCCTGACTTTCCTTTATAAAGGAAGAAGACCAATCATAGCCTCTATGCATCAATTTCCTACACAGTTATTATTTTTTCTTCCCACTTTATAGTGTGATTTTGTGGGTTTGTAAAATTAAAACTCTAATGTGTAGAAATTCAAAATGCTCTTTATTTCCGAATAAACACGTTTGTACACCCCTTTGTAGAAACAGAATTATGTGACATACACAAATACAACCTTCAAGGTCGTCTGCCTCATGACAAACAAGAGTTCACTTTCAAATCACAGCTGCATGAATACAGTTATCAAGTTACATTACAACTGACTCATTGGTGAGTCACGGCTTCCTTTATAGTTCCACTCATTGTACTAGAAATTAGCAGAACGTTCTGTAACATTCAAGATGGCATTAGAAAGCAAGAAACTTTCAGACATATGTCTCTCTCTATCTCTGTTTCAGCAAGCTTTTATCTCCATGTTGCACTATCCGTCTTTTGCGTGCACTGGCTGTGCCCCTTGCAACAATGCCTCGCAACAATACTAAAATATTTAAATTTAAAGGCAGTAAATTAATAACTAAAATATTTGTTAACTAGGCTTATGCTGTGTTGACTTACTTAGTAGAAATTACTTAAACATTGCAATTTTCCAGGTGGAATTCATAAAGCCATGTAAGCAGGACTTTACAGTGCCATTTCGAGGTTTCCGAAAATGGACTCACAGATTGAACAGCTTCTTGGATAAAGTTAGGAACACTCTGGTGGACTTGGACAACAAGGGTGGACATCAAACAGTCCTTGCACTCTTTCCAATAAATAAACTCTGTGGTAAGTAAAGTATTTTGAGCTTTTTGTAGACGCTTTTAGGAGAAAGTACAAATATTTTTATTTTATTAAATATTGCACCATTATGATTTCACAGGTATATATGAATGGCATTGACAAAATTTAAGGCTGCTTTTAGAAACTTAATTGAAAAAATTCTCTATCAATCACCTTTTATTTTTATATGTTTAATGTATGTCTTAAAAATCTGGAGTAGCTAATTTTTCTATGTAGTAAATTAAATTAAATATTTGCATAAGTAATTTCAAGAACAGAGAAGTGGAGTCAAAACGCATTGAAAGAAAATTTATGGTATGTGAAGTATAGAGTGTCTGTCAACTCATTGTATAATTTTCAGTTGGAAGGGTTAGTTAATTTACATTAAACGTAGATAGTACTGAAATCTTGAATTCCTGTTTATGAGCCAAAATTTTTTCTTCAGTTCTTTTCTGTTCAGCAGTTTATATCATTAAATTACAGAAAGACATGCCAGTGTTGGTGTGGCACTGGAGTCTGATGAGGAAGAAGCCAGTGCAAAGAGCAGCAGCAGTATTTTAGAAGGCAATCCTTTCTGCAGATGTGCGACTGAAGTAAACAACATTTCCGTCAAGGAACAAATTTTAGATATAATTGGAACTGTCACTGGATCATCATAATGCTCCAAGTTTTTGGTCAATTTGCTGGATTAATGGATGCAGAGCATTTCTGATGTTCATCATTGCGGAAGACATACTGTCTGTTTATATCAGATTCAGTAAGGCCGTGAAACTAAATATTAGAGACCTGTTAAACATCATCAAATGCACTAAGATGAACTGCATTTATATTTGATCACTTCAGAAATTCGAATAGTACAATAGGTTAAATATTCATTATTTTCTGGCAACAGAATAAATAACCAAATGGATGCAGTAAGGGAACAGAAAGGTATGCTAAATATCAAATGCTATACACTTTAATGTATTGATACTTGACCACAGAAGAATAATGCTTTATATTTTGTATGTTTTTATAAGTTGCAAAGCTGTAATGTAAACAGCCCAATATGAAAATAGCATTTTCTAATTAATCATACACTTATGGTGACATCACTAAATGCTTAGCAATATTATTTACTGGTTATCCCAAAATAGAAAAATAAATAAAAATTGTAGAAGCAGAAGTATGCTAGTTTATTTCCTATTTATTAAGTGAAATTTTCAACTCAATGGAAATGAATAACATTTCCGGAATTGATGACAAATATCAGCATCATTTTTTAATCATGAAGTTCAGAGAACTGTCAATATGCAAGAAATTAAAGGAAGATAAATTAAGAGTTTCTCTTGGCAATAAACTTTATATGAGCGAAAGCAATAAAATTTAACACTCCAGTGAAAAGCTTCAAGGTTTCGATAGGGTTATCTTTATTATTTTACATTCTGAGGTAATGCCAGTCTTATTGCTGAAATCTTTAAACATAAAGTTACAAAATTCTGTTTCACAATCTATTGTGGCAAGAAGTCTATTATTATTTGGCATATTCTTTGTCCTTTTATGAAAGTTTCCTTTGCAGATATAAAAAAAATAGGTAAAGTTTTATATCAGCACAAACACATTAGCATCATGAACAAGAGGTCTCAAGCACATATTAATATCAGATTCTTAAGTAAATTTTGGAGGTAATTGCTGCATAGGGTGCTTTTTCATCTTTTTAGTGGCAGATAAGAGATAAACCACTTCGGTAGGTAATGCGGATAACTGTATTATCAACTGATCACACCTGGAGCATGCACTACTGCTGGCCCTACCCATTTTGCTTTAGAAAACTAGAGAAGCAAACGAAAAGAGTGCAAGTTCTAAAATAAATAGCCAGCATTTTTAATAATCTTCTCATCCTAGAAAGAATGCCAATAAACACATAGGTAACTTAATTTAAAACCTGCATCTCTCTAAGTTTCTCTTATTTATCTGTTACAATATTTAGATTATCTTATTTTATATTCTAAAATACATTTTATACATTTGCAATAAGATGGGAAATTAGGAAAGGCTGCAGTTTGATATTATGCAATGCTATGCTTTGTATACTGCAGTTCATCATTTATTAACCGCTTCGCCGATGGCCACTTAAACCCTTCAGGGGCTGGAAACGGATACCCAATAAACAGAACAGGACATTTAAATTGTTAAATGATGTAAAAATGCATCATAAATACAATTCCGTATCTTCCGTATTTATCAAGTTATTTAAACGAAGCAAAAACTGGTTTAAAACTCATTAAAGGCAGTATAAATCTACAGTAACAATAAAGTAGAGACTACATTAATAAATTGTTGAAATTTCACTATTTTGTTTCACTGTAGCAAAAGCCATTCTTTGTGCCGAACGCGCCTAATATGTGAATCATTTTGTTTTGTGTGTATACGAGCCATAGTATGTATAGCTACGCAAGCGACTTCTCAGGTTCAAGTTTAGTTTATTTATGCTATGCCAAGCGATAATATGACGAGAATATGTTGCGTCACACACTCACACACTTGAATGAAAACTCTGTCAGCATCTGTTATTACAGTGTTTCTCAACCAAGGTTTCTAGTAGCCTTATGCAGCAGTTTTCGCTCTGTATTTTAGTTATTTATACTCTCTCTGTGTTCAGAGTGATTTCTTGTAGCTATCAAGAGCTAAATGTATGGCACATTTGAAATTGTTAAATTTCAATGTTAACCATGGCTTATCCCGGTAATATAGCAAATAAATTAGCTTGGGTGTGATGTGTACAGGCTTCTGATATTACTGTAGAAAATCTGGAAGATTTGTTGTACGATTATGAAGGAGATCTTTAGGACATACGTAGCAGTGACGTGTACTGGTCTACAGCTGGCATGTTAGCTACTCCATTGTTTGGGGAAATGGCGGGTCAAATATGGGTGATACGGATCAGCTATTACCAGCTATCCCTCTTTACGGAAAACAGTTAAATGGTAAAAAACAAAGTATTTTTATACCACTGGATGTAACTATGCACAGTTGTTTAGTAATTTTCAGAGCTGTAAAAGACATTCATCTACCTGTACTTGCGCGTATAAAGAGCTCATAACCTAATTGAGTATTATAATACTCAGAGGCCTCTTTATACTAGGGGGTAGCAAAATTCACCACATCATCCCTCATACTTGAGAGAAAACACTTTCCTAAAAGTATACCACCCACACCCAAAAATCTTGTAACCATTTCGAAAATGTGTAGTGTGTTGCGAAAAAGAAGTTCGCAAGGAAACCAATATTATTTGGTGTGAATCTGCAGATGTGCCCTTGGGTGTTTATCCAGGTTTGGAGGTGTACAATTCAAAAAGAAACCTTTAAGGATACGTTTACATTCCTATAGAACTAATTTAAATTTATTGTAAAACAGCAAGATTAAAATAATTGGCGTTAAATGAGCATTAAATGCATGTATGCGCAGGACGTCTATACACGTCCATATCGGTTTGGGGCATTTTAACTTGGACGTCATCTGACGTCCATATTGGTGAAAGGGTTAATTTCAGAGCTGTTAGCTCACAATACAATACAATGTCTATTAGCCACAGGAATTCATACAGAATTATAGGCATTGTCAATATAGTTAAGAGTATTTTACAATATTTACAATTCATCTATGAGGTATTTACAATCTAAAGTTTACAGATAATTTATGCAAATTACTATTCGCACATGAAAACATTAAGACACTTGAGTACAATAACACATCAACTCAGTTATGAATATTATTTGAAGCAAAAGGTTAGAAACACTGATGTATATAATGTTTGAAAGTAATGAGTCAGTAATTCAAACACACACATCACTTAAATTATCCTTACTTGGACATGTTTCGGAGAACTGTTTGTGTTTTAATTAGCAGCTCATTATGAATATTTATGCAGATACTGAATCTAGTATTACACTTAATTTTAATGCTTTGGCCAGCTAAAGTGCTTCATTGATGTGTCTTCCAATCTCGGACATATGAAACTAGAAGAGAAATATAATACATTACTATAATGAGGTACAACAAATTGATTAATTTACATTTTACCTGAATTGTATTTTAAGTCTTTATTTACTGAGTGAAACTGATTTTTTTAAGAAATTATGTAGCTCTGTACTCCTTCAACCCGAAGGTACTTTAGAAACCTCAAAATCAACTCCCAATCAAAAACCCACATCACCTTCATCCTACATCTTTCAATAATAATCCTACCTGCGGTAAAACCCTTAATGGGTGGGCACGCAGCAAAAACCTTCTGGCTGTATACAGCCAGCCAGCACGAGCGAGCGAGGGAGTTCAGTTCTTGGCGAGCAGCGTGAGGAGCGCCCAGTGAGGGAACGGACTCTGTACGTGCATCGGAGGAGTGTACGTAACTGCGTGCAGTGGGCCTGTGACAGACGAACTGGTGAATTGTAATTGTGTGCATTACATAATTCTGTATAATCGCCAAGTGTACCGACTGTAATTCGGTGGAAGTAAAGAACATTTTTGAGTGGTGCAATTGGACTTTTCATTTCACGAACCCACAAAGTCACAACTGGCATCAGGAAGTGGGATAACGGCCATAGAATCGGCATTGGAGAAGATGGTGGAAATAGAGGCCGAACTGAGCTATGAAATGAAGACGGCGAATGACATCCTCGCTGCAAAAACAGAAGCGGCAAATAACAACCTGGCCGCAGAGTTTAAACAAATGAAGACGGCATACGAAAACATCACCGAGAAGATGGAAGAAATGAAGGCCGAATTAACAGCGAAGACGGAAGCGGCAAACAACAGCCTGACCGCGAAGATGACCGAATTGACCATGGAGATGAAGGCGGCAAACGAGGCCCTCACCGTAAAGTTCGAAGAACAGCTGACCGGCATGAGGGATGACGTGACGGACCTGGGCAAGCGGATGGGCAGAACGGACGAGCGCGTCGGGGACCTGGCGAACCGCTTCAATGACCTAGAGGAAAAGGCCGACAGTAACGCCAAGTCCCTGAACGCCATGGTGGAAGACGTCGAAGACCTTGCTAATGGCGTTAACAACCTGGAAGGCCAGACAGCACGTTGGGTTCAGAGGCTGCAGGAGTACGACTTCACCTCGGAACATCGTAGAGGGAAGAGCACGGTAACGCAGACGCTATGTCCCGAAGACCCTGTCCAGAAGGGTGCGACCAGTGCACAAGAGTGGAGGACAAGGAGCCTGCCGCAGCAGTTCGCGTAGTTACGGCAGTGCCTGCGGATGGCTGGGATAGCGCAGGCCTTAGGAGGGAGCAGCTGGCGCAAGCAGACTTGGGGCCACTCTTGAGGGAAATGGAGGCAGGGACGAGACCAACCTGGGAGGACATCGCACCGAGGAGCGCCACCTACAAGTCGTACTGGGCCCATTGGAACTCGTTGAAGGCCAGAGAGGGCGTGCTGTTCCGGGTATGGGAAGCACCCGATGGGAAGGCGCAGAGGGAACAGTTGGTACTTCCCCGGAGTAGGTCCTGGAAGTCTTGGAAGAAGTGCACGCCGGTACTTCAGGAGTACACCTGGGAGCGAGCCGAACGATTGACAAACTACGGCAGCGCTACTACTGGCTGAGGCTCCGATCAGACCCTGAGAGATGGTGCCGTCAATGTCACGTATACGCGGCGAGTCGCGGCCCCCAGACTAGGAGCCGGGGTCACATGCAGCAGTACAACGTCGGAGCGCCATTCGAACGGATCGCCGTTGACATTGCTGGACCATTGCCAATATCCGACTGAGGCAACAAGTACCTGATGGTGGTCGTGGAATACTTCACTAAGTGGCCTGAGGTGTATGCCATCCCAAATCAAGAGGCAAAGACAATCACAGACTGCCTCGTGGAGCAAGTGTTCTGTCGATTTGGGCTGCCATTGGAGCTCCACAGCGACCAGGGTACCAATTTTGAGTCCAACCTGATGAAGGAGGCACTAGAAAGACTTGGGGTTAACAAGACCCGTAGAACACCTCTACATCCCCAGTCGGATGGCATGGTCGAAAGGTACATTAAGAGCTTAGAGGAACATCTGAGGAAGGTCGTGGCCAGCCATCAGCGAGACTGGGACGTCAAGGTGCCACTGTTCTTGCTGGTCTAACGCTCGTCAACACACGACACCACGGGGATGACTCCAGCCAGCTTAATGTTCGGCCGAGAGTTGCGCCTCCCTTGTGACCTGGCCTTTGGAAGCCCTCCGGAAGCGAAACAGCCAGCGACCGAGTATGTGGAGAACCTGGTGGACCTTCTCCATGACATGCACGAGATGGCTTGCCAGAAAATACAGAAGGCGAGCGACCGAAGGAAGATCCGATGTGACAGGCACGCCAACAGCCAAGGGTTCCAGCAAGGTGACCTGGTCTGGTTGTACCGTCCTACGCGGACCAAGGGACGCTGCCCGAAGCTTCAGCAGCCATGGCAAGGGCTGTACCGGGTGGTGAAGAGGATTAACGACGTTGTCTACCGCATCCAGAAGGTTCCCCAAGGGAAGATGCTGATGGTACACCTGGATCGCCTGACATGCTACGATGGTGCTGATCGCGACGACCAGCTTTGAGCAGGGAGCCGTGTCACCTGAACGTCGAAACTCCCGATAGAACCGGCCAGCAGTCGGGCCAGAACGGAAGTATTCCGCCACGCCTATCCATTTATCTTTTAGCAGTAACGAGGGGTGGCTGGAAAAACGTCACTGTGCCGTCTCTTCCCCCTCCCCCTGTCATCTCGAACCTTCGAGATGATTCGCTGAACTGCGAGGCTTCTTATAAAAGGGGTTGCCGTGACGAGTGAGTTCAGTTCTTGGCGAGCAACGTGAGGAGAGCCCAGTGAGGTAACGGACTGTGTACGTGCATCGAAGGAGTGTACGTAACTGAGTGCAGTGGACCTGTGACAGACGAAGTGGTGAATTTTAATTGTGTGCATTACGTAATTCTGTGTAATCGGCAAGTGTTCCGATTGTAATTCGGTGGAAATAAAGAACATTTTTGAGTGGTGCAATTGGACTTTTTATTTCAGGAACCCACAAAGTCACAATATATAAGGAGGATCAACAGCGCAAAGATTGGACAAGAGCCCAAAAATGGTCAGAGACAAGATGAGCGAAATGACAGCAAATTTATTGAAGATGATACAGCCTTCTCCGCAAGTTTCAGACAGTCGATGGGAAGCATTTTTATCGCTTACATTTGTCAAATAGTAATATCCACTACACAATGGTTATTTCAGCTGATTTAAGGAACTGAGTCTTCCCCTGGCGTGTCATCGAGCATTAGAAGTCTGCTTTTGTAGAGAAGGCCTTAATTTTCCTGAGCTGCTTCCGATACTGTCCGATTCTTGATGTTTTTAAGATCTGCCAAATCACTATGTCGGGATCCCATCTAGTTACATTAAAGGTCAATAATTGAAAGACAGGCGCAAATAAATCATGTTTTGTATCACATTCAGGTCTGCCGCATTTTCTAGCATCTAAGGAACATTCAACAGAACTTTGTAACTTGTAACTTAAAATCAAACTACAATAGATTGCCCACCAAATATTACAGTTTGTATAACCTGTGGCATGCTTCTTACCTATGTGTTTACCAGATACGAGATTCATTTAAATAACAAATTCTAGTAACAATATTCAACTATATTCTGATAAACATTTTGCTAACACATTATACATGTTTTCGGCTAAGACCCAGCCAGACAATGGTTAAATTTTACAAATATATTAAGAACTCCCTCAGGTCCAGTACTCCCCATCAGTATCGCCTAGCTGCTGGACATCTGATATTCATCCGTAACAGAATGACCACTGACACCGAGGTTGCTTGACGGCTTCCTCACTATACCTTGTTTCACGTAAGCTTGCCCAGTATCTCTTAACAGTCACGTGACCTAATCACCTCTCATTGGTTGCTGTTGTGGTAATGACTGTCGTGTGGTAAAAATTAGTTCGTTATTTAACATGGTGATATATCATTATATGTTGGAAGAGAATTGTCAAATTTATATTTTCTTAACTGTTTTAATTAAATATATTATGCAACAGTTGATTTATCTGAAATGCATGTTAATTCTTAAACGAAGTAGAGAGGAGGTTCCTTTGCTCTCAAGCACATGGCACGATAGCATGTGATTTAGCGGTAGTGGTGACATTTGTTTATATAAGTTTTATCACTGACCTTGTTTTGAACTGGATTAGTCATGCATCGCCATTCGAGAGTGCGGGAGCTAAATTATTTTATTGATCGTTTATTGCGCATGTACTTATCAGTTTTTCGCTGAAGTATCACAAGGATAATTATTTACAAACAGGCGAAAAAAGAATTGTGTTGCATGTGTTTAATGCACTCACAGAGAAGAATTTGTCTTTGTCAGTGAGAGAAGTCGAACAGCTGTGCTCTGAGTTACAGGTGTGAGTGTTAGATCCGTAGGAACTTCGCGACATGAAATTGGGGAAACAGGAAAACTTACCACTCCAGGCAAAAGCAGGAATAAACAAAAGTGCGTGCTCGGAGAAAATACGTGAAAAGTGTTGTGCATCGTCGTGTGTGTAGTTTTTCTTTAGAAACGAACTCCCTAACATAAGTAACATTTCGTCTGCTGTAAATGAGGATACAGATTTACCAAATTTCAGGAGATTGCTTATACAGCTGGGGTTTGTGAATGAAGAAAGAGGCAAGAAAAATGTGCTAAAAAACAGAGGCGATATTGCTGTGTGGCAAAGACGCTATTTAAGGACAACCACACTGCACCGAGATACAAATCTCTAAATATACACGAAGAACACACGAAAAGTAAAGTATGGTGTGACACGACTTTTAAGACTGAAAGACAAGCATTTTTGAAAGGTATGTGTGCTGGTTTAAAAAATCCCAGTGGAAAAGGCCAAAGGCCTTTCATTATAAACTCTTTCAGTTTCATTGCTCAGTCATTCTGTTTCAATTTGCTCAGTTCATTATAAACTTGTATTTTTGCATGCCTTCATATCCTTATTTGTATTATTTTTGTATGATTTTATTTATCTTCCCGGCAATTATTATGAAATGTGACGGGAAGGCACCACCTATGGCCTATGACGCGAAACCATTAGCCAATTAGGGCAAGGGGGAGGTTTGATGAACGTGGAGTGATACATTTCAGCCGGGCAAGGTTATATGAAACAGATAATAGATCTTTATATTTGCTCAGACGTTTACAAGGGAGTCCTGCCATCCTGAAATATCACAACTTGGCATTTCTTATCCTAATGGGTCACATGAGCATTCATTTTAAGCGAGATCCCCTTAAATGTTGCTGAAGAGTATTTTGCAAGGACCACAGTATCACTTCATTTGTTTAGCTATAAAATATAGATTGCTGTAAAATATTAAACCATGAAAGCTCTTTTGAGAGTAATTTCGCTATAATATGTAGGTTATTTGGAAGCTCCAAAGTTAAACGCATTGTCGTGAATTCCTTTTTTACGACTGGCGGCCTACGTACAAACAGGGTTCGCGCGTCTTGTTCACACAAAGGAACTGATAGGCAGACAGTGTAATAAAGAGCTTGCATAAGCAGTTAAAGATAGTGCGAGATAAATGACTTGCCGGCACGGTTTAAAGGTTCCCGTATAGAAAATTCTAGTGATATCTTAATTGACAGAGAACAGTCGATTTCTTGTTTGTTCCAGAAATCTATCCAATTTATCAATGAGGCATTTAAGGGAGCGACGACACGCCAAGAGTCAGTCGTAAATAGCTGTAAGGACAGACGTCACAGGAGTGTTGTAAACAGATGTAATCAGAATGCTGGTAGATTGCGATTGTGTATGTGACATAATGTTGTTACGTGAGAAATGAACAGTGTATTTCTACGGAAATAAAGAATATTTGGTGTATCTGCAACTCGGAACTTTTATTCTACGAACCCACAAACTCACAGTATTTACAAACATGACCCTAAACTTTGCTCTTCCAAGATAATGTGCTGGACACAAAAACCAAAATGCATACGCTAAATCTACATTAATGAAAGATAGTTCATGATATTCCTGTATTGTATTCAAATACTTTTTAAATACATTTAGTTTTTAAAAGTTTTATTTGTTTATAAACAAATTGATAATTCGGCTGTAGATCATTTTTGGTCCTTTAACCATGAAAAAATTCCCGAAGTTAAATTATTAAAACAATTAAATGGACCCATAGAGTCAATAGTGTGGGAAAAAATATTTAGTTAAAAATATAAACATCTTGTAATGTTTTTTGACATACCGGCAATTGATTCTGTTTTAGGTTTGTTTCGTCTTCAGATGTTAATGCTGAAAACGTAAGATAACAAAAGTAAAAGACATGGTAACTGAGATTTCCTTAACATGGGAGTTTGCTGTTTACTGTTGATGAAAGCGATATGCTTTTGAAATTGATTTTATAAAGAAGGAAGTATGAACATCAACTTCTTAAGTTAACTGGAGATTCCTTTACAAATATTTTTATTTGTGTAACATAATACACTACTATCCTGGTTACATTTTAGCAAAACATATGGAAGTACAACTTTGACTTTTTTCACCTTAATGAAATAACTCACCATAATTTGTAGACCTTTAAGCTGCTAGGTTACATTCACAATGGGAAATATGCAACTTTAAATATGCATAACATGTTCTGTGAAATATGGCACCCTTTTTATAAAAGCACAAGTTCAAAATTTGCATACCACCATTAGTCACTTAAGGCTGACTGTCCCAAAATCTCAACCCCAAAAAAGCCAATATGGCTTATCTAAAATTGTTGTATCAGTTATATGTAAACGAGTTAAGAGGACCAAATAATTTTCCTCCATAATTTGAGTATATGGTACATACGTCCAATAAATTTTGCTCTGCAATATTAGAGTATAGCACATATTTATTTGTGAACATTTATTGGAGATAAATAGGTGCATAAATTCAAACAACTAGCCATGTATAATAAAAGAGCAACACTAGATTTCTCTTGTTACAAAACCGAACTGTGAAAAAAAAAATCAATGTTTTTGTTCAAAATTCCCCTTAATTGTTATACATTTTTGCATTCACTGAAATTATTTCTTGAAGTAAAGTTCTCACTCTTCCTTAGGCTCTTCATAAACCAAGTTTTTATAACATTCCACTGCTTTATCTGTTGTCAAGGAAATAATTCCACCCATTTTATCCCTAATTTTTACTATATGTGAAGATCATGCTAGCTAAGTTAGCCATAGTATTAAGTGGTACATTAAAAGCTGAATCTCATTTCAAAAATTTCTGACAAGCTTCTTCAAAAATTTGCAATAAACAGATATTTGTGTGCAAATGGAGAATACTGGTAAGTCCATCTTCTATCAATATCATCTACCTTAGAAAAATAAAAAGGAAAGAAACATCTTAACAGTACCGAATATTTCCCAAGACTTTTATAGGCTTAAATTTTCTTTGAAAAATCATTGAAATGGTTGCATTTCTTTTCAGCATCATAATAAACTGAAAATTCATCACCATAAGTTTATTCTGAACTAAATTTAAAAGGTTTCTTTGGAATTTTATAGTTTTCTTCGCTTCACTGTGGTGTTCCAATACAGTTGAATCTCGATATATTGAAGTGACGTTAAGTCAAGAGGAACACGCGAAAGTTAGATCCAACCAACTTTAAAAACCGGACAACATGGAGGTAAGATCGTTCACATTTGAATATTTCAACAAACATTTCGGCAACAAGAAAGAAAATACGAAAGTGAAGCAGATGTGTTAAAAAATGCGACTCATCTAAAATTTAATAATAAATGTGTTGTTTTTGATAAGTCAAGTTTATGTGCAATTCATTAAAACACAGTTTTGTCATGTCTAACTGTATATGAGGGTTGGTTGAAAAGTTTTAGTAATCACCTCGAAAAAAGAAAATTAAGTAATCAATTATTTGTCTTATACATGTCTGATAATACAACAAAATTATTGAAATAGCACAGAAAAATGACTTTCCCAAATCACTAGTAGACAACAAAGTGAACTTAGCAAAAAAGAAGAAACTACTAAAGGAAACCATAACCCTCTCAGCTACAGAAACTAAAATGATCTTCAAAAAATTCACATACCATCCATGGGCCTTTGATAAGTTCAAAAAAGTCTTCAAAAAACAAAACATTCAACTAGCACCAGTCAACCATTACTCCTTAAAAAACGTCATTTGCTCAAACATCAAATATGCCATTCCATCTAACAAAAAATCTGGTATATATCAAATTGAATGTTCTGATTGTAGTCAAATTTATATTGGAAAAACCAAAAGAAATTTAGAAATAAGACCAAAGGAACACTTTAGGAACATAAAGTATAAACATTTAGAAAAATCAGCAGTTGCCACACATTTTTGGGAAAAAAACCACAACATAAATCCAAAACCAAAATTACTAAAACATACAACAGAAAAACAAGAACTGTCCACATGGGAACAAATCTTCATTTTAAAAAAATAGGAACAAAGTATTCAATTTCGACATCCCCCAGAAAGATTTGTTCAGCAAGTTCCTCGAACTGCCACCAGAGGAGACTGATGACAAAATATTGCCAGCTACATCAATGAGAAACAGTCGATGCCCAGCTGAGGATAGAGGGAAGGCCTCTGAAACTAGTTCCGGGAAAATTTAAAAGTAAGTGTTGTTTAGTGTCATTAATCGACTCCCAATAAATTTAATTAATATCAATTTATTGTTTAGATTATGTTCAGGTTTATATTGGAAAGACGAAAAGTAATTTGGAAACCAGAAAGAAAGAACAGTTTCTTAACATTAAATATAAACAAACTGATAAGTCGGCTGTAGCAGATCATTTTTGGTCATTTAACCATGAAATAAATGCAGAAGTTAAATTATTAAAAGAATTAAATGGCCCAATAGATTTAATAGTTTGGGAAAAAATATTTATTTTACAAAATAAACATCGCATAATGAATTTTGACACACCGGCAGTTGATTCTGATTTTAGGTTTGTTTCGTCTTCAGATGTTGGTAATGCTGAAAACATAACAAAAGAAAAAACATGGTAACCGAGATTTCCTTGACAACGGAGTTTGTTTTGAACTGAGGACGAATGCGATTTGCCTTGGAAATTGGTCTTCATTAGAAAGAAGAAAGAAATATTAACATCAATTTCTTAAGTTAAGTGGAGATTTAGTAACAAATATTTATATTTGTGTAATGTGGTTGTCATGTTGATGGTTCAGGCATTATCTTGCTGGACATTAACTCATGTGAGTTTAAAGCAAATAACCTTGGTTGTGTAGAGGCCCCTGTGATCCATAAGTGAATTTATTTAGAATTGTTTTAGTATTCCACACTTTTTAATTATTTTTAAAACAAAATGTCCGATTAAATACACTACAATGTGATATTTAGCTCTGAGAACTGATTTAATCAATTTGTTCTTTCAAAACAAGATGTAATTTACCAACTGACCCGAAACTAGTAATTTGCATTATAAGGTTGGCAGTATTTCAATTTGAGGTTAAGTCAACCTCTTCGTACTCTTGAGAGCTACCAATGAATTGTTTCTCTTGAGTGTCCAAAATACCTTTAAACGACTTCATAAAAAATGAAGCTAGCTACAGTGAAGCAATAAATATTACACCAAAATAACTATTTGCAACAAAAGCTTCAATTATCTTAAGAAAATGATGTAAATTTTTCTTAATAACTAATGAGATCGATCTCATACACATTTGTTTACATCTACAGTCATCAAACAACTTGTTTAATGACTAAAAATGTAAACAACTTCCAATGTGTAAGGAGTATGATACAATGAAGCACCAAATTAATATAATTATGAGTCAAATTAGTACTCAATGCTCCATTTATTGCTAGTATTTACCTAGAACACGTTTCGTTAGGATCTTCCTAACATCATCAGCCGTTGTCGACTAATGGACATTGGTTTGGTGAACTCATTGGAGGCGACAGGTGGCGACAGGTGCATCTCTGTTGGTATCTTGATGAACTTGGTTAATACAGCTGGACCTTGGACACTTTTTAATAAGTGGATTTCGCGTACTATATCATGATTCTCCTTCCAAAATGGTACGCTACTGCCAATTTATCTATTTCTTTGTTCCTGATGTTGCTAAAATGCTCTTGAAGCCTAATGTTCAAGTTCCTTTTAGTTTTACATGATATAGAACGAGAAATCCACTTATTAAGATGTGTCCAAGGTCCAGCTGCATTAACCACGTGGGAAAAAATCTTCATAAAGAAATACAAAATAAAAGTGTTTAATTTCGACACTACCTTTAAAGAAAACCCAAACTTCAAGTTCATCAAAATACAGACAGAGTTGCAACTGTCGCCTCCAATGAGTTCACCAAACCAACATCTATTAGTCCACAACAGCTGATGAAGCCTGCCTTGGTAGCGTGGTGGTAGTATGTCTGCCTCATGTTCAAGAGGTCCCGAGTTTGAATCTCGGTCAGAGTGAGTTACCTGGATAACGTTTCTTCCGGGGTTTTCCCTTATTCTGAAAGATGAATGTCAGGTAACTCTAAGCTCTATGGACCCTGGGCTCATTTGAGCATCATTTCACATATTCCATTTATCATCCAATATGGCTTAATGTTGGAGGACGTAAAAATTACAAAAAAAAAAAAAACAGCTGAGGATGTTAGGAAGATCCTAACGAAATGCGTTCTAGGTATATACTAGCAATAAGTGGAACATTGAGTACTAGTTTGACTCAAAATTATATTAATTTTGTGCTTCATTGTATCATAGTCCTTACACATTGGAATGAGGAATACTTTTTTGCCTTACCTTGCAGTAGTTCTTTTGCCTGATCGCTAAGCACGTCCAGAACATTAATCTTGTCCTCTAGTTGTGCTTGTAGAGCTTGTGACTTCTTCACTCTCTTCTCAGGCGTCAGTTCTGGCATCTGGAGCTGTTCCAACATCGCCAGAGCAGTGATATGTGTCCAATTGCGAAGTTCACTAAGTTGTGATTGGAAACGTGTTCAGCGAGCATTAAACTGTTCCAGATACACAACTCGCTCTTCAACAGTCTCTAATGTAACATGCAGTCTTCGCTCCATTTCAGTCACCTAAAAAAGTTACATTTAATTATTCACTTCTTATATCAATGTTTTAGTAATAAAAACAAAGTGCGATGTGTGCACTCACATGACTTTCACTACTCACTTTTGCATCAACTATTCTTAAGAAAACTTATTCTTTTATCTACTTTATATTAAAATAAACATTTATGCCCCATTTCACCAACAGATGTTAAGACTTAACATGAGTTTGGCAATAGTTAAAACAAAAATTGCATTTCACCAAAAAGTGTTAGCTTAAAACTCGTGTTAAATCTCTTGTTAAACTAACAAACCAAATTTCTGTTGTTAAGTCCTTAACAATTGTAAATAGTCAAGATGACGGGCGTGAACACAGCTGTTGTTGATTTGCTATATTTAAGACCATCTAAATGGTATTCGTAATAGAGTACGAACTATGAGGACAAATGATTTTGAGGAGCTTTCCGAAGAAAACTTTCTACAAAAATATAGACTGTCGAAACAAGTTGTTATGAAGTACAAGAGAGGTTAGAACAAGCATTGAAAGGAATATGGCGGTCTCGCATTTTCTTCAAGTATTAATAACTTTGCGATTTTATAATTCACTGAATTATATGGATAAAATACTGTCCACCTATCGCCATGAAATGTTCAAGTCTCTTGTCCTTCTTCGCACCTCGTTTTAAATTTACATAATACTGACGAAGCTGTTTGGTGCTTGTAGTAGTGACACATGCATTTGAATTAAATTTGTTTCCAATATTTTCCCCATGTCATCTTTCTCTTTTATATTCACTGCATCTGTCCTCTTTATTTTCCATGATATCGTTACACGTTGTCACCAATTCAATTTACAATTCTTCTCCATCAGTGGGAATTTTTTCTCACGACATTATTTATGATTTTGTTCATCCGCCATTTTCCAGCTTGTGCAGACAAAAATGAAAACAAAAACGCATCGCAGTACGTTCAGAAAATAATACGACTAATCCATAGCCTTTTATAGCTGTAATATTTACAAGTCTCTTGGTGTTAACACATGTTTGTTAACATTTCAGGTTGGTGAAATGCATGAAATTTAACATTAGTTTATTAATAACAACTAAACACTAGTAACACAAGATAAGTGAAGTTGTGTTACTAGTGTTTAGTTGTTATTAATAATCTAGTTTACTTCACTGTCAGCAGCTTCAGTTTTTTACATAACTATTTAACATTAGTGTTAGCGCCATGACAACTGTTACGTTACATTTGTTAATGTCGATTTGAACATCTGTTGGTGAAATTGGGCATTAGACAAACAGTTTTACACCCATAACACACATAATAAAGACAAATTACACACCTATATTCATAAAACAAAACTATTTGAGACTTCTGTCAAATACATGGGTTTTAAGCTATACAACCACTTGCCAAATCAATTAAAAAACATACCCTCTATAAATAAATATAATGCAGAGCTATATAATTTCTTTAAAAAATATCAGTTTTACTCATTAAATGGATCCTTAGAATACAATTCAAGTAAAGTATGAATTAATCAGTTTGTTGTACATAATTATAGTATAGTGCACGAGATTTAACTTGGCCCCTAGTTTTTAGAAAGAGAAAGAAATACGTAGTCACCATCTCTTTCTAACCCATCCCTCTTTTATGGTCAACCAGGCAGGGCAGACACATCAGTGGCGAGTGATACTTCTTCGTCCTCCAAATTTGGTGCCTGTTCCCCTTCTTCATTGTCAGAAATTTCAAAATTTTCATGTTCACTATCTGAATCATCTTCTAAATTAATTATGAACCAATCACTAATTTCATCTGTTAATCTATCTTTTTTCCAGTAAAGCTTCTATTTTTTCAACAAGTTCACAATCTCCCCGCCAATTTTATTCAGACACTTTACCTACTACTCTATCAAAGAACACTTTTACCTTACTATTTATGAATGATATATTGTGTTTCACGACATCTTTTTTATCTGTGTCCAAATAAGTTCTATAGCATTTAAATCACAATTATACGGAGGTAGACATATTATAGCATGACCGTGCATTTGCGCTATGCGATATATTTAATTAATTTTGAGACTGTCTTTCTTAAGCTTTATTATTCACTTTAGTAGAATGCCGATCAAATTCAATAATTGCCATGGAGCCATGACTGTATTACTGATTTAAGCGATGACATTGGAGCCTTGGTGATTTGAGTAGAATGATAAGATGCACTGTCTATTACTATAGCACTATTTTGGGAAATGTTGGTTAACAACTGATTAATAAACCAATTTTTAAAAGTTTCACTATTCATTTCTTCATGTTAGTCTTTGCTTAATTTTGATTTAAAACTCAGAAGAACATTGGAAATGAAACCCGTCGAACTGGATGCATAGTGGAAATTGAAAATCATCCCGTTCACTTCCACACTTTGTTTTTGTATAATTTACATTGATCTACATTTCATCTAAGTAAATAATATGGACACTGGAAGCCCCATGTCTTTCATTTTTCTTAGAAATGCGAATCTTTTTGCACAACGCCTATTCGTCCCATTAGAAATTTTCCTCCACGTGAGTTCTTTACAAATCTAAATTTCATTATGCTCGACACAGACATAGTTGGCTTTCTGCATTTTAGGGCCTTGCATTCATCTGTAAAAAATGTATGGGTATTGAACACAATTTCCCTGCATCTGACATACCTTTCCCCTTTCTTCCCACTTCTCTTATAACTAACATAGACGCTATCACTATTCCCAGATGTATGTTTAAAATAATCACAATATTCTCAAATTCTAAAAACATTTTTCACATTTACAACACGTTAACTGATACTTCACTTGCAACACCACTAATGTCTGCTTGTGTTTACCCTCATATCATTGCAGGTAATTAGGGAATACAATAAGGGATTGACCATTTCAAGGAAAGAAACCCAGCACCCGTGCTAGACAAGGATAGTGCAAAAAGTGCAAGTTAAATCTCGTACATTATAATGTATTCTATTTCTATTCTTGTTTCAGGTGTTTGAGATTGGAAGACTCATCAATGAAGAACTTCAACTGGCCAAAGCAATTATAATTAAGAGAAATACTAGTGTCAGTGCATGCATAAATATTCATAACTGATACTAAAATTAGACAAATGAGTCAATCTTGTATATACAAGTTTGTTAATGAAGACCAGCTTCTGGGAACTTCTTCCCAATCCTCAGTTCTGTGGTTGACTGATGATGCATCCAGTGTATGTATCTGGCTTGGTGTCGTGTTGCCATCCAATGTTCTGGTAAGTTAGATGACGTCATCTGCGGTGGGAATTTCAAAATTCATCAAGAGGTCCTGTTTCTTCGTAATAAATATGTTTTCCCAAATCTGTAGTTCTAGAAGTTTCTTCACCTGTTTGTTCAGTTCTATTTCTTGTTTTATGTTGTGATTCTCAGACCAAAGGTGATCTGCCACGACAGACTTTTCCATGTGTTTGAATTTAATATTTCTGAAGGGTTCTTTCATTCTTGTTCCTAGAATCCTTTTGGTCTTACCAATGTATATCTTGTCACAATCCTGGCAGCTCATTTGGTGAATGCCTGATAATTAAACCAAAAGGAATCTAGGAACAAGAATGAAAAAACACTTCAAAAATATTAAATTCAAACACATGGACAAGTCAGCCGTAGCACAACACTTTTGATCTGAGAATCACAACATAAAACAAGAAATAGAACTGATCAAACAGGCAAAGAAACCTCTGGAACTACAGATTTGGGAAAACATATTTATTATGAAGAAACAGGACCTCTTGATGAATTTTGAAATTCCCGCCATAGATGACGTCATCAAACTTACCAGAACATTAGATGGCAGCACGACACCAAGCCAGATGCAGACACCGGATGCATTATCAGCCAACCACAGAACTGAGAATAGGGAACAAGTTCCCAGAAACTAGTCTTCATTATAAAACTTGTAAGTGGAGAAAAGTATATACAAGATTGACTCATTTGTCTAATTTTAGTAACAATGGCACTCCACTTTCTGTAATACTTCTTTTTATTCTATATATTCATAGCTGAGTTGATCTGTATTGTACTCAAGTGTCTTAAGGTTTACAAGTGTGTTTAGTAATTTGTGTAAATTATCTGTAAAATTTAGATTGTGAATACCTCATAGATGAATTGTAAATATTGTAAAATACTCTAAACTATATTGACAATGTCTATAATTCTGTATGAATTCCTGTAGCTAATAAACATTGTATTGTATTAGATATTTCCTTATAGGTACAATGGGAATAAGAGCATACCACTGTATGCCACTTACTAAAAGTCACTTGTGGTGCTAAGCATTTTGTTACAGCACAGTGAATGGGTACCATAATCATGACTAGAGCCTCAATTTTTGTGCGCTAAAAAACTTTAAAATATATTTTATGTGCTAATAATTCCAAAAATACATCCTAAAAGCTCAAAAGTATTTTCAGATAAAATTGGAACAAAACAACAGTACTAATTAGTCTTAAACACATTCATATTCATTTATTGCATCTGTAAATCATACAACTCATGATGTGGAATTGTCAAATTACTAACTACACAAAAAATAGTAACAAAAACAAGAATTACAATAGGTTGTTAAGCATAATAACCAAATTAATAATTAAAATTTACTTTCCTTTTATTCCTACCCTTTGTCATTTAAATACTCTTCTACTGAGTAGTAACACTTTTGTAACAAATACTTCGTTGATGTGTTTTTAAATTTTATGAAGGACTCAATGTTTTTTATTTCAGTTGGCAGTTTATTGTAGATATGAATTCCGTTGAATTTAAGACTGTGCTCATACATTTTCTTTTTATGATAGGTTACATGTAAGTTTGAACTATTTCTCGTGTTATGGTCATGAATATCATTGCTTTTTTTAAATTTATCTAAGTTCGTTTTAACCAGTACTATTATTTCTAAAAGGTAAATGCTTGGTAATGACAATATACCTAATTTTTTGAACCATCGCTTACAACTATCTGTTCTCTTTGAATTCATCATAATTCTAATTACCCTTTTTTGGGTAATTTTTCTAAATACTTTGATAATGCTACTACTATTACCCCATACTGTTATACCATAAGAAATTAATGATTGAAAATTTGCAAAATATACTATTCTTAATGTATTCAAATTTACACTGTACTTCAAAATTGATATTTGGAAACAAATGCTACTTAATTTCTTCATTAGACTTTCAATATGTATATTCCAATTTAGACTGTCGTCCATCCAAACTCCTAAAAATGTTGTCTTTCCTGTATATTTAATTTCATTTTCATCCATTATAATTTCAGGTAAATTAACTGCCTTATTGATTTTATTATGAAAACCCAATGCCTAACTCTTATCCTTATTTATAACTAATTTTTTATTTTGAAACCAAGTTGATACTTCTTTCAAATTATTTATTACATTTTCTTTGAGTTCGTTATCATTTTGACCTGATAGCAAGAGGCTCGTATCATCTGCAAATAAGGAGCATTTTAAAGAATTTTGTGAATAAGGTGCCAAATCATTAATATACAAAATAAATAGCAGTGGCCCTAAAACTGAACCCTGCAGAACTCCACAGGCTGTGCTAGCAGCTTTTGATTTATAGTTTTTATTTCCTTTGTAGTTTTATCAACAAACTCTATTTCTATTATTTGCCTTCGCTCTCTCAAGAAGGAGACAAGCCAGTTATTTGCAGTTCCCCATACTCCAAAATGAGAATTTCTTTAATAGTATTCCATGATCAACTAAATCGAAAGCTTTAGACAGGTCGAGGAATATTCCAATACATTTTTCTGAATTGTCAAGCTTTTGGTGCACTGTATCAGTGTAGTATTAATGGACTTTCCTTTTTGAAAGTCATGCTGCTAAAATTTTGATATAAAGTTGCACAATCTAATAAAAACCACTCTTTCTAATATTTTGGAAAAGATCGATAGCAGTGAGATAGGTCTAAAATTTTGAACTTCCAATTTTGATCCCTTTTTATACATTGGCTTTATTTTTGCCTTCTTAAAGCAGTCTGGGAATCTACCTTCACTCAGTGATAAATTTATTAAGTGCACTAATGGTTTTACTAAGTGGGAAGAGCACTGTTTTACTAAGAAATTTGAAAAACCATCCAAGTCAGTAAAGCTTTTGTTTTTCATGCTTTTTATTATGGTGTGAAGTTCATCTTCTGTTGTGGGTGCAAGAAAGATAGTTGGAAATGTTTTATTACTTATTATTTTACCTTCCGTTACTTTTGACTCCTCTACAATCAATTTTGGTACCCCAGCATAATACTGACTATCATTAACTAACATTAACGAAGATGTAGTTATGCTACGCATTTAAAGTGTCATTTTTGTTCTGAAATGGTTATAACTTGCATAAATTTAGAAGTATCCTAATTTTGAAGTTTTCTTCTTTGTCAACTGGTTGTTTTGTTAACAGTTATGCACAACAATTATTTGTATTCAATAATATGTTCTGTATATCTTACACCTGGTTTTGTGTGCATCATTTTAAATTCCTCTTCTTATTGAATGTAAAGGGAGTCGATTAATGACACTAAACAACACTTTTAAATTTTTCCGGAACATTTTTCAGAGACTTTGCCTCCATTGTCAACCGGACATCGACTGGTTCTCATTGGTGTAGTTGACGATATTTTGTCATAGGTCTCCTCTGGTGGCGGTTCAAGGAGCTTGCTGAACAAATCTTTCTGGGGGATGTCGAAATTGAATACTTTGTTCCTATTTTTTGAAATGAAGATTTGTTCCCATGTGGATAGTTCTTGTTTTCCTGATGTATGTTTTAGTAGTTTTGGTTCTGGATTTATGTTGTGGCTTTTTTTCCCAAAAATGCTTGGCAACTGCTGATTTTTCTAATTGTTTATATTTTATGTTTCTAAAGTGTTCCTTTGCTCTTGTTTCTAAATTTCTTTTGGTTTTTCAATATAAATTTGACTACAGTCACAGCATCCAATTTGATATATACCAGATTTTTTTTAGATGGAGTGGCATCTTTGATGTTTAAACAAAGTAGGTTTTTTTAAGGAGAAATGGTTGACTGGTGCTAATTCAATGTTTTGTTTTTTGAAGACTTATTTGAATTTATCAAAGGCCCATGGATGGTAAGTGAATATTTTGAAAATCATATTAGTTTCTGTAACTGAGAGGGTTGTGGTTTCCTTAATTAGCTTCTTCTGTTTCGCTAAGTTCACTTTTTTGTCTACTAATGATTTGGGAATGTCATTTTTTGTGCTATTTCAATAATTTTGTTGTATTCTGTTTTGTATTCTGCTGTGAGAGGGATGTTGACCAGTCTGTGTGCTAAACTATTGAAGATTGCCTGTTTGTGGGATCTTGTGTTGTAGCCATTAGCTTTTATGTAGTTGTCTGTCTGTGTTGGTTTTCTGTAAATGCCAAAGTTTAGTCTCTTTTTATTTTTCATTATTTTTATGTCCAAAATTGGTAAATACTCGTCTTTTACTACTTCTACAGTGAACTTCTTCTTCTTCTTCTTCTTCTTCTTCTTCTTCTTCTTCTTCTTCTTCTTCTTCTTCTTCTTCTTCTTCTTCTTCTTCTTCTTCTTCTTCTTCTTCTTCTTCTTCTTCTTCTTCTTCTTCTTCTTCTTCTTCTTCTCCTTCTCCTTCTTCTTCTCCTCCTTCTTCTTCTTCTTCTCCTTCTTCTTCTCCTTCTTCTCCTTCTCCTTCTGCACCTTCTCCTCCTTCTCCTCCTCCTCCTTCATCTCCTTTTTCTTCTTCTTTTTCTTCTTATTTTTCTTCTTCTTCTCCTTCTTCTTCTCCTTCTTCTTCTCCTTCTTCTTCTTCTTCTCCTTCTTCTCCTTCTTCTTCTTCTTCTTCTTCTTCTTCTTCTTCTTCTTCTTCTTCTTCTTCTTCTTCTTCTTCTTCTTCTTCTTCTTCTTCTTCTTCTCCTTCTTTTTCTTCTTCCTCTTCCTCTTCTTCTTCTTCCTCTTCTTCTTCTTCTTCTTCTTCTTCTTCTTCTTCTTCTTCTTATTATTATTATTATTATTATTATTATTATTCTTATTATTATTATTATTATTATTATTATTATTATTATTATTATTATTATTATTATTATTATTATTATTATTATTATTTACCAGTTACACAAAAGCTACACAGAATGAAGGGGACTTCTGAGGACATTTCCAGATAATTCAATGTACAGAATGCAACAAAAAGGTATGTCACAACTCTGGGTAAACATTTCTTGTATGTAGAGAATATAAAAAATGTTATATGAACATATGTGCAGAAATTATTTCCATGGTAAAGGTCTTTTTCTACAACTGTGTTTACATGGTGAGATGTGTAATACGTAGCTGTCCAGGGGCTGCAACCCCACAACAGAAGAGTGGTTTAATTGTACAGTAGTAGATACATAATTTATTCATCTTGTAAATCATACATTGTACATGAGTACTATGATATAAGACATGTCAAATTGTGAATATACAGTGCAATTAACTATACTTGTAAATTAACAAGTCACATCCAATAACGACAAGTCAGTGTTTGTACAAAATAATGTTTTATAAAGATATCTCAAGAATTTAATAACATACACAATTAATTCAGAAATGTAACAATATTATAAACTTTCCATAAATTCACGAACAGAATAAAAACAGTTGTCTAGCAGGTATGCCAAAACTGACTTTAAATGCTGAAAAATTGCAAGTGGTTTTATTGGCTATAGGCAGTTTATTAAAACAAAAAGTGATTCCTACAGTTATTACACTATTTTGATGAACTCTTGTGTTACTTCTATTCACATGAGTATCTTTTTTCTGTCTAGTATTATGCTTATGAACTGTCATTTAAAGGTACATTGGCTGTTTACTTTCATTAAATTTGTCTTTGTAAATTTTAAAATTTCAAAAACGAAAATACATGGCAGACGTAAGATTTTAAATTTTTTAAATAATGGTCTGCACGTAAGATGTTGATTTAACTCCTCCAAGTATTCTTAGAATCCGTTTTTTGCATTATGAATAATGATTTACAATGTGGTGAGTTACCCCTTAATGTTATGCCACATGCAAAATGCACGTTTCTGAGAGCTTGTGTGTTAACTATGTGTACCAGTTGTCTGAAATTATAAGAAACTATACTTAGTTTTTTTAATCACATGATCAACATGTGTCTCCCATTTTAGGTTACTCTGTATCCAAAGACCCGAAAATTTAGTAGTATTTACATACTTATTTACTTTATTATTATATATTAATTGTGATTGTACAGAAGACTTATTCTGAGAAAACTGAAAATGATTTAGCTGTGTCTTATCCAAGTTTACGATTAAATTATTATTGCTGAACCATTTAGAAATATTACTGAACATTCTGCTCAAGATTTGTAGCTCTTCAGGTGCCTTGCATTTAATTAATATATTTGTGTCGTCAGCATATTGAACTATTGTTTTAGCTGTAATATTTGACTTTAAATCATTTACTAACAATAGGAAAAGAATAGGACCCAAAATAGAACCTTGTGGTACACCAAACTTAATATACTTTGTGTCTGATCGGTATTCTTTAATGCAATCTTTTTCTGTATGTGAAATTTCTACCATTTGCTTCCTGTTCTTTAGATATGATTTGATCCATTCCAATGCATGCCCTCTAATACCCATATGTTCTAATTTTTATTCGCCTTTACGTCAGGTTAAATTGGGTGGAGGTGATGAATTTCACCATTGTTGTCAATGTGCTACAGAACAGTACAGTACACAGTCCGCTTGTTAAGACCAGTACTCAGTTCACGCACAATGGAGCTCCTCATTTCATTGATATGCAACTCCCTATCCAGATGTACAGACTCTTTGTGCTCGTATTCTGGAAGGGGATCAAACAATATGAAATTCTCCAAGCCTAACTCAGCATATCAGGGAGTCCATACAACAATGGGTTGATGGATGCATTAGAGCTAATGAAGGCCATTTTGAACATGTGCTGTCATTTGCTGTTTTAGCACCGTTCTGTTGAGTGTTGTATGGCGTTCAGCTGCAGAAAAAGTGCTCTAAAAGGAAATAATTTGTGGACCAATGTCATAACATTTTTTGGCTCTTCTTTCTAATATGGTTGGTTGGTTGCTAATGCTCATGGATTTGGAGAATTTACATTTTCCTTCTGGCCTCCCAATAACATGTGACTAGTTGTGCTGTCAGTTCTCCATCTGTTTTTGTCAGGGCACTACACTGGAGCAGATGATATCCGTCCATCAATGAGTTCGAGTCCCTATGCAGTGTGCAGGTCGGGGATTCAAAAATATTAATCCTGTGTAGATGAGCGGCCAAACAGTCGTGGCCAGTAATCAGTCGGAAGATGGCAACAGTACTGGTTCTTGGGTAGTCTGGGATGGGATTTTTACTTCCTTGTAGAATTTTCCATTGCTTGTTGGTTCTTTCTAATATGTGACGTTGCAATGTTTTTCCAATTCCTTCACATTTTTTTTTATGTTTTTATACACAACCATGAGTTTTAATACAATTCCCTTACTTTTTAGTGCAATTTCAAGTTGGAGGGCATTCTTTTAATGTTATTTATTGCTTGTTTATTTACTTACTGCATAATGCAGCCATATTGAAGAATTCAGTGCAGCCAAACTATCCTTGGAAATTAATTGTTCTTTCACACAGGCCATGTGTAGGCTAAAGTATGGAAAGATAGATTCAGACTGAAAAATTCAATGCTGAAATGGGGATTTGAACCACGGAACATCTGGTTGCCGTCCAGTCACTCTAACCCTTGAGCTACTATGGCCAACGTGCCAACGTGACATTAAATTCTCCAACTGACTCGTGTTTTTCCCGGTAAACGACTTAGGAGTTCTCATAAACACATGAGACAACTACCTTAATGATGACTTACTATTCTGTAAGTACTTTAAGGCCCGTGCTTTGTAGTTCGGATCACTATTAGGTCAATTAATGGAAATTGATTGTTCTTTCACACTGGCCGCATGTAGGCTAAGGTATGGAAAGATTTGTATGGAAAGATTTATGAAAGATTGTTTCATTCCTCTAAAAAAGATGAAATTCCTAATAATAAAAGTTCTGGTATTTATCAATTTGTTTAGAACGTGATCGGGTTTACATTGATAAGGCTAAACGTAATTTGGAAACCGGAACGAAAGAACATTTTCTTAAAATTACATATAGACCAACTGATAAATCAGCCGTAGCAGATCATATTTGGTCATTTAACCATAATATAAATCCTAAAGTTAAATTATTAAAACAATTTAATATCCCAATAGATTTAATGGTTTGGGAAAGGATATTTATTTTAAAATTAACATCGCGTAATGAATTTTGAAATACCAGCAGTTGATTCTGTTCTGAAGCTTGTATCGTTTCCAGATTTTCGTAATACTGAAAAAACATAACACCATAGTAACTTCCTTAATGACAAATTTGTTTTCTGCTGTAGTCTTCTTTGACTGAAGATGTGGACAAAAGTTCGTGAAATCCATTTCAATTAGAAAGAAGAGTTACATCATTTTCTTAAGTTAAGTGAAGTTTTTGTTACAAATTGTTGTATTTGTAAAATAAGGCACAATTAATATAATATATATTATATATTATAAAATATCCACACAAGAGGATTATCACGAACAAATGAATTCACGTAACTTTGGAAAATGCTTTAGCTCACTCCACCGTCATCATCATCACCGTGCATTCATAATGCACCATATCACTCTCGACAGTTGGACAAAACTCTGACAAGATATGCTCTGAAAGTAAAAATGATATGTTGCCTGTAATTATGAAATGACAAAAACTACACTCTACAGTTTAACAGAGGCCAACCAACCTAGGAGAAAGACATGTTGTGGATGTTATGGCTCTCAAAAGGGGACACACTATTGTTCGTCTACCTCCATATACAGCTTCAGTAACATGAGGTGGTAGCTAGCTGCGCAGTAGAACAGGGGCAACCAGGAGAGTAGGGGTAGGACTTATAGCCACATGCATCCAAAAGAGAGAAGAAATCGCATGCACCTTCTTGAGACTGGTTTCAGGCAACAGAAGTAACACTAGGATATGATCCAGCTACTCACTGCTTTCATCACTGTCATCTCATAGATGAATGGTGATTTCCTGTCCTCCATCCAGCAAACATTCATTGCGCATGAATTCATGTTCAATCTGAATGACATGCTGACATCTTTTCTGCCAATCTTCCGCAGAAATGTCAGCAAACTACTTGTCAGGTAACGTCATGATGTCATCCATTTTGAACGTGACATTTCTTTCTACAATCCAGTTATTTGCTGTAGCTCAAATGAGTTCCATTAGGTTTAGCTCAGGATGATAAGGTGGAAGGCATAAATCTGACTTGGGGATTTTGGGTTTGAGAGGGATGATCATATTATGTCGGGTTTGTACAAGGAGGAGAAATCAATGTTTGTGAAATGTTCCATGGAGAGGTTTTGTTCCAGCCATGAGATCATTGTATCTCTTCTGGAACTTGCAGTGGGTGCCTTGTTAAGGATCACATATAGTAAGGTGCATCCACAATTACCAATACGGAATATTTGGGAAGAATAGGGATCAGTCTTTCTTTTACCCACTTTTCATAATTCGTGTAGTTCAAATCATCGTGGTAGTCACCGGCTTTCTGCTGGGACTTGAACCGAATATATGCGTTAGGGATAAACCCTTGCTCACCTCCAGCATGCACGATGATAAGATGCTGAACTTTTGATATCGGTGCTAAGTGGCCATGGAAACTGTCATCACTCCAAACATAGTGTGAGATGAATAGATATATGTCTCGTCCATATTTATTATGGGACTGCCCTCGCTTCATCATTCTGAGATAATGGAGGCGCTTAGTTCTGATGTTATGGCAGTCCATTAAAATTCTGTTCTTTTCTGTCTGCTTCCATGTGAAACCCAGCTTTAGGAGTATTTTTCTGAATGTGGATATGCTCCCTTCAAAGTTTATCAAATCCTTCAATTTAGCATGCACCTTCTTCAGTGTCAGTCTTTGTGAATCATATAGAATTTGTTCATTACTACTGCTCATTAAAAGTATCCAAACTGGCATGATAAGACCTCCTTAGTCTCTTTTTATGAAGTGTGGAGAATGAAGTCGAAGTACCACGATCATTATCTTTTGTTTCCTCACACTTCTATCGGAAACACTTGTTGCCCTAGCCACACTCTTCCCAATGTTTTTGATGCTGATGGTTACTAAGCCAGCTGGCATGTCTTTTCATGTACTTATAAAGATTACTAAGGTAGCTAAAAAATATGAATGAACATAAGGCGGAGCTAGGCGTGACTGTTCTATGGCTACTAGCCAATGTGGTGTATGCAAGATTGTACAGTTAAGCTCGCATACTGGCTCGCTTTGCCGAAGCATGCTGCTAATTTCTTCGCACGCTCTAAAAATACCAACAAAAGAATTATTTTGTTTCTCCCATGTTACAGAGCTATTTTTTCTGAGTATTGCTGTCCAAAACCCCATGTTTGTAGCACATCTGGTTTCGGTGATATGGAAAGTTAAGGCACCTGACTGGAAAGAAAAGAATTAACTGTCAGTGAAGAAAAGCACGCACGTGATATGCTGCAGTTGCATTTTTTACCTTGCATTCAGTGAAGTGGTGATCTTTTAAGAGTGTACACATGCTTTTCAAAGCTAGTAAATATACCACTTAACAAGCTTCGTACTGGTGTGCCTAGTAGTAACTGCAAAACAACTCATAAGATTTTACATGTATCGGCTACAAATTCTCTTGCTAATGTGTATTCCTTTTTGAAACAGATGTCAATTAAAGACATTTTCTAAAGTACAAATTTCGCTCAGAGTGGAAAATTAATGTTACAAGCTTGCCACGTGAGTACTCATTCTGTAACGAACATTGATAAAGAAGGGAAACAGTTTACCAAATTAGGAGAAGTTTCCATATTTAGATCTCCAAGGAAACATCAAGCAGCTAAAACAATGTGCTACAAATTTACACAATATGTGTTATATATATGTATATTGTATAATTTTTAGTTATAAGTACTTGACGTGTCCTATATCATGTAATATGATCAAAAGGATGAATAAAAACTAACTAACTAACAATTTTCAAAAGTATGTTTCATGTAGAACAAATTATGATTTATATGACAAGGGTGAATATCCAACTGCCAAAAGGCTGGCCAATTTAATGAGAGGGAAACAGAATGTATGGATTCTGTATCTTCTATGCGTAATATTCTGAAATCTCTTGGGTTCAAACATAGAAGAACCAATTATGTTCGCAAATCTCTGCTTGAAAGAAGCATTATTGTTGCTGCAATACTGAAATTTTTGGACACAATGCATAACATTAGTACATGAGATTCAGGGTGTAAAAATACTTCATAAATACACATTCATACCTTCCATATTTTTTAAGTATTTTAATGAAACAAAAATTGGTTTAAAGTTCACTACAGACCTTACACAAATATGGCATAATTAAAATAGAAACTATATTCACAAATCGTTGAAATTTCACTATTTTGTTTCACTGTGGCAAACACCTTATTTTGCAGAACGCATCTAATTTGAATCATTTTGTTTTGTGTGCATATGAAAGATAGCTACGTAAGCAAACCGTTCTCCAGTTCGAGGTTTTAAGGTTCAGATTATGCAGTAATCATTGTGTATGTTCTCACACACATGCTGAGATATTAAGCAAACATCTGTGTCAGCATCTGTATCACTGTACACCTCAGCATCTGTATACTTGCTAGATTGAGACAAAGACAGATATATCTTACATCTCTGTCGCCTGCTAGCATTGGAACTGGCAACGCCAAGACAGTGGGATAAACGTATTTGTTGAACTCACGTTTATTCTTATTTTGTAGCTACTCTAACAACTTTCCTGGTTTGGGAATGCAACACTTTACCTTGAAGTTTGCTGTCCATGTTTTAAAATATTAGTCTGCAGTAAAATAAAATACACTTTATGCAGGCGCACACGCACTTACAAGTACGCTTAAAACAACAGAACAATGAGAACTACTATTTACTATACATATATTAAAGTACACTGTCATATACATATAAAACTATAAATCACACGGACCCGAGCCTTAAAAAATTCATAAAATGCACATGCAACCTGAACGACTCCCACAAGTGTTAACTGACCCCCACCCTTACTGCCAGTAGGTGTCGGACAGAGTGAGTCACTGCGCATATTTTCTCAGCTACCACCTCTGAATAAACGTACTGTAACCGTGATGTAAATGCAATTGAACTAGCGTGGGCAAAAATGAAGGATGTTTTCAGAAGATGTAACGTTAGTGGTGATATGTCAACCACAAATCTGCAGAAACTTGCTATAGAAGCATTCTCTTCTATAACTGCGACGGATTGGGAAGGATACTGCTAGAAGTTCCAAGAGCTGGAAATGAAATATTGGAGAAATGATGGTGTGGTAGAAAATGCAATTGATGAAATTATCATCAACACATCAGAGGATACTAGTGATGAAGGTGATGCAGTGGAATCAGAAATCGAAGAATCACAAAGCAAATAAGTGAGTATTTATAGCTGTCATAATATTTGTTTTCTATTTTTATGTGTTTCCTAAATAGATTATCGAAGGACTTTTCCTAGAATAGCTCCAGAGCTTCTGTAGTAAATTTAATATTATGTCACAGAATCAGTTTGGCTTTCAGAAAAAGAAATCAACAATACGTGCAGTTAGTAAGGGAAATGATATAATTGTTCGTGCATTAGATAAAAAGGAGTTAGTTATAGCGATTTTTCTTGATCTATCAAAAGCATTTGACTATGTTAATAATAAACATCTATTGGCGAAATTAGGAAACCATGGGATAAGAGGCATACCATTAATATGGTTAAGCTCGTACCTGCAAAACAGGGTGCAGTGTGTCGAAATAATACACAATACAGGTGGACATTTGAATAGACTTTAATCAGCATTCAAACGTGTAACACATGGAGTGCCTCAGGAGTCAAAATTGGAGCCATATCTATTTATCCTATATATAAATATTTTATTTAAAATAATACAGGATGCAGGTGGATTAGCCATTGGATATGCAGATGATACAACTGTAGTGGTAACAGGTAAGACAGTAGCAGAAGTACAGGAAAAAGCAAACTCCTTATTAGAATCAATTAGCACTTATTTGGTACTAAACACAAACAAAACCGAATGGATGCAAATTCAACTCGGTAACAGAACAAAATCTGACATCACATTAACAGTACAAAATAAGCAAATTAGCCAAGTAGCACAGACAAACTTTTTAGGATTAGTTATAGATAGTAGCACAAACATATATAAAAGATCAACAAGAAAATAAACAAGGGCATATATGTATTAAAACAGACAGCACAAATTATGGATGAAGTCAGTGCACTAAGGCTTTATTATGCATTTATTCATGCACACCTAAGTTATGGGGTCATTTTATGGGGAGCAGCAGGTAAGAAAAATATGTTAAAAACATTTAGGCAACAAAAGAAAGCAATAAGAATAATGGAAAAAATCCCTAGGAGACAATCATGTAAAAGTAGTTTTAAAAAACTTAAAATAGTCACATTACCCTGCTTATATATATTTGAATGTCTCAAATATGTAATAAGTAACCTCTTAGAAGGAAAAAATAGAAACATTCATGAATAAAATACAAGAACAAAACAGAACTTCCTTAAAAATATGTTCAGGGGAACATTAGCTGCCAAATGTATTGAAATTACCGCAAAAAATTTATACAATTATTTACCTCACTCTATCAAGGCAATAAATGAAAAAGTGAAAAAAATTTCTGCAATAAAGACTTACCTTGTGAAAAATGCTTTCTACTCAATTGACAATACAAAAATGGAAGAGAGACTTGGTTTAGTAAATTTTGTTATCGATCTATTTTGTATATCTAGAACTGCTAATAATCTGTAAAAGATTTTTTTTATTATTGATCTGTAAAAATGTAATTGTATTTTTTGTCGATGCTTTGTAAAAAAATGTTGCAAATGGCAGAATAAATCTGAATCTGAATAAACATACAGCTTATCGGAACGAGTTCAATTTACTGTTTGTCCACACATCTCACAGTTTCGCTTATCGTACACGCTATTTTGCTGAACTGTGTTTTTCGAGGATGACCACACTGCAGAAACAAAAGAGCATTAGCTCTTGCTTCTTCCCCTCTGCATGCACCACATGGTAAATCTAGCGCTCAAGTTATCGTGCATATATGGTACTACTTGAGCTTTTTATACTGAGCACTGGAATCTAATAGAATGAACGGTCAGAGCCAAGAAGGCCTGTAACAACTGAACATACTCTAGTGTTAGCACTTGCACATTTCACTGCATCATGTGACATTTGCTGCTCTTTTCTTGTGCTATCCTACCTATTTTCTTTTATGTCTGGCTTATAAATTTACCCAACTCAGTTACTTAAAGTATCAAATGGCTGAAGCATATCCTCATTAGTGAGCCTTTCCACAAATAAGTCTGCATCAGGACAATTGCCATCTCCCCGAAGAATGTGCAACTCAAGATCCTCATATGTACACTCAAGAAATATGGATTCTGGGAAGATTTTACGTAGGTACAATACACTGGGTATTGTAATGTCCACCAATCGCAACATGAAATTTACCAAGGCCCCTTTCGAAGTCTGTGGATTCTCAAAGGACTATTCCTGAAAAAATGACCTTTATTAGTTAACCATCATGAAACAGCGTCAAAACTATGTTTCCATCATATGCAGTTACTATTGTTTCATCAAAAAGGTTCCCAACACATATATCATTAAGGAAATGTGACTACAGAATATACTTACACAATTAGCCATTGAAGAGGAGGATTCTTTGTAACTTAGTTTTTGTACAGATCACCAGAATCCAGCTTGGTACAAGTGCAATGATACATGATCTCAGTGAAAGTGTTGCTTGCTGGAAGTTTGTACCAACTTTGATGTAGCGTCTTCAGACTACTGTTACAACAGGTCAATGTTCTTTACTGACAAAATGATGGCGGTAAAGAGAAAGATAGTGGTAATATTTGCTAGAGATGTTTTTTTTTAGGAGGGGAGGGAGTAATGAATTGGAAAAAGGAAATTTGTTGATTTTTTAAATTGTGGTATGTGTAGGAGTCTGCGGTGTTTACAGTGTTCACGGGGGTCAATGTCGTACTCCACGAGGCCACGAATCAAGGCACTTAAGTTGTAGGAAGGGGATGTAAAGGTCTCAATGGGTGCCTGCATTGGGTATGTACCAATCGGCATTGACTGTTATGCAGGGAGAACGGTTTTGGAGTGCCTGGCTCAAAAATTTGAGGTTTAGTACCTTAAAAATATTAAGTACACTATTTTGCACTGTCCACGCAATGTGACACACTATTTTGCTGTTTAGATCATTATAATTTAAAATAGGATCTGAAGCTTTCCTGGAGATGTATATTTTTGTCGATGGCTCTAAATCACTGTACCTGGCTCGCAGCCCAAGTACGTCTAGAACATTATATTTTGATTGGTTACCCAATTCTGTGTCTACATAATGTTGCACAATGTCACACTAGGCGTAGTAAACACAGAAAGAGTCGCAGATGCGACTAGAACATAAACTTAGTTTACCATTGATGTTTTCAATCACTTTACACTTACACTTTAAACAACGGAATGTTGGATAACTTTGCACGTTTAATACTTATAAAGAACACATCCGCACTTTTATATTATTTAACTCAGAATCTCTATGACGCGAACAGAACTGCGGATTCTTTAAGGTAAACAGAATGATAAAATCACATAACATGAATCAATGCAACGTTTACATGTTGTTTCAGGGACACCAACATCACAGAAGGGGAAAGTAAGCCAAGCGCAGCCAGAGATTATTGTAGTGGCCAGAAAGAAGAGAAGAGGTAGATGATGAGTATGGCCTGAAAGTTGACCTAAAGATTCTATAAATATGAGCTATAAAATGCCCTTAAAATATAAAAAATGCACAAAAATCTAAAAAAAATGACCTAACAAAAATTAATAATTTCTTTCATAATAAATTAATAACTGTCACACACAGATTATGAATATGTGGTTCGAATTACATTTTAAAATTGACTTTCTTAGTAAATAATGCAATTATTGATACTAAATAATAAATAAATTCAAAATCCATTGGGACATTTTCAATTTTATAAAATCTGAAAAAATAAGTTACTGTACCCATTAGCCAAAACATACCTTACTTAGCGTTGGTCATGTTCAAGTTATCAAAAGTAAAGGAACGGCGGTTGTCAGCTAAAACTGCTTTATACTTTAAGAAACTTCTCTCCTTTTCCACAGATCTTATAGGTGCATATTTGAAAAACAATATGTCACGGCCTTTTCCCCTTCAGCTGAGGTGGTGCGGGCGCTTCGGACCCCTAGCACTCGTGGTACCTCTGACGCTACTAGAGGAACCTCGGGGACAACATTTGAGCCCCTCCCTCATTGGGAGTTGTTCGGATTGGTTTGGACTCGAGGGGGCAGTGGTTCACGATTCCCGTGGGTGATCGGTTACGTCTTCGGACGGGGTTCAGGGAAGGCATTAATATTCCCGCGTACTAGCCAGCATAGCTAGTAGAAGGTGCGCTAGATCACCAGGCGGCCCTACCGAGGTCATATCGGTAGCCTTCCCATTTTCGAGTTAGAGCGCGCAAGTGGCGTATCCACTTCCATCCCGTCTTGAGTCCACAGGTCCAGATGGGGGGCTAGTTAGTCTCTAGGTCTTGCCATATGGAAAGCCCCACGGAGGCGCCGGGCGCCCTTTTGGGACAGCTCGGTAAGTCCCTGGTCGAAGGAGGCCCGGGTCCTTGGTCGTACGGGTCCATGACTAATAGGAGTAGAACCTCTGGCATTAACTTGTCACTGCCTGTTAGATCATGTTCAAAAATATCAGTTATGAAGTTTTCTCGTGACAGCATATCGGCAATCTGACAAACTTTCTGGTATCCTTTATTTTTGTTCAGCACAAATTTTAGTTTTGTCTGATTTTGTCCCCAATTTCACCTTTTACATTTTGTATCCTCTCTTCCGCGATCTTCACTAACTCAAACGACTTATCCAATGTCATGCCACTTTCTTCAATGTGGGTTATGGTTTCTGTCAAAAATGTAAAATGTGATATAATTAAAGCTAATTTACCTTGTATTTGAGTATCAGAAAACATCATGTGCGCTCTCAATTGCCTTAGAATCTACTCTATCAAAGCTATTCACTACTTCTCTCACTAGAAAATTGTCACAGTTATATACGCAGTTAACCATGTACCTCACCGTGTTAAAATTGGTGCCGGGGGCAAAGCTATATTAGGGGCGTTTCTTTGAAATGCTTAGTTCGGGTTGGCTCTCTCAAAAATAGCTTCTTTGCTGCAGAAATTGGTGTATCTGCTTCTGGAAATGTGGATCTGGCCTGTTCCGGGCCCGCCTCGGTAGCTTAGTGGTAGCATGTCTGCCTCACGTTCAAGAGGTCCCGAGTTCGAATCTCGGTCAGGGCGAGTTACCTGGATAAGATTTTCTCCGGGGCTTTCCCTCATCCTGAAAAACGAATGTCGGGTAACTCTAAGCTCCGTAGACCTCGGATTCATTTGAGCATCACTGCACCCATTTCATTCACCTCCGGCATGACTTAAGGTTGGAGGACGTAAATTACAAATAAATAAATAAATAAAATAAAAAAAGCTCATCTCAGTGTATAAGCAAGTTATCTTTGATTAACTTATATACAATTATTTTGTGTTGTATTCTGTTCTGTTTATCATTTAATACTTCCATCCCCAACCTCAGTAACTCCCCTTAAAAAGGTATAAGTTGCATATGTCCACCAGCTTATTTGTCATCATGAACTGCTATAACGGAATGTTGGAACACGTTAAACACTCATAAGCTATAATTAAGCAATAGCTTCTTTTGTTGCGGTTTCATAAGCCAAAGAGCATGCCGGTATGTTTACAAACAGCTACAGCACGCGGGACAGCGTGTGACCTACACCTGAGAACTCCGACAGCGTGAGGTACGCGTCGTTTTTCCTGTCACTGCCTAATCCACACTCATTCTGGAATGTCTTTTATGCGGCTCTCTTGGCGGTAAAAACTATCTATATGTGCCACATAGAAGCTGAGCAACTACTTCTATTTGGTGGCGTTTCCAAATATATATATATATATATATATATATAGTCATCCGGACGTCGGGACTTCCTGTGGAGCCAGCGGGCGGTGGAGCTGGACGGGAGGCGTTCGCCACGCCCATCCATTTGTCTTATAGCGGTAACGAGGGTTGGCTGGAAAAACATCACTGTGCCGTCTTTTTCCCCTCCCCCTGTCGTCGTGAACCTTCGTGATGATTCACTGAACCGTGAGACTTCGAGAAAACAGCGATATTCCTATAAAAGGGGCCGCAGTGCCGAGTGAGTTGTTTTTGGCGAGCAGCGTGAGGAGCGCCGAGTGAGTTAACGGACAAGAAGACTGTGAACGTGCATCGTACCTGCGAGTGCAGTGGACCTGTGACAGACGAACTGGTGAATTGTAATTGTGTGCATTACGTAATTCTGTGTAATCGGCAAGTGTTCCGATTGTATTAAGTGGAAATAAAGAACATTGTTGATTTGTACAATTGGACTTTTAACGAGGGTTGGCTGGAAAAACATCACTGTGCCGTCTCTTTCCACTCCACCTGAGTTCTCGAACTTACGGGATATTTCATCTAATACAGAACCTTCTAGATTTGCCAGTTGGCCCCATATAAGCAACACGTCGGGCTGGAGGAGGGTCAGTGCTTGACGAGCATCGTAGGAGCGCCGTGCTAGTGAATGGACGAGAAGACTGTGTACGTGCATAGGAAGAGTGTACGTAACTGTGAGCGTGCAGTGGAATTCTAACGGACGAACTGGTGAATCGTAATTGTGTGCATTACGTAATTCCGTGTAATCGGCAATTTTTCAACGGTAATTCGGTGGAAATAAAGAACATTTTTTGAGTGGTGCAATTGGACTTTTCATTTCACGAACCCACAAATTCACAATGGTGTCAGACAACGTCACCGAACATTACAACCATGGACGCGGTATTGGAAAAGATTTTGGAGAAGATGATAGAAATGAAGGCCGCATTGACCTCGGAAATGAAAGCGGCAAATAATAGCCTGGCCGCGGAACTGACAGAAATGAAGACGGCTAACGACAACATCACCGAGAAGATGGAAGAAATGAAGGCCGAGTTAACCACAGAAATGAGACCAGCGAACGGCAGTCTGGCCACGGAAATGAAGGCGGCGAACGAGTCTCTCGCCGCAAACTTTGAAGAACAGTTGGCCGGCGTAAAAGAGGACGTCACAGAGTTATGCGAGCGCGTCGAAGACCTGGAGAGCCGCGTTAATGAGCTGGAAGGAAAGGCCGACAGCAGCGTCAAGTCCCTGAACGCCATGGTGGAGGACGTCGTCGGCAGGAGGTTGAAGGATTTGAAGGCCGAGGCGCTAGGTCGCGACACAACATCGGCGCGTGTCAAACCTCCGAAATATGACGGCGCGTCAACTTTTGAGGTCTTCCACCGCCAATTCGACGCAGTGGCCAAGCACATTAAATGGTCACCAGAGGAGGAGGCCACATAGTTAATAGCCAGGCTCCAGGGATGGGCCGCGGAAGTCCAGCCTCATCGCGGACGGTTGAGTAAGAGGAAAGCCGTGCCACGTGCTGGTGGACACCGGGCGGCCGTGACCATCATCAGATTTGACGTGGCGAAGGGTTTGCCGACAAGGAAGCCGAGCCGACCATACCAGCTTATCACGGCATCGGGCGACACCTTGCCTGTTGAGGAGGCCCTGCTGAAGCTGACCTTGGGACGGAGTGCCGTACGTCTGCGGGTATTCGTCGCGAAAGTAGCTGAGGAGGTGATACTGGGATTGGATGCCCTCAGGAGCCATGAGGCGACGGTTGATGTCGGCAAGAAGGTCCTGCGGCTCAACAGAGAAGAGGTTATACTCCGTCAACCAGAAGAGCGCCATGGAATTTGCAGGGTCGTCTTGGACGAAGAAGTGGTTGTCCCCGGGAGGAGCGAGGAGGTGGTGACACGCGACTGAAAGGCCAGAGAACCAGGAACATGATGCTGGACCAGAAGACGCCTGTGCACGGACTATGTGTAGCCAGGGCACTGCTGCCGTACCGAGAGGATGTGCCAGTGAGACTGCTAAATCCAACGGACACCGATCACGACGTTCAGGCCGGGACGGAGTTGGGAACGTGCGAGCCCGTGGTAAGCGTAGCAGCAACCGACAAGACGCAGGAGCCGGTGCCGACGCAACACCTGGGGCCCCGGCTAGAAGGCTTACTGGAGAGGGCGGCCGACAACCTGACCGCAGAACAGCTGGAGAAAGTTCCACAACTGCTAAGACGATACCAGCGCGTCTTCAGCCAAGGTGATAGTCACTACGGCCACACGGACAAAGTGCTTCACCGCATCGACACCGGGGACGCCCGGCCTATTCGGTAACCACATAGACGCGTTCCGCTGGCGAAGCAAGGAGCGGTACGAGGCATGCTGGAGGACATGAGATCCAGGGGAGTGATTGAAGAGTCGGATAGCCCTTGGTGTTCCCCTGTCTTGGTGACGAAGAAGAACGGCGAGCTGCGCTTCTGCGTATACTACAGAAAGCTGAAAGCTGTCACTCGGAAGGACTGTTTTCCCTTACCCCGGATTGACGACACCCTAGACACGCTAGCTGGTGCACAGTGGTTCTCGACCCTGGACCTGAAGTCGGGCTACTGGCAGGTAGCTCTAGACCCAAGAGACAAGGAGAAGACCGCATTCTCGACAGGCCAAGGGCTCTGGCAGTTCACGGTTATGCCCTTTGGCCTCTGCAACGCACCAGCTACCTCCCAACGCCTCATGGAGTCAGTGATGAGAGGGCTGACTTACAACGCCTGCCTGCTATACCTGGACCACATCATTATCGTCGGAAAGACTTTTGATGATCATTTCGAGAATCTGAGTAAGGTGCTACAGAGACTGCAGGCGACCAACTGGAAGCTGAACGCGAAGAAGTGCCAGCTCTTCCGCAAGGAAGTGAACTACTTGGGCCACATAGTCTCAGCAACCGGAGTGGCCACAGACCCGGAGAAGATACAGACTGTGAGAGATTGCCCTCGCCCAAGGGATAAGAAAGAGCTGCGCAGTTTCCTGGGGCCTTGCAGTGAGTACCGCCGCTTCATAAAGGGGTTCTCCAACATCGCCAAACCCCTCACCCGCCTGACAGAGGAACACCGGCCTTATGTGTGGACGGACGACGCCGAAGACGCTTTCCAGCACCTGAAGGAGACCCTGTGCAGTGCTCCAATTTTGGGTTTCCCACAACCGGGTGGTGCCTTCATTGTGGACACCGACGCCAGCGACCATTGCATTGGAGGTGTCCTATCACAGATCCAGGCCATGAGCGGGTGATAGCCTACTACAGCAAGACGCTATCCAAGTCAGAGAAGAACTACTGCGTCACCCGACGAGAGTTACTGGCGGTAGTAAACCCATTGGAGCGCTTCCACAAATACCTGTACGGTCAGCCATTCCACCTGAGGACTGACCATTCCTCCCTAACCTGGCTATTGAGCTTTAGGAGCCTGGAAGGCCAGACAGCACGTTGGGTCCAGAGGCTGCAGGAGTACGACCTCACCTCGGAACATCGTAGAGGAAAGAGCCACGGTAACGCAGACGCCATGTCCCGAAGACCCTGTCCCAAAGAGTGCGGCCAGTGCACAAGGGTGGAGAAGAAGGTGCGTGCCGCAGAAGTTCGAGTAGTCACGGCAGTGCCTGCGGATGGCCGGGATAGCGCAGGCCTGAGGTGGGAGCAGCTGGCGGACACAGACTTGGGGCCGCTCTTGAGGGAAGTGGAGGCAGGGACGAGACCAACCTGGGAGGACATCGCACCGAGGAGCGCCACCTACAAGTCGTACTGGGCCCAATGGGACTCGTTGAAGACCAGGGAGGGCGTGCTGTTCCGGGTATGGGAATCTCCCGATGGGAAGACGCACAGAGAACAGTTGGTACTTCTCCGGAGCAAGGTCCCGGAAGTCTTGGAAGAAGTGCACGCCGGTACTTCAGGAGGACACCTGGGAGCGAACCCAACGATTAACAAACTACGGCAGCGCTACTACGGGCTGAGGCTCCGAGCAGACGCTAAGAGATGGTGCCGTCAGTGTCACGTATGCGCGGCGAGTCACGGCCCCCAGACTAGGAGCCGGGGTCGCATGCAGCAGTACAACGTCGGACGCGTGTACAACTGTGAGCGTGCAGTGGAACTCTTGCGGACGAACTGGTGAATCGTAATTGTGTGAATTACGTAATTCCCTGTAATCGGCATGTGTTGAACTGTAATTCGGTGGAAATAAAGAATATCTTTTGAGTGGTGAAATTGGACTTTTCATTTCACGAACCCACAAATTCACAATATATAGTGGAGTGAACTGTTTGAGAGACATTCCTTGTTATTTGCCTCTACAATTGTGAAATGGGAAGTCCTTATTCATTTTATTCATCTCTTGGCCATACAAAGAGAATGGAATGTCAAAGTCATCACTAGGACCCGGATTTTGATGAAAAGTCATCCTTTTTCTGAGTAGTCACAGGCGATGCTTATTGGAAATTAAGTGCATTCTGGAACAAATACGAATTTATTGAGCATTTTCATCTGTAGCCCGAATTCGGGAGGCCAGGGTTCGATACCTCTGGCCGACCGAGATTCGAACTCGGGACCTCTTGAACTTGAGGCAGACATGCTATCATCTACGCTACCGAGGCGGCCATGAGCATTTTATTTCTCCTGTTCGATATTACTAAGTAAAGCATTTTGTAACTGAAAAGGAAGCTGTTGATATTAACAGTAAGTTTTTGAAAGTAGTATACAATTAAGATCATAACAAAATGCCCTGAAGTTAAGCAAATAAATATTATTATTGATGTAACTATTTTTTACAATTCATATGTTTAATGAAACTAAACTAATCGTGCGTTCGTTGAACTCCCTTCAGCTCTTCCATCCATCAAAACCATATCCGTCATTTCGGCGTTCATATAGCGCTCCATATTGCTTGGATTTGCTATCTAAGTACGCGCAAATTCCCCCCTGTTAGGACGGAATGTGTAGTTTTACACTGAAGAGCAACCTTGCAACTGACCGAGTTATTAGTCAACTTTTTCACAAGTAACTGCCCTTTACCCCATTACCTGAAAGGTAGGCTAGGGTCACTGATCAAGAGCAAGGAGTAATGTTTTTGTTTTCGTGACCGCTGCATCCCAATAACAACCTTTGGGGTTCGCATACCTGTGTCTCCTGCGCTGCCTAATCACAAAATCGTGTAATATTTAATGCTGCATAAAATTGTACCTAAGAGAACTTCGAAGCTGCGACACCGTAATTCGGACTGGTTAAGTTATAAACTACTCCGCGGCTATAATCGTTTTAAGACAACCTGCATGTATAACATAAATTGTGTATATTAATAAGCTCTACCTATTTGTGTGGTACGTTTTTATGTGTCCCCTACAATTTAGTAGTCATGCAAACATAGATAATGAAGAGGCCGTTCACAAATAATTCAAGATATAAGTTACTTACATTTTACCTGGCGTCAAAATATGTCAAATACAGTTAAACTTGTATAAAACGGACCCCCTTATATGCCGGAAACCTGCAAAAACGGAATTGATCCATTTCCCATGAAAAATTATACTCTAATGCCCGAATTCACCAACAGATGTTAAGACGTAACACGAGTTTAACAATAGTTAAAACAAAAACTGCATTTAACCAACAAATGCTAGCTTAACACTCATTAATCTACATTCAACTGGATACAGAGCTCGTTGCGAGAGAGCTGCCTGGTATATGAATGCAATAATATTATATAATAGCAGAGTCCTTTAGTAATTGTTAAATAAAATGCAGGCTAATTTAACATAATAAGTTAATAAATAGCCCATGGCGCGACAGCCCTTAGAGGGCCAAGGGCTACCATCCCGACTGCCGGCCTCACGCCCACTTACGTATGGCAGAGGTGGACGATCATCCAAACGATACGGGGAGGAGACGTGGTGAGCATTTTGGCATCCCCCAGCCGGAATGTTGGTTTCCGTGACCAGAGCCGCTTTCCTCACGATGCTGAGTGGGCACCGGTCTTATACCCGGGACCTAAAAACCCCACCACATGGTTGGGATCCAACCCGGGCCGCTTTCCGTGGCCAGGGACCAAGTCATGCTGCCTTAGCCAGTTACGCCACGGCGCAGGACATAATAAGTTAATAGTGTCTGTAATTTCACCTCCCTTCTGTCTAATCTGTATATAGTATACAGAACACATTTATGTGATATGTGAAGCAGAAAGACAAAATGTGAGGCTATTACGTTTATAAGAATTGAAACATTTGCATACTTTTCTCTCTCCGAAATTGGCTCCCACAGAGCAGTGATCAGAAAACTACTTACAGTACTGTACTTATAGGAGGGGTTTATCGTACTGTACAAATAAAAGAAAACGTCCATTAACTTCGCCAAATCAACAGCTTAACCGTTTTGTCTGTGTCTCTCTTCCCACCCTGATGTTTACAGCAGAATTAAACTAGGTTGAGAAGGATTATACGCAGGCCGTTATGCTGGGCCCATTGTTCGTATGTCCCCAAGTGGGGGCACCCCCGGGAGGAAGGATGAGGCGAAGGAGAGAGAGGGCGGCCGACCCAAGGAGCCACGACAGTACAGAGGGCAGGTTCCCTACAGTTTACTTGGATAGAGACTTCCCCCAACAGGCCACGACAACGAACTCGATCCCCCACAGCGGGACGGCATCAAGCCCAGCAGCTGAGCCCTAATGGTACCAAGGCAGGCAGTCCAATCCCCAAAGGTCCCTGGCTGGCGATCCGAGCCCCAAAGGTCCCTGCTTGCGATCCGAGCCCCAAAGGTCCCTGGCCGGCAATCCGGGCACCAAAGGTACCTGGCCGGCGATCCGAGCCCCAAAGGTGCCTGACCGGCGATCCAAGCCCCAAAGGTCCCTGGATGCTGCCGCTGCCGCTGCTGCTGCCACCACTACCGCTACTATTACTACTACTATTATTATTGTAATCGTTGTTATACTTAAATGGAAAGTGGCTATGCTTATTTTACTGCTAAAAGGCAATAAGTCAGCTGAAGGAGCATCATCATTTCGACCGCTGTGCCTTTTGAATACATTGAGTAAGTTGTTTGAAGATTTACTAAGGTCAAGGCTGGAGGAGGAAATAGAAACGGGGGAGGGTCCATCCCCCAACCAATATGGCTTTCAAAAACGCAGATCCACTATCCAGGCCATTGAAGCGGTACTTAAATTGAAGCAAGATGCAGCAGAGAAGTGGGTAGCAGTAATTACGTTGGATGTTAAAAATGCATTTAATACTGCATCATGGAGCTTAATAATAAAGGAGTTGCAAAGGAGGAACGTCTCCCTATATCTAATTAATATAGCGAGGAAATATTTCCAGGACAGATTCATAAAGTTGAACAAAAGCGTAGGCGTGCGGGTAACTGCAGGGGTACCACAGGGTTCAGTATATGGACCTACACTGTGGAATATTCTGTATGATGGAGTGTTACGACTGAAATTGCCGAAAATATTACGTGTTATAGGCTTTGATGACGACTTGGCACTGGTTGTAGCAGCCACGGATGAAAAATATATAATGTCTAGACGAAATGAATGTCTAAGGCGCATAAATGGCTGCATGAAGAATTGCGGATTAGATCATGCTTCGCAAATAACTGAGGTTGTCGTCTTAAAAAGACCGAGGAAGCGACAAGAGGCGTCTTTTACCATTAGAAATAACACGGTGGTGCCTAAAAAAGCAATTAGATATCTAGGTGTTATGCTGGGAGACGGCGGTACATTTGGAGAGCATATCAGGATTATAACTCAGAAGGCAGAGAAAAAAGCTGCAGTATTGGGCAGATTAATGCCAAGTAATGGGGGCCCACGAACGATCAAAAGACAGATATTATGTGGAGCAGTCTGTTCAATGCTGCTATATGCCGCATCCGTGTACTACGTGATACTAAGGAAAGAGATCTATAAAAACCATCTGTTAAAGGTACAACGAAAACTTCTACCCAGAGTGATCTGTGGATATAGAACCATATCCACTAAAGCCTTACAGGTTGTTGCAGGGGGCATTCTCTTCGATCTTTTAATTAAAGAAAGAAAAATAATGAAAGAAGAACACATTGGTTCTGCAGAAGGGAAGAGGAAGTTGAGAGAAAACATAATAGATGAATGGCAGAGAAGATGGACAGACACTACCGATGTAGCACAATGGACCAAGAAAATCATTCCAGTCATTCAAAGGTGGCTAAATTGCAAACAGGCATGTGGACTACTTCTTTACACAGATATTAACAGGCCACCGAAGATTTCGTTACTATGCCAAGAGAACGGGCAAAACAAATGATGATAAATTTGCCTATTGTCCCGAGAAAGATAGAGCAGAACATACATTTTTTCCTCTGCCAACAATGGAATATCTATAGAAATGACGCCAATCAAAAACTTAATAACATCCAAGACATCTTGCTACGAACTCCAAAATCTTGGACCATTGTAAAGAGGTTAGCAAAAATTATTATGCAAACCAAAGATTGCGACGAAAGGAATTAGTGACCATCAGACAGCTGCCATTTTGAACTTATGCTAGCACCAGCAGTCCCAAAATGGTATGCAGAGCATGCAGTGGCTTTTAGTTGGCGAAAATACAACTCGCAAGTTGGCGTCTTTCTAAAATTTTTCCACTGCGTAAAAAAACTACTACTAATACTACTACTACCACTACCACCACTTAGTACCACCACCACTACTACCACCACTACCACCACCACTACTACCACCACTAGTACTACCACCACCAGCACTACTACCACCACCACTACTACCACTACGACTAGCACTACCACTACGACTAGCACTACCACCACCTCAACTACCACCACCACTACTACCACCACCACTACCACAATCACCCCACCACTACTACCAATAGCCCCACCACCACTACCACCACAACTACTACTACCACCACTACTACCACTACCACCACCACTAACCCCACCACCACTACCACTACCACCACCACCACTAATCCCACAACCATTACCATCACCACCACTACCACCACCACCACTACCACCACCACCACTACTACCACTACGACTACCACTACCACCACCACTACCACCACTACTAACTACTACCACCACAACTACTACTCCCACCACCACTACCACCACCACTAACCCCACCACCACGACCACCACCACCAAAACTACTACTACCACCACCACTACTACCACTACCACAACCACTAACCACACCACCACTACCACTACTACCACCACTAACCCCACAACAACTACCACCACCACCACCACCACTACCACCACAACCACCACCACTACCACCACCACCACTATTACCACCACTACCAATACCACCACTACTACCACCACTAGCACCACAACCACAACTACCACTACTACCACCTCTACCAATACCACCACTACTACCACCACTACCACCACAACTACCACTACTACCACCTATACCACTACCCCTACCATTACCACTACCACTACCACTATAACCACCAGCACAACTAACCCCACCACCACTGCTACCACCACTACCACCACCACCACCACTACTACCACCACTACCACACTACTACCACCACTACCCCACTACCAACACCAACACCACTACAGACACCTCCACTACCATTAACACCACCACTACTACCACCACTACCACCACCGCCGCCACCACCACCACTACTAACTACTACCACCACAACTACTACCACCACCACTACCACCACCACTACCACCACCAGTACTACCACCACCACCACTAACCCCACCACCAGTACTACCACCACCACCACTAACCCCACCACTACTACCACCACCACTAACCCCACCAGCACTACCACCACCACTAACCCCACCACCACTACCACCACCACTAACCCCACCACCACTACCACCACCACTAACCCCACCACCACTACCACCACCACCACTAACCCCACCACCACTACCACCACCACAACTACTACTACCACCACTAACCCCACCACTACAACTACCACCACCACTAACGCCACAACCACTACCACCACCAACACTACCACCACTACAACCACCACTACTACGACCACTACCACCACAACCACAACTACCACTACTACCACCACTACCACCACCACCACTAACCACACCACCACCTTCACCACCACTACCACCACAACTACTACTACCACCACCACTAACCCCACCACTACCACTACCAACACCACTAACGCCACAACCACTACCACCAACACTACCACCACCACTACTACCACCACTACTAATACCACCACCACTACCACCACCACTAACCCCACCACCACCTCCACCACCACTACCACAACTACTACTACCACCACCACTAACCCCACCACTACCACTACCAGCACCACTAACGCCACAACCACTACCACCACCAACACTACCACCACAACCACTACTACCACCACTACTACCACCACTACTACCACCACTACTCCACTACCAACACCAACACCACTACAGACACTTCCACTACCATTAACACCACCATTACCACCACCACTACCACCACCACTAACCCCACCACCACTACCACCACCACTACCACCACAACTACTACTACCACCACCACTAACCCCACCACTACCACTACCACCACCACTACCACCACCAACACTACCACCACCACCACTACTACAACCACTACTAATACCACCACTACTACCACCACTAGCACCACAACCACAACTACCACTACTACCACCTCTACCACTACCACTACCCCTACCATTATCACTACCACTACCACTATAACCACCACCACTACTAACCCCAACACCACTACTACTATCACCACCACTACCACTACTACCACCACTACCACCACTACTACCACCACTACCAACACCACTACAGACACCTCCACTACCACTACCACCACCACTACTACCACCACTACTACCAACACCACCACTAGCACTACTACTACCACCACTACCAGTACCACTACTACCACCACTACCACTACCACCACCACTACTACCACCACTACTAATACCACCACTACTACCACCACCACTACCACTACTACTACTACAATTACTACTACCACTACCATTACCACTACCACTACCATTACCACTACCACTTCCACTACTACCACTACTACCACTACTACCACTACCATTACAACTACCTCTACTGCCACTACCACCACCATTACCACTACCACCAAAAATACTACTAGTACCACTTCTACCACCGCTACCACTACCATTACCACTACCATTACCACTACCACTACCTCTACAACCACCACTACCACTACCATTACCAATACCACTACCACTACCATTACCACTACTCCTACCACTACTACCACCACTACCATTACCACTACCACTAAAAACCACCACTAGCACCACTACTACTACAACTACTACTACCTCCACCACTACTACCACCACTACTACCACCAGCACTATTACCACCACCAGTATCACCACCACTACCACCACTACAAACACCACCACAACCACCACCACCCTCACCACCACCACTACTGCTACCACTACTTCTACTACTACCACTACCTTTACTACTACCACTACTACTCTTAGTACTACCACTACTATTACTACTACTACCACTATCACTACTACTACCACCACCACTACTTTTACTATACTACTACTACTGCTAGTACTGCTATTATTATTGCAATCGTTGTTGTTATAATTAATTATTTTTCTGTGACACCGGAAGTTATAAGCCACCACACAGCTATCAGTCCTTACAGTCCTTATCACAATTTAATATCACTTAATCCTACAGCATTTCCATATTTTCCTTGTACCTGCAAGAAAATATGCCATTCCTTCAAACTTTTATTTGGCGTAACATGAGCTACGTGAAATGATAAGCATTTGTATAACAGTGAGTAGGGAAAGTCAACAGATGTCTTATGAACGCTAAATCAGTATGTATCTGCACGGACAGTAAATACCTACAAGACATAGCGTTGCGGTGTACGAACCTTCACTGACGTGCGTTGTATTCACTCGTTATCTTGTTTACTAGCAGAGCAATATATTAGTAACATGGCGTAAAGTAAGTGACGAAACACAAATACGTAGTTGTGTGTCTGATATGAAACGTTAGCGAACTATATTATACGCAAATGTAACACACCATTACACCCTCTGGTTTTGTCCCTTTATTCAAAGGGATTTTGATTCCCTCTTTCTTCTTTACCAATAATGAACTCTTGATGTATAGAAGACACCTACGTAACTAACGGAACCTGTCCTTGACTTCAACGTGCTAAGAGCCAGAGAGCTCGGTAATCAGTTATTGCGCATGCGTACAACCTTCCCCTCTTGCCTCACTAATGTTCTAAGTTCCCTAGATTTTTGCACAAATGCCTGCTGCACCAGGGTGTGGCGTGGTGATCATTTGGTTCACGGTGAGGCAGCGCCACCATCACTCATAGTTGCAGCTGAAGAACTTGAATATGCATTGAAAATCATTTAACAATTTATCGTTGCTTTTTATTTTAGTTCTAGATACTAACTCATTCTTCTTACGTAAACAGATCCAATACCGAATGGTTATTAAATCTCAGGGCCGATTGTTTGTGATGCACCTATCATGTTGGTGGGCCGCGCCGTGGCTCAGTGGTTAAACCGCTTGGCTCTCACCAAGGCGGCCCGGATTCGTCCCCAGGCGACCGCAAAGTGAGATTTGTGGTGGACAACACGGCGCTGGGGTGGGTTTTCTCCGGGATCTCCGGTTTCCCCCGGCATCTCATTCCACCGGTACTCCATCTTCATCTCATGTATCACCAGTGTCATCGCCTGCGGTGCCGTATGTAGTAAAAGCGGGCGTTAAACACTACACATTACACATATGTTGGCACGATACTCCATTCCTGCTACCGTAACGAGAATCCCTCATAAGTGCATATTGTCGCGAATCCATTGTTCCGACTGGCGGCCGACGCACACCAAAGGGCAGATAGTGCAGCGCGGCGATAAGGGACAGGTAGTGCAGCGTGGAGATAAAAGGCTTGCCCAGAAAGATATAATTAGATGACTGGAAAGTTCTGGTTTCGTCTGGTGCCGTCTTACAGGGCATTCCACAAACTTCTGGAACCATGAATGGGAGCTATAAATGAAGCCGCGAATCGCCAGTGAGGGAGACTGGTAATTAGATTGGAATCGCACAGCTGTGTTTTGAAAGTGAACACTTTGTGGTTAACGACCATGCAGATAGTATTTGGTATGTTACGTAATTCTGTTACTGCAGGATTGACCAAAGTTTGTTTCTGCGGAAATGAAGAGCATTATAGAATTTATGCAACTTGGACTTTTAATTTCGCGAACCCACATAGTCACAATATGGTTCACATGCTCGCATTGTATCCAAGTACGACATTCCTCTGTCTAAGGTTATTTAGTGTTTGACGTCAGTTTCTTTGTTTTTTATGCGAGTAGAAAACGTGTTATAAATTCACTTTATTTACTGTATGAGTAATTTAATATTAATAAAAATTTAAGCAATAAATAATGAACACGGTTAATGAGCCTCTGAAGACTCCGTTTTCAAGCGGAGCAAAAGAAAGGCTTAGTTAAAAATGTTAGGAAGACCAACACCCGATATAAAAATTGAGCAAAAAGCGAAAGGAAGTAGAAATTTCTTTTATACCATGAAGAAACATCGGCGCCTGGACTTTATTTTTCGAAACTAGGGGAAGTGCATGGACTTTTTCCCGGCACGAGCGGCCACTGGGAAAATGAGACTTTTATCAGGACAATGAGCCGAAACATAGGCGTATTCAAAATTACGAAACAAATAGAAAGGAAGAATTTAGGCCATATACAGAATACCATGAGTATATAATTAGTGTATAATGAGTATATAATTGGAGTATACAAAAGTTGACATCTTTCGAAAATCAACATACCTAAGTATATTGTAATTATAAGGTAATTAAATTACATTATTTTTCATTTGCAGGAATTGACAAAGCTCCATATAACAGATCGAGCAAAGAGGTTTTATGACAAATTGCTTCATACTTGATGAAACACAACTTAATGTTCATATTCTACTAAAACATCAGTCTTTTGTTTACTGCCAACATAGATAAATTTAAATTTTTTGTCATATTGATTTGTTACTTAGTATTACTCTTATGATGTTCTTTAAACAATTGTAACAAATTTATCGTATACCACTATCTTACAAAATATCCGCGATAGGCGATATGACCTAGTTGTTAAAGCCACTCTAAATAAATAAATGATATGCTACCAACAAGATTCTTACATGTTACTATGACAACAATGCCTGTTTGAAAGAAGAATCACAAGATGTATGCAAGGAAAGGAAAGTTAACGGAAAGTAATACTTTCATTTCATAGTACGTGTGATCCAGTTGCCGTAACTTTAATTTTTCTGGCTTCATCAGACACTTTCGTCGCAAAGCATTCGTCCGAAGATTTGTGTTTTATTACTAATCTCTTCCAAAAGTTCTTTTTCTGAGAGTTCTCAAGAAGCAGAAATCTGTTGGATTTGCTCGAGGTATGTCTTCGCTGTTCTACGATTGTTCAAATTGTGAATTGGCTTCATTAAGAAATAACTCAAAGTTGGTTATACAAAGAAAATGATTTCCATATCTTTGCTTTCCCGATATAAAATCCGTCCCTTGTGTGTCTTCTATATTGCAATAATTTCTGAAGAAAGTTTCACCAAGTTTAATTTGCGTCGAAATTTAGACAAACACATTAGTTACCCAGGTTACCTTGCTGTTAGCACAATTAAGTCAAGAACAAGTGGCTTTAACTAGACTAAGAATTGGCCATTGCAGAATCACGCACTCGCAAATCGTATCCAAGGAACCAGCCACCATATGTGAGATATGTTACACAGAGTACATATCACTATTCCTAAAATAGTATTCATTTACCAACCACTAAGACGAAGACGACTGGGAAGTCCGAGGAAAGGATGGAGGGAGAAAGATTTTGGAGATGGAGCAAGCTAAATGACCTACACCATTTTGAACAAGGATAAGAAGACGTATCATCACTGCATATTGCAGATACAGGAAGTGGTAGACGAAGATCAAGCTTCCAACCGATGATTCCACTGTACTTAATGCTCTTAAAATGATCATTCTACAGTTTATAAAAGGAACTTCATTATACCAGATGTCGCAATATTGGTGCACTACTTCTGTTGTTAAGATTGAACTTTCGTTAATATTTCACTTTGTTTTAAACATACAAACTAAAGTTACAAATATTTAGTACTTTTGACTTGATGAACATTGTATCAGAATGTCAGATATAATGTAAATAATTAGTGTACAATTTGCAATATGGTTGCAGTTAGCGACTATAAACAAATGTTAAAATAAAAAGTAAGGCATAAACAAACCAATGATACTAATTTATTATATTTATTTTGTCTCTTCTTTTATTCTTATTCTTCCATGTCCACTTTTTTATATCAATTTTCAGCATTGAATCTGTTATCTCTTGATTTAGACTAAGTATAATCAGAGGCTAATAAAAGACAAAATAGTTTTGAGCTGCAGATTTACTAAGAAATGTGTTACATATCTATAATCTCGAAGCACTTGTAATGCAAGGCGCAAAACCTATAACAAAGGTTTTTCTGGGATGCATACTAATAGAAACTCCACCAATTGAAAGAGTGATGAGATAATTGTATACCTCTTTTACTTTGATATAGTATCTTGCATTCTGAAACCTAATGGACTGCTTAACATACTTCCCAAAAGTAAGAGGAGAAGCAGAGAAGAGAGTGGAAGACCAGGGTGTCATGTAAGTCAAGGTAGCAACAAGGTAAAGACAAATAAATGTAGCTTAAAGTTGTGAGTTGTAAAATTTTGGAATACGCACAATAAATAGTTCATTCAATTAATTCATTCATAAAACACTTCCTGAAAGGACTTTAGTGTTTAATATATCAAATGACTGTAGTAATACTCTAGTAAGTTTTACTGTTGCTTCACAACCTTCAAACTTCCAATGCTTGTACTTTAACAGAAAGTGTAAAGTATCTGCAACACTGATCTTATAGTTTGAGCAGCTATCTTAGTGTTTGGTATCTTATTGAAACAATAATGTATCCCAGAAAGCTTGTTGTCTAAATTTAACATCCCTACTAACAGGAAAGTTCTACTTAACCTCATCTGTCTTTGAAAAATAATATCCTGTCAGCAAGTGTGTTTCTTGTGAACTTTAGCGTATAGCATGGATCTAGAAATACAAAGCCACCATTTACTGCTACTGAATGCTCCAAAGCATCCTTCAGGTTGTTTGTATCATACAGATCAAATTTTCAGCCTACTGCCTCATACTTTGAAAGTTGCTTGTTGTACCATCATATGTTTCTGAAAAAACTTTAATAGCAGCTTCAAGCAATTTACCAATATTGTAAGTATTTGTGTCTGAATTTCTTATGACACTTTTGAAATAAAAAGGTAAGCAACTGGACATTTGAAAATACCATAAGGAAACAGTCATAAAACTGAAGCCTCACTAGTTAGCCCTTCAGTATCGATATCAACACCACCCAAATCTACATAAACTAATGATGTTGCTGATCTTATTCGAACTGACTTGTTCACTTATATTAATATAGCCAAGCATGAACGAATAATGGTTAAGTACAGCTTAATTTGTGCTTTTTCTTTTAAAAACATAAACACCTCTTCAGAAACTCCTGGGTACCAATTGAACTAATGAAATCCATCTTTAAATTCCTCAACGATTGAGGTCAGGTAATATTCAATTCAATTCAATTCAATTTATTCATCCTTTAAATCTCCATACAAGATTGTGGACATGTCAAAACAAAAATACTTACATAATTTAAGCACATAATTTAAATACAGAAATTACAAAAAACATGTATAAGAGTAAATGCCAAAATATAATAATATAACAAGCTTTCCAAATACTCATGAGTAGAATAAAAACATGTTTCGCTTAAAAATTTGTGTAGTTTCAATTTAAAAATCTTTTGGTTGTCAATCTGTTTTAAATAAAGAGTTAACTTACTGTACAATTGGGTACCACTATAAGTGAAGCGATGTTTGTGCAAAGTGGGATTATAATAATTGCTAGCAGTCCTAAGAAATGTACAAGCTCTTGGAGACTGAAAATACAAATGTAGATCAAAACCTTTCATTACTTCACTATACTGCCTAGCATCTGAAAAGCAATTGGCATTTTTAAAATCTTTCTTTAATATTTTAAGTGTCAACTACCAAAATGTATACTGAGCATATCAACAAAGTTGTCTGATTCTTTTTCAAAGAATCTACTAAGTTCTTTATTGTATCCATTTTTATTAACAAAAGTGAATTCCCCCCTCATATGTTCTCTATATTTTCCATTTAAAGTATTAAGTTACATAGCACTATTCTGTAATGTTCTGGTAACTTCTTGACAGTGTATAATTGTTTAAATATTCATATTTATGATATTCTACTTTTGAAACCTAAAAGCCTGTACACTGCACCAAAACCACGAGCTATCTGAGTTATAGTGATATGTAAAGAAAATTTCACCATATCAGTAAGGCTGGAATGAAGTGAAGTAAGTGATTAAGCTAAAGTGGTGTGTACATCTACCATTTGATGTCAAAATCTTAAAATCTAGTTTCTCTGCAACAGACTCAATACAAACTATCAGGATGATACTTCATTTTATCCTAGATGATGCTTTGAAATTGCTACCTAAGAACTTACAGTGGAAAGGTACCCAGTATCAGACACTTAAACTTTTTGTTCCATAATAACTTTGGAAATGGGTACAGTCAATACTAAATATTATTTTTGAACACTGCTTTATATGTATTTAATTGTACCAAATATGCTATCCACAGTAAATATTGACAGGACAGTATCTTGAACAGTTACATATCTCACAGTTTCCCCAATTTGAAAACAAGGAACCATATATCATACAGTCTCATAAGACCATTTCATTATTTCAATGTATGTTTGTATTACTTTTTAAGATAAATGTCACATTTATAATTAAAGGAGATCCCCTTCAAGAACTGACACAGTTTTCTTTTCTCAACCCTTGCATATGTGGCACTGGATCCAGTCTTCATGTAATTTCTCGCCGCAAATGAAGCAGTTGGGTTTTTCATATTCAAAGACCAGTGCTTTTCCCACTGTTTGTGCAAGAAATCACTAAAAATGTTGCAGTTCAAGGGGTAAATGTCACAGCAAGAAAATGCTGACTTAAAAGATCCATTTGGCACACTTTTGTGCTAATCTTTAAATTCATTTTTCATCTTTGCAGTGGCATAGGATGGCTATCTAACACTTTTATTTAGTTGTTCAATGCATCATTTTCTCTTCTGAACAAGTTTTTATATGCACCAATGGCAGGTTTCATCTTTGTTTCATTTCCTACAGAAATTAATTTCAGTGTCTCCTAATGCAATTTTAGTTACATAGAACTATTCATTTGCTTCCCTAGTGCTTAGTTCCCCACTAATTACTTCATCAATCACTAATTTCATGTTTTTACTATCCAGTTCCCTCTATTCCACCCCATATTTGTCTGAAACAAACGAAGTAAAAGTATTGATAGGATAGCAACTAACATGTTTGTCCAATACCATGTTGTGGATTCTTGTCCGATATAGGTACCCTACACATAAAACATGAACGAGCCACAAGTGACACATTTAAACAAAAGCAATACCTTCATACATATTTTTAGATTAACATGCACTAAAAATTTGCAATGCTTAAAAATATTCCATTGTGTAAAAGGTATGATACAATGAAGCACAAAATTAATATAATTCTGAGTCAAACTAATACTAATGCTCCACTTATTGCTGGTATTTACCTAGAGAGTGATTTGTTAGGATCTTCCTAACATTCAGCACTCAGTATTAGTTCATCTCAAAATTAGCTTAAAATTATATTTGACTTAGCAGTATTGTGGTATCCGGTTCACAAAACTATCTTTGTGCAGCAAAAAGTAGGTCAGAAATAAAAAACCTCTCTCTTAGGTGATCAATTGTTTTTCACTGTGACAAAATGCCCCCCTTCTGGCTTGCATCTAGAAGGTCTAACACTACCTGAGCTAAATACGCTGACACATGTTACCAAAAACTAGAAACTGACACTGTATGATGTAGAGTTCCATCCGATACCAGGGGAATCTCCCCTATTACTATTTTCAATAGAAAGTGTGGAAGACAAATTTCTCAATATCACTGGATCTAAAGTTGATAAATTACATTTCAGACACACAAATAAGAACTAAAAAGGAAATTACATTAAAATAGATGATTACAATTATAGGCAACTTAACGACATAGTTATCAATAGTTTTACTTACAAGTTGATAAGTTTCCCTTTGTACAATATAGAATACAAAAAGGTATACATACCTATGCCCACATAGTTACATAAAGGTTGATAAAGGATATAATTGTTGATAAAGTATATAATCTTTACGGTTAGGGGAGAGTGCTGTACTTAGGGACAATTTATAAAATAAATTTTTCACTTTCTTAAATTTAAATTTATAGCTATAATGACTTTTACTTTATTAACTTTCATCTATTAGCCAAAAGGTAGACTATTATTTGCATACATTTTGTTGCACATTGAGTGTTAGAGACAACATTTGTAATTTTCTGCAAGCTGTCCCTAGGTACATATTCATGCTGTACCAAGGGACACAACATTCTCTAATAAGATATGCTTTCAACATCCGATTACTTTACTTATAGAAAAGTAAAACACATGCATATATGAATTGCCAACAATATTTCAGTATCCTAAATTGAAGTTAGTAAATTCTACTGGAAAATGCAATAGATTTTTGCTCCGAGAAGTGCCTCCAACTGGCACTGGTGCTGGTAATTTTCAGATAACATCTGCAGCAACAGAATAGACTTCTGCTTCCTCATTCATGATCAGTGTTTTACGTTTTCCTCCCATTTATTTTATTTTCTTCCCATTATAGTATAACCTTCTCATTACTCTTAGCATATTCATAAGCAAGTTTCCTAGTCTGATAGGTTTTCAAACTATAATGCAGATAAGCAGCCTTTTTCAAATAATGAACCCCATTATTTTCTTCTTCCTTATAAAATACCATTTTTACATAAAAATTAGGATAAATAAACTTTGTGTTGGAAGAAACAGTCCTTGTTTTACAAACTAAATATACTATGGCAGATTTTGAAATCTTGTGGTTGTCAGCGGATTCCCAAAGATACAACTCCGTTTCAATAATATCCCTCATGACTGCCTTCATTATATCTTTATCTGGTGGTGGTCTGTTGATACCATTTTGCTTCATGGCATTTTCTTCACCTAAGAAAGCAGTGCAGTAGACAAAAAAGCAGAATCCCAGAACCAAGGAACACATTAATGTACTAATGAATGTCCCTTGGTACATCATATAAGTGTGTCCCCCGGTACATTTTATGCACCTTCATTGGAATATGCTCATATTTGCAGATCAAGTACAAATATTGAGCCAAATAACCTGACTAATGTTAAAACATATTCTTAACATTCAATAAATACTTTCACTAACATTTCTTGCAATATTACCTGTAAAATACTTAAGTTCTCCAGCAGTATGGAAATTTATAACTACCAGCAAAAGCAAATATTGATCAGTTCACTGCTCAAGAAACAGTCATTAACATTACAAATACATTTGGAGGGAATCTTGCAGAGCAGCCAGCATAATATGTGAGTCTATGCTCTCTAACTTCACAGATGTTTCTATAACTTAAAATGTCCCTTGGTACAAATGTCCCTAGATACAGCACTCTCCCCTAATAGTTAAATGATACAATATATAATAAATAAAGTATGCTTTCAATAAGAAAAAGGCTCAAAAATTGCAAATACACAATACAACGTCAATAAAAAATAACTAGGTGCAAACAATGTATATTTGCTTTACAACTAACATATGGCATTCAAAGATTCTGTAGATAGCTTTAGAATATTAAGGAACAGAAAATCTAATGCATCTAATGCTATTGGTACCTTGACTGTAAAGAAGAAGGTATATCATATAATAAAGTAGAATATGGCCGGTATGAATCACCGTAATGAGTGTGATATGTATGAAACAGAAATCTATTTCAAAGCAGTGTTCCAGATACCGCATAGTAGGAGATTATGGGAACACTCTAGTGGGCAAGGTTATGAACCTCCTAACCTTATATTATGGTGGATGCTAAAGACAGAATTGGCTAGACAAACTCGAAAACTTTGATATCAAAGGAATGCTTATTTCTTATGCTAAAATCCACATTATGGTTGTCATAGTGTATTCTGAGACTTATTTACTATGTTAGAAAGCTTAACAATAGTTTGGTAACTCACCAGGTTGAAATTGTTGAAAAAGTTGCAAAATGTCAATGAGAACACGCAACCTTATGAAACATGCATAGTGAACTGCTGTGGTGAAGAGGTACGCAGTGCATAAACTAATTGCACAGTAGCAGTGCTGTACACAGCTAGCCTAGCTTAGGCGATATTAGAAACATGGGTGATATATGGGCCCCCCACCATATATATGTTGTATGCTACACTAGGGGGCAAAATACTGAAAGTGTTTGAAGATGCAAGAAGTGTTGCATCACCCTTTGTTTCAAGAACATTTTGATATCTACCACAACCAGCAATTTTATTGGGTCATTAGAATTAATGAGTCAATCAATACAGTATCTTGCATACAAAATTTCATGAATGAAATTATACTGCTTTATTTAACATAAATTTTTAATCTTTATAATGCACTCATACAGATGCATGCAGAGATTTAGATCAGATTTCTGAGGTAGCCATGAGAGTATTTTATACAGTGCCAATAGGTTAAGGAACAGTGCAACCCTAAAGAACAAATAAATTAATCTGCAGTACGATATGGTTTTTCAGAAGGAAATGTTAAAATAAATATAGCTTAAAAGCTAAAGAAACACACACCTTGGCTACTCCTATCTGCACAACACGTATACTAAAGTACTGACACATTGTTGTAATGACTGGCACCTTCTAGACTTTGTAGGACCAAAATATAAATCAATTATAGTTTAAATAAATTATCAAACACTAAGAGAGCGCTATAGGATTCCTGTTTTATCATTGGTACTGGATATGTATATTAATTTTGCTTTATTTGTATGACTGGAGGTGGGTGAAAGTTGAATTTTAAGATATCATTACATTCATTCATTCATTCATTTATTACACTCATTCATTCATTTATTCATTCCTTCATAGTTACATACAAGTCGAGCTAGTAAAATGGGTTAAAGATGAAAAATTTGCCCAAGAGACATGTCCTGCATACTAAGGAATTTTGATAAGACATTCATGATTCATGGGCGTTGAGCCAAAGAACTACTTCTGAAAAATAGGAACCGCTTTTGACTTGAAATTTCCTTTCTCAATGTTCTGTTTCAGCTAATAAAAGTACAATTCAATATAGTTCATCAGAATTTTTTAATTTTGTTAAACTGCATGCTGGACAACCAACAACAATTTGAGCATATCATCTTGCTTATGCATCCAACGAAATTTCCCCAGATGATATTGTATACATTCTAATGAAGCACCTTGACAAGGACAAAGGCAACTAATTTTGATTAACCAGTCTAGGGATATGGTAAGTAATAATCCAGATATTCTAGTGTCTATCTGTTCCTCTCTCTCTCTCTCTCTCTCTCTCTCTCTCTCTCTCTCTCTCTCTCTCTCTCTCTCTCTCTCTCTCTCTCTCTCTCTCTCTCTCTCTCTCTGTCTCTCGGACGTATATGTATATGTGTGTGTTTTCTTTCTTTCTTTTATGGAGTTTAACGTCCTTTGATTATGCCATATTGAATGATGAATGAATTAAATGAAGCTCAAATGAACCCATTGGTATTATTCTGTATTCATTTTTTGAGGATTAGCAACTATAAATTTTCCTTTAAAAAAGAAATCAATAATTATAAACAAGCACAAGACATGAAAAGCGGGTGAAACAACCACTTTGCCCTGATTTGACAATGAGTTTCAAACTTCGCCCTGTGCACCATTAACATGTGATTCCTCTTTCCTAAAAATTTTAACTTATATATGCTCAAAATTGCTGGTAGATAAAATATAATCTTGCAGAATACTATAAGACTTAACATACTGTGCCCTTTGTCCTAAATTTATTACTGATGTTCACAAAATTACTTTATATTTCATTGTATACCAGTGGCCTAATCTGGGATTGTGATATGTGTTATCACTAGGCCTACCGGATCCAGACAATAAGGAGTAGTTAGTGAAATTTTGATACTGTTGTTGTTTTCAAATGCTAGGCTTTGGCAATGAAGCCATATGTTATCTTGCTCTCCAATATTTCTGTGTAGTGGGTCCGGCAGGTAGGGCCTGGCAGCGCCGTGGCTCAGTGGTTAGACAGCTTTGCTCTCACCAAGGCGGCCCGGGTCCGATCCCGGGTGACCGCAAAGTGAGATTTGTGCTGGACAACACGGCGCTGGGGCGGGTTTTCTCCGGGACCTCCGGTTTCCTCTGCCATCTCATTCCACCGGTGCTCCATCTTCATCTCATGCACCATTAGTGTCACAGCCTGCGGTGCCATATGTAGTAAAAGCGGGCATTAAACACTACACATTTCATTTCAGCTATGGCTTCACAGGTTAAAAGATGTCCTTCAGTCATTTCCTCTTCTTTGTTGCACAGAGGACAATTTGGACTTGTATAAATTCCTATTCTGTGTAAGTGTTTGGCCAAATAATCATGTTCCGTAAGTAATCTAAATTTTGCTACTGGAGCTTTACGTGTGATTTCTGGAATAATTTCTGGATTTTTAATTAAAATGTTCCATTTTTTATCTTTGGCTTTGTTAGATATTGATTGTTTTTGTTTGTTTTTATATTTGTTTTTTATTAATCTTCTTATGGATGTAAAGGTAAAGTCTTTACTTTTGTTCTGAATTAAATTTGCACCTTTTTGGCAAGAAAATCAGCTGATTCATTTTCAGCAATTCCTCAATGTGCAGGTATCCACTGTAATATAATTCTTTTCTATAGTTTTTGAAGTTGTTGAATCATTTTGTGACATTCTTTAATTTGGATTGACCTCATTTTATATAAACTTATTGCACATAATGCTGCTTTTTCTCTTGTAATCCATTGCATATTACTAACTTAGTAACCAAATCTGTGAGTACATTCATGTCACTAATTTTGAGTTCACTAGAAGATCATTTTTGAAAAAACTAGTGCCTTTTCCTTCCGATGGATAAACCCATATCATAGGTGAGTGTGTGAGTGAGTGTGTAGTGTTTTAGGGCCCATCCCCATATCATAATATCGCGCTATAATGAAATGACATGTGTGGTGTTTAATGCCCACTTTTACTACTTACGGCATGGCAGGTGGTGACACTGATGGAGTGACATTGAGAAGAAATTGCTTAAGAAGAAGGAGAAGGAGTTGTTTAAGAGGACAGCATCGTAATCTAGGTACCGAAGGCGAGCAGGATTGATGAGTGTAACGAAACCCACACATTGGAAACCAAAATGCATAACACTAGTCTGGAACCAAATTATACAGAATTAGTTATTACATGCAAATAATCGTCAGCATGTTACACATCTACAATTGTAAACTATATAAGTTAGTTACTAACACTCCCCACATGGCAACCTTGGCCTTCGGGGTAACCTCACCCCACCAAGTGATGACCGGACCCATTTCTCAGGTGGAGGCACCCAGAGGGCGGTGTCCATTACCTCCGATGATAGGGTGATAGTGAAGATGGCGGTGAGGTGAGAGGACCTACAGTTTTTACCGTGGACTCCGAACCACGTTGGGCATAGGGGATACTTCACGTGTGCTAGACAGAGGTGAAGGCGTGGATAGGGCCGACTTAAAATCGCCAACCCCAGAGCCGGGAATCGAACTCGGGACCCTTAGAACGGGAGCCGCGAACGAAACCACCGCGCTACCCCGGCGCCCCATTGTAAACTATATAAATATTTGTAAAATAGAAACACAAATTAAAGAAGTAAAAATGTTGCAATACTTTTCAACGAAGTCAATTATTTTCACAATGCATTAGCAGATCAACTCGGAAAATTGTAGAACAATTCTAGTAAACATTGCTTTGAAGTAGAGAACAAAGCTACTTTCCACCTCGTTAACTGCAATAGCTTAAATACCAATTAACAAACGCACACACGCAAACAAACACACTATGTGCAACCGGTTTTCTCTTAGGGTTTCCGCATTTACCATTATGAAGGGAGTAAAATGAAACTGTGTTTTTATTTATAGATGCACACTTCGCTTTGAGCTGCCAACATGGCATAAGAAAAGAGGAGCCCGACTGGCCTCTTTGAGGCGCAAAAAAGGGATCAGAGCCTGCAAAAGCTACTATTTTAGCAAAGTGATTGGGTAGAATAGCAAGGCCATAGCCAACAGTCCTTTAGACTGATTTTTAGAGTCCCTTTAAGGGTTTGCCCTCTGCTACTCGGGCGTTTTGGCGCCCTAGACTTGCTCTATTATATTCTAGTTCTTCCTTTCCTCTTTACATTTCTATCAACAAGCATTTCTAGCATCTTTTCATATACTAGACATTTGACTCAGTGTGGCAGGACAGCCCCCGCCATCGTCTCGTCCACTACAATATCCCAGCATACCTTATACACCTCAGCAACACCTACCTCGAAAACCCTTCCTTCGCCGTAGCCAGGGACAAAATCCATTCTCAGCCCTATGGTATTCATGCCGGGGTACCTCAAGGCAGTGTCCTTGGTCCCCTATTATTCCTCACCTACATAAACACCCTCCCTAACCTAATAGGCTGTAACCTATACCTATTCCCTGATGATACCTCATTAACAGTCACAGCAGTAAGCAAGGCACAGCATTACGCTGATATGCTACCTGCCTGGTTCATCACTTGGTGCCTGAAGATAAATGCAACCAAATCTCAGGCAGTCACATTCATCCGCCGCACTCTGCAAGACGTACCCAATCTGTGTCTGGCTGGAGAACAAGTATAATGGTCCACGGAGGCTACATACCTCGGAGTAACCCTGGATTGGCATCTGATGTGGAAATAACACATCAGCTTCGTGGCAAACAAAGTGTCCAGAAGGATGGCCATGCTGTATCCTATGTATAATAGGAAATCGACTATGAGCCTGCATAACAAATTGCTCATTTACAAGCAAATACTCCGCCCTGCACTAACTTATGCATGCACAGTCTGGGGAGCTGCAGCAAAGTCCCAACTCCACAAACTCCCAAGTCCTTCGAAACCGCTGCCATCCTTCCAAAAAATCACAGACAACATCCTTATGATATAAATTGCAATGAACTCTGAGGCTCTGATGGTGAGCGAGCGTTGCATCATGTTATGTAGCTAGCATAGACAGGTTGATAACTTGACATGCATCATGTGTGGTTTATACTGGCCAGCTTGGTACTTGACGTAAATAAACACATAACATGAGCTGTCATCCAAATGAGATATTCAACCATATTTCCTTAAGAATAGTTTCCTAATCTTATGGCATTGGCTTTTAGGACAAGTTTCATTTTGATTTTTAAAAAAATTAACTAAAGTCGCTGTATTTTCTCACTTTTTCGTATTCCTCTGCTGTGTCTCCAGAATGTTCTTGTGTCGTTATGCATAGAGGAAATCCTTTGCGGTTGGCGTCACTGTTTTTGTTGTGCAGTTCTTCATAGTGCGTTCTAGGGTATGGTTCAAGAGCAGTTAGCCAGGAAATTTTGTTCGAGAATATTCTCAAGGAGGAGGTGGTGGAAATGAAATGTGTCATGTTTAACGTCCGCTTTTACTACATACGGCGCCGCAGGCGATAACACTGATGATACATGAGATGAAGATGGAGCACCGGTGGAATGAGATGGCGGGGGAAACCAGAGGTCCCGGAGAAAGCCCGCCCCAGCGCCGTGTTGTCCACCACAAATCTCACTTTCGGGGACGTGGAGGACGGGGAGACAGCAAGTCCTATAATTGTCATGGATATGGGCACTTTGCTCATGATTGCAGAGAAGAAAAGAAGTGCTACTTATGTAAGGATGTTGTACACATCGCGAGGGATTGCCATCAGAATTCAGATGGACCATCTTGCTAGTACTGCAAGAATACAGTTGAGCCAGAGGTACTACTCCCATTAGTCCTGAACCCGTAGGAACTGGACCCAGGCCTCCTTCAACCAGGGAGAATCCGAGCTGTCCCAAAGGGCGCTCGGCATCCTCCGTGTGGCTTTCCATAGGGCAAGACCTAGAGACTAACAAGCCCCCCATCTGGTCCCATGGACTCAAGACGGGATGGAAGTGGATACGCCACTTACGCGCGTCAACACTCAAGGTGAAGACTACTGAAAAATCTCGGTGGGGCCGCCTGGTGATCTAGCACACCTTCTACTAGCTTTGCAGGCTAGTACCTGGGAGACTTAATGGCTTCCCTCAACCCCGTCCGAAGACCTACCCGATTCCCACGGGTTTCGGGAACACAATGCCCCCTCGAGTCCATCCCAACCCGAACAACTCCCAAAGGAGGGGCTCGGCTGTTCGGCCTGAGGTTCCTCTAGTAACGTCAGAGGTACCACGAGTGCTAAGGGTCCGCAGCGCCCGCACTTTGGCAGCTGAAAGGGACGGATCCCTTTCCCTGCGGGAACTGCAAGAATACAGACCGCATTGCTTGTACATGTGCTGAGTCTATAAACAGCTATGGAGGCCGTTCAGGAGGTTCTTGCTTCAACTGTAATAACACAGGCCATCTTGCTCAGAACTGCCCTGAAAGATATTCAGTGAAGGGTTGCTATTAGTGTGGAAAAACAGGCCTCATAGGTCGTGAGTGTGACCAGGAGAAAAGTTGAACATGTTATAGAAGAATAGGATACTTATATTTGTACGAAGGCTTAAAAACGTTTCAATGTTTTAAACATACCAAGGGACACTTATAATCAAAGTGTATACTGACGATGTTTTTGAAACGGTAAAACATAAATAAAAAATAAGAAAGAATTGCAGAATATGTTTGTGTTCTTTTTTCTAAACATTGTGGTAAAAATGCGTGTTCTCGGTAGCTGGAGCGTTGCAAAAAGCGAAAACTTGTATTCGCTGAAGCTACCAACACTCAGTAACCAAACTAACGATACTGTATGCGTAAGGAAATTAGCCAGATTAGAGTGGGCAAATAATACTGATTATGATAGTGTTTATTTAAAACAATGTTCTCCAAAACTAAAACCAAAGCTTTTGGTGAATACAATTTTTAACCTATCTAATAAAAAATATTGGCACTTAAACTGTTTGAATCTTTTAAAGGTTAAAGTTAAAATTTTATAGTTCTTTCATTATGTATAATAATGATAAGGATAACTACAATAATAAATGGAACAAGAATAACAAGAAAAAGTATGTGTTGGTAACATTTAGCTGTCTCGTCATATTTAAGAACTCCATAGTTGGCAGAAGCGTGCCAGGATTACTTCATCGCTTGTAGGATACGACAGCCAACCAACTGCAGTATGAAAAAATAATAATTTCACACATGCACAAGCACACACATTCATATTTCCAAATTTCACAGAGAGAAAATAATCCTGGACAAAAAGAATTCCCATCCTCTGGTTGGGAAATGAACTCTGGGCTTCCAGATATGGAAGCTAACAGGTTTCATAAACACATATTTATGTAACTGGCTTTCAAACAAAATGTTAGTGTGATACAATATTTGAGTCTCTACTGATTTCTCTCTTAACCGTTTTTCATTAGCGACTCATTCATTTGTGAATAGAAATGAATTCCTTTTTACACTCAGTACATGTTATACTATATTAAATTAAAGCAAAATAACAATATGAGGCACATTTATGTGCAAGGTTTCTCATATGTGTTCATATTTTCACTAAATTTTGACTTTCATTAAAAGGTTGTTCTAGAATAGCTTTTGAAAGTCAAAGAACAATACTTTCCCCTTCAAGCAACCAAAAATGAGGCAAACTGGATATACCTTTGATTTTTGGTACTGTAAAGCAGAGAATGATGGGTTTCACATCTCCTTTTCTGTGTTTTAGCAGCCACTTTCCTTTTAGTAACTTCACCCTTACGACTATATTTTTACTGCATCCTTTACACTTTAAACAACAGTTGCAGATATAAACATAATCTAGACAAAATAAGACTGAAACACAAAGCACTTTCTTATAAAGCTTTTCTCACTGTTAAGTTTTACGCCAAGAGAATTTTCTATTTGTTAAGCAGAACTGTTGAACTCTATTTCAAAGAATAACATTTAGGCATTACATGTGGAAATGTACTCTCACTATTGCAGTACATAGTATGTGTAATATTTGATAACAAAATTTGAGAAAATGATACTCATTCCTTTTAATAATGTTGATGTCATGAAGGTGATGCCAAAATTAAGCATTATATTCATTATGTAATTAAATGTAAAATTATTAACACTATTAATTTGAATCCCATTTTTACATATTTTTTGCAGTAGTAAGGTCAATTTTGATACTATTATTGGCCTTTTAGGTAATTTCAGGTGATAAATAAATGAATGAATTTGCCTCTAATTTTGGTTGACATCATTTACATCTTCAATTTATGAATTTTACTGAAGAGTTTATATGAACGGAAGGTATCTTTAGCAGAGAACAATCCAGATATTAAAATAAAATATAAATCAAGGAATTCTTAATACTGGTGATTACATTAGCTATAATACAAGTTAATACAATGCTTAATACAAATTTGGGTACAGTAAAAGAAAATATTAATATGTTCTCTTATAGAACACTGTGACTTCGTGGGTTTGTAGAATTAAAAGTTCAATTTGCCGAAATTCTAAATGTTCTTTATTTCCGTAGAAATACACTGTCCAATTCTCATGTAACAACATTACATCACATATACAACACAATCTTCCAAGGTCGATGACAAGAACAAACAACGTTCTGATCACTTTACATCAGCTCTCGTTACAACACTTCACAGCTGCTTACTACTCCTCCTCTTGGCAAGTCGTCGCCTCCTTAAATACCTCAATGATATTTTCTAGACCATTCTAAAATGAACCAGAAACCGAATAATTTCTAATAGTCAAGAAGTCACCAGAAATTTCCATTTATCTCAGTATGTTTGTTTTGGCAGACCTTTGTCTGCATGCTGTCTTTATCTGCCAGCTCTTTGTTTCCACACTACCCGCCTATCAGTTCCTTCGTGTAAACAAGCCACATGATCGTAGATAACGGGTTCGCGACAATATTACAATATTAGTTTGAAAGCACCGGATAAGGTTTGAGAAAAGTGAGAAGGCAGACCATAATCTGATCCTATTACGCTTGAGTTTCCATTTGTTTAAACTTATTTTGAGTGAGAAAAGACCTGCGATTAACACACAAAAATGTGTTGCTTCAGAAGGATAATTCATTGTCCCATACATTAGAGATAACAGTAGCAAAAGTGCATGAATTGGTCTTTTAATTATTTCCTCACCCATCCTATTCACCAGATGTAAACCAAATTTACTTATTCCTGTGTCCTAACTTGAAATATTGGTCGCAAGAAAGAAATTTTCATCAACTGAAGTGGTAGTTGCAGTCAAAGAGTATTTTGCAGACGTTCATAAAATCAATTTTTTGCAATGGGATGATAAAGCTGGAAGATTGCTGTACAAAGTGTGTATCACTAAAAGAAGACCATGTCAAGATGTAAGGTGAGTTAGTTTCAATAAAAATATGTCTATTTTTGTAGACTTATCAACCATCCTCGTATGTAGTCTTTTGGGCATTATAAAAACATTAACACACTATTACACTGAAAAATGTGATCTCACAATGTATTAACTTCTCTATAACATAGATCTTACCAACTGTACTAGCCCGCACATGGGGAGGAGAGAAAGGATACGGAGAACAGCACTGGTTATCCCCAGTTACATCCACAATATACATTTATAGTTCTAAGCAGGGCCGTATTCCTAACAAAAATAAGTGGGGGGAAGCTCACCTAAACATTTTTCAGAATTCTGCTCTTGGAGATTCGTCTTCCTGCTTTGATTGCCCTCAGCATGCGTATGACTTTTTATCCATTCTTTTATGTAATCCTCTAAGTTCCACATATGCACTGGAGGTCCGTTAACAGTCATAAATATTATTTGAATGTATTTTGAATGTAAGTATATATTTTGTATTGTTGCAGTATTTTAAAGGTTAAATTAAGAAAGGTAATCAATTAAAAAAGTATAAATAATATTATTAGTAAGGGGACTGTGTCCCCCTCCAAAAATAGTGGAGGGACAGCGTACATCGGCGTTCCCCCTCCGCTACGGCCCTGGTTCTGAGTGCTATGAAAGAAGAACAACAAAGTGTTCTTGCAACCCAACAATAATCTAGAAGTAACAACCTAAGAGAGCAACAAATTGGAGTACCAATTGCTCATTTCCATGAATTATATCACACATAGCGTGAGGTATGTTTGAATGACAAACTTTTATAAAGTTAATATTAACATGTTTTACTGTGTATGATGTACAACAGAAGAAATATTACATTTTTACTAAAAACTGGAAGTTCAAAATATACCAGAAAAACATGTTTTAAGGACCAAATGTTTGTTTAAAAGAGGGAGGGAACAGTATACCTAATAAAAATAAGTTGGGTTTTGTGCTGAAGTCAGACATCTTTTAATGATGACTTCGCTGCCTTCTCAAATATGCTTTTACAGTGCGATCCATATAAACCTGAACCATTTCAATAGGCCATAATTTTTTAATCAATAATAGGACACATTTGCAACTTTGGGAGAGTATAATACAGAATTGGGAGATTACATTACACTATTTACATCTAAGAGAAAATGATCTAAGTGTCCTCCACCGGCATCTAAGGCTCATTGGCCCCAATTTCTTTGATACAACTGTAGACGATGAAGTTTATATGGGTATCATCAAGACATTTGTGGAGCAGCTGGATGATATTGAATTGCAGCAAGATGGAGCAACGTGCTATACATCTACTGATACCATGGAATTTGTAACCAGTTTCTTTGATAATCGAATAATCTCAAAATGTCTGTGGCCTCCTAGATCCCCTGACCTAACCTCACCGGATTTTTCTTGTGGAGGTATCTAAAAAATACAGTGCACAAGAATAGGCCACAGACAATTGATTAGATTAGATTGATTTGCATTCAGTAGGTTCACTTGTAGCAGTAAAGGCTGTGAACATTGAACATGTCCCGAAGTGTAAAGTTTAATAGCATATATATGTACTTGAAAAGATAACATAAGACACATATTATAGTATACAGACAATATGAACAGCAATATGAAAACAAAGCGGGGATAATTATACGTGATTCAAAATCAAACACTTTTTAAATCAGCTTTCACTTGGCTCATTCTTGTTATTTCTTAAATACATATACATTAAAAATAAAATTTCAAAATGCATCAAAGATTTAGTGATAATGATTTGTCATTGGAACAGTTAGATACTACTTACAGAGCTACAGAAGCATTATCAGGATAATTTCTCATTCAGATAATCTTGTACAGAATAAAACGATTTTGAGCAAAGGCATTTTTAAAAGCACTGAAGTTTTCAATTTTTTCTTTAAGAACATTAGGAAGTGCGCCAAACACTTTGATGGTTTCATAATGCACAGCTTTCTGGAAGCAAGAAAGTTTAGCACTGGGATAATGGATATTATAGTTTTGTCTAGTGTTTATTCTGTGAATTACATTATTTTTGCAAATAAGGCACGATTGCAGACAAAAAATTTTAGGATCGAGAATATATACATACAAGGAAGCGTTAATATCTTCAATCTTCTAAAAATATCTTTACAGGAGCATCTGTTGTGGATGTTAGTAATGATTCTTAAAAGCCTCTTTTGCATAAGAAATATTATTTTACTTTCTACTGTGTTGACCCAAAATAATATTCCGTATTCCGTAATAGAGTTAAAGTATTGTGACTTTGTGGGTTCGTGAAATTAAAAGTCTGCATTGCAGATATTCCAAATCTTCATTATTTCCGTAGAAATACACTGTTAAATTCTCACATAACAGCATTACGATACATACACACAGTCTACCAAGGTCGATGACAATAACAAACAGCGTTCTGTTTAAATCTGTTTACATCAGCTCAGCTGTTTACTGCTTACGACTTTCGTGTTACACAACATCTGTTCATGACTCATGACTGACTCTTGGCGAGTCGTCGCTTCCTTAAATACCTCATTAATAATTCTAAATATTTCTGGAATAATCAAGAAAACTAACGCTCTCCATCAATCAAGATGTTACCAGAATGTTCTAACTTTACCTGTTTTTCCATGTCTTTTATCTCAGTGATACACTATCCGACTGTTATCTTTATCTTCAGGCTCTTTATTTCCACACTGTCTGCCTATCAGTTCCTTTGTGCAAACAAGCCGCGCGAACCATTTTAGTGCGTATGCCACTGGTCGTAAAAGGGGATTTGCGACGGTATGCATAATACATTAATTTAAGTGTGTCAATAGAACTCACATTAAGCAGCTCTCGGATAGCATAACAGGCAGAGCTGAGTTTAGGTAAGATATAATTTATGTGAGCTTTCCAATGTGAGCTTTTCACTTGAAGGACCAGAAATTTTATGCTGTCAATTTCTTCTAATAACATATCATTAATCCTGAGTTCTATTTGAGTATGTGATGTATGACAGGTTATAAATTGGACCACTTTTGTTTTGTATAGATTCACAGATAATTTGTTCGCTTTAAACCAGCATGACATATAGTTCAAAACATAATTCGTTTTAATTATACACTCGTTTAAATTTGTACTGGTCACCAGGACACTAGTGTCATCGGCAAAAAGAACTGTACTTGCAATGTCCTTTATATAAAGTGAGAGGTCATTTATATAGATCAGAAATAATGAAGGCCCTAACACTGAACCTTGGGGTACTCCATGAGTTACTACTTTCCAGTATGAAGTTTGTTTTTCATAACCAATATCACTGACGGCTAATTCAACCCTCTGTTTTCTTTCATTTAGATATGATACAAACCATCTTAAACGTTCATTTTTAGCCCATAGAATTCAAAGTTTTTCTATAAGAATGTCATGATTAACACAATCAAAAGACTTGGCTAGATCACAAAAAATTCCACCTACATGTCTTTTATCATTTAAGGCAGTCAACACTTCATGTGTAAGTTTGTAAGTTGCATTATTAGTTGATATTCCCTTTCTGAATCCAAACTGATCACTGACAAGTATGTTGTTGTATTCGAGGTGTTGATACAGTCTGGTTAACATTACTTTTTCAAGAACTTTTGAAAATTTGGCAAGAGAGATATTGGTCTATAACTTTAAACATTATTGTGTTCGCCTGTTTTGAAAAGAGGTTTAACAATTTAGTATTTCATTCTGTCAGGGACTCATTACATAAATAAGGGGAATGCTAATTTGTGAGGAGCAAGATTTTAAGATTTTTGTAGAAGCTGTGCAAGAATATAAACTTAGCCAGACTTACAATATTTGTCAAATAACATTTTTATGGCATTAAGAATTTCTAAAAAATTCAACTTATTCTTTTCAATTTTTCCATTCTTTGAATATCTTCTAACATAAGTACAACTTCTTCTGTTTCTTAAATAACATGTAATAACCCAAGTATTTGAACTTGTCTACCTGTTTTATATTATCATTTTATATTGAAAGTTTGGATCCAATACTCTCTTTACCCTTAAAAGCCATCACTTTATTGAGCACCCCGTGATCCAGACAACTACATCAGGCAAGTCCAGCTAAGCTGGCTTGCTGTATAGTAAGAGGTGAGGTAAAACTAAGACTGACCCACAATGGGGAGATGTGACTCGTCAGCTGTGGTGGAAGCAACGCATCTAGGTAGATACGCCAAAGAAAGTACCTGCCGGCTGAAGGCAGAGAGAGGGAAGGCCCCTCACCAACTTAACTTGCGCAGTGCCAGGGGATTTCACTATTACTGAAAGTCTACATAATATAATTAAACAAGTACCAATCTTTAACCCAAGTAAACCAATTTTTATGAACTGAACATATTGCTACTGTCATGTATATATATTCTAGAAACTGTATATTTTATTCATAGTAATATACATTGTTTAAAACAAATAACGACTATCAGGCTCATAATACTCGAGCAAGTGAACTGATACATCTGCACCATCACCGATTAATCGGAAAACAATCTACAGTATTTCCTACAAAGGAGTAATTTTGTACAAGATACACAAATCTATCAAGGCATTCTCAGGCAAAATGTTCAAGAAAAAAGTCAAGCACCTTTTGTTAAAACATAAATGCTATAGTGTAAATAATTGTTTAAATTCAAAATGTAACCTTTTCATTGTTTATGTCACTATTTCTGTTATGTGTTTACTGTAAATAATATTAAGATTGACGAAGCCATATATACTTAGTGTATATCATTTAGTAAACAAAAAATTCTATTCTCTTATAAGTTATTACTTGCTACTATTTTATCATTAATTAATAACAATTATAAGCACAGAGGCAACTTAAGCTCAATATTGTACTTCAAATTTTCTCCTCTTTGACCTTCGTTCATGTTGTTCAGAGCAGACCCCTTTTAATGTCTAACAATAGTTTCTATCACATGAGCACTTCACTTCCCTTGATACATCATTTGCATATCTTTATATAAAGGTGAAATCTTTCACTGAAATCTCCGAAATTATTGGAGAAATAATTCAGATGGGAATGAAGGAAATGTACTTTGATTTGTGTTGCAACCAGTGAGTTTGAAATTTTGCAGCATATTGTCGCGAATTGTCATCGACCTTAGAAGATTGTGTTGTGATATGTGATGTAATTTTGCTGCTATGGAGTGTATTTCTAAGAAAATAAAGAACATTTGGAATATCTGCAAATCGGCCTTTTAATTCTATGAACCCACAAAGTCACAATATTATTAAATTATAAATCAGTCGTATTTATTACATATCAGCTTCATTTACGTACCTATATTAAGAACATTTTTCGAGAACCATCGTTCGCATCATTGGCTCCATTGCCACTAAAGCTTGATCCAGTGGTGTGGGTAGTTCTAGAGTTGCTGCTGCCATCTATTGATTTTGTGATGAATTTAAATGTGGGGTTGTCTTCTGGCGGGATTTCAAAGTTCATTAGTTGGTTTTTATGTTTTCCTATGTACATTTTCTCCTATATGACGAGTTCACTATGTTTTTGTACGTATTTTAGTAATTTGGTGCTATCTTCAATTTCATAATTTTCAGACCAGAAATGAGCTGCTATTGCGGACTTATCAATATTTTTGTATCTTAGGTATTTAGAATGCTTTTTCTTACTAGTGCCTATGTTTCCTTTTGTCCCTACGTAAAGTTTTTCCACAGTCCTTACAATTAATCTCGTATTTGCCTGATTTTCCTTGCGGTTTTATCTTATCAGTATTGTTACTGTTAAGTAGGCTTTTAATGTTGTAATTGTTTTTTGGTTCCAATGTTATATTTCTTGGATATTTTTTGGAACTTTTTTGCAGTTTTTAAGAATATATGGTATTCTTTTTTATATTCTTGCTGGCTGAGGGGTCGGTTAACTAATCTGTGTGTGAGACTGTTGATGGTGACCTGTTTGTAGGGTACTGGGTTGAAACTATTTGCTTTGAGGTAAATATCTGGGTGTGTTGCCTTTCTATGAATACCAAATTCCAGTTTTTCATTGTTTTTCGATATTTTAAGGCCCAAGAAGGGTAGGGTACAGCCCTCTGGAGTATCTGCTGTGAATTGTATGCTGGGTTCTTGAAGGTTGTGTAGTTTCAAAGCATCATCTATCTGTTTCTCGTGTACTATTGCAAAGATGTCATCTACGTATCTCTACCATGTTCTAAAAATAGGAGGAAAGCATATAGATTTAGATGTTTCAAAAAGCTCATTTATAAATTGGCCAAAAATGGTCATAGTGGGCTTACCATAGCCAGTCCTGTAATTTGTTTGTAATACTTTCCATCGAAGACAAAATATTTTTGGTGTATAAATATTTCAGTCATTGCCACCTATAGCATTTCAGTATGGGGCATGTCCACAAATCTTTATGTCATCTTTATATTACAAAAGAAAATACCAAAAATAATTAAACAAGTATCTACAAGAACGCCTAGTAGGATAGTATTTAAGGACTTAAACATTTTGCCTCTCCCTTCCATATATATTCTGGAAACATTATGCTTCATCTATAAAAATAGAAATCTCTTCAAAACAAATGACACACAACACACACAACACCAAATCATTAAATCACATTCATACCACATTCTGTTGCACCAATAAGAGTCGCAGTAGCATTACTCACCATGGGATTAGCCTATACAATACATTACCTGGACATTTCAAAGATCAGGTCTATAGCAAATTTAAATGTTCATTAACAAAAGCACTCTTAGAACTTGTACCTTTTAGCATCCAGGAATTTAATAATAATTTGAATCGCGCACAACGTGCAAACAAGATTGTTCTTAGTCTGTACAAAATTTCACCAATGACTCCGTTCTCATCTTACAGTGCAACACATATCTCTCACACTGGTCATCGCATGTTATACACACACAATCTGGGCCAGGTTCGTGGAACCTCTGGGTACTGCATAGCTTGTGGTGAAATCCATGCACAGAAAGTCTTGTCAATGTATGGCGTAGTTCGTATCCTCCCTGTGTCCATTCACGGCTTGTCATGGCATCAGTAGCATAGAATTCCTCCCATATTTTGCATTTTTCTCCTGTAGTTCATGCAGTAGGTCCTGATAGGCTGGAGTCATTAGCAGTAAGAGCTTCAGTCGCAGGTCTTCTATAAAGAAAGGTTCTCTGGCTAGCTCATATACGAGTCGAGAGGGCATGTATTTGGAGAGACAGAACATCCTTTTCAAGTATGTGACCTTTAACTTATCTATTTTTTCAAGGCTTTTGTTCTTTAGAAGTACCCATATGTTTTCTAGCCCATATGTTGCAACGGGGTTGCACACACACGCACACGTGACACACACACAATCTAGGAAGAGTTCAGGAACTAAATACTGTCATATAACCATATGTCTTGTAAAACCGATGGTAATGATAAATAATATTTCATAATTTTGATAGAAATGTGAAGTTACACCTAGCTGGAGCAGGGTATCTAGTATTTATCGGTTTTGAGACTGATTATTTTATCTCAGGATTATTCACACAGGGAAGCAAATGAATAATATTCAAGGGTGTGAAATCTTTCCCCAAAATTATTGTTTTGTGTGATGTATTTTTAAACATCCATCTGAATGCAGGGGAGGCTTGGAGATGCAGGTTTCACAAAAATATTGTTTTCTTTATTTGTTTTTGGGCCTTACATACCACACAAGAATTTGCCCAACTTCCCTCTTCTCTTCTCCCTATGAAGTGTGGAAATCCATTTAGCCTTTCCAAAGTTGGGCCCTGAGAAATACGATCCTTACTTGACATAGCATTGTTTTGCTCTGCTCCCATGTGCTCAGCCACCAGAGATCTGACGAAATGCTTGCGAAATTGTCTGATTAGTAAGGAGCTTACTTATACCAAACCGCAAATCAACTTGTACCAAACGGAGTTATACCACTTGACCTTGGTGGGGGGAAGCGGTGTTATACCATTTGACCTTGTTTTGAAAAGCGGAGTTCTACCAATTGTCCTTGGTTGGTTTGAAAAGCGGAGTTATACCAATGGACCTTGGTTGGTACAAGTCGATCTTAGGTTTGGTATGAAGTAACCTTTTCCCACGCGCACCCTTCACTCACTGCATCTCCCACACACACCCTACACTCACTGCATCTCTCATACACACCCTCCACTCACTGAATCTCCCACACGCTGCATGTTTCACTCACACACACACACACACACACACACACACACACACACTTACCGGAGATTTTGACGGCTAGGCGGTAAAGTGAAAGAGAGGAGAAGGTAGGCAGAGGGATACTATGAAATAAAAAAGTAGTTCCTAAAATGGCAGAGGGATACTGAAATAAAAAAGTAGTTCTAATAAAAATATATTTAAGAAAAATCGTAATGCTTTACATATTGTTTTTGGTTTTCAGGAATGACATATTTATTGGGACAGTGATAGGTCTGTTGATAATTAAAGGCGTATGGATAATAAATCCATTCGCCTGTCATTTGATACCAACCCTCAAAGTCCCAATAACAGCCGAAGCAGTCAATGCAAAAACTAGGAGGGGGGCACATGGCAGGAGTGTGGTTATAAGCTTGGTGATCTGAGCGGCATCCGATGAATGAATATTTTGGATAGTGATCGATACATCTCGTCCATTTGTGGAACAGGTCTTTGCAGTTGGGAGGGAGTTCGTGCCACCCCCTGTCGACATCTTGAGAAGGATAATGGACGAGGTAGTCACCTAAATCTGCAATAATGGTCCTCTCATGCTTGTCGAGGGACCAGAGCATATATCCGGCTCGGAGGAATTTGCACATAACGGTTGCCAATCCTAAAAGGAAAAGAGATTTATTCGGTGCAAAAAGGACATTGGGAAATGAAAGATGCAGGACTATCAATGTGGGAGCACATCCAAGGTTGGTTCCAATGGATTTGACAACGTTTAAATTTGGCATAGGAAGTTTGGCATTCCAAATTGAGGGAATTCCAAACGCGATCAACATCTAGAGGGAGAAATTTTTGGAGCTGATGAGTTGGCAATCTTGCGATGATAGTGCATTCGTTGGTCAGCGGCAAGAGACATCGACAACCCTTGAGCTACTTGCACAAGATGTTGGCCATTGCTGAGAAAGGAAAGAAGAGGTATAAAAGGTGATGGAATTTGAGCAGAGTGTTTTCAAAATGCAATTGATTTGGATAGCAATAACATGCTTTTGGTTAGCGAGGGCCGAGCACAGTTGCGTTAGTTTTGGACGATGTGGATTTAGGGTGGTTGAGACGGGGTGGTTGAAGAATGCGACCATGTGCAGAAAGGATTACAAATTGGCAGGAAATTGTACTTGCATGTATCAGAAGGGAGTAGGATGCAGGTTTAATTCAACGATAATGAATGTGAAGGGATTGAAAAATGTTTATGAGTGCCTGCACCCTGTCACATGGTGCGGGGGAGGGAGTCGTTCAAAATTATATTATGGTCAGCTGGATATGGGGTAAATGGAATGTCTGGAGGGTTATGAGGGTAACGAAAGGTGCGAGTGCATAAAGGGGCGGAAAAAGGGTGAGAAATGTAAATTTTATGGAACTCCAGTAAAAATGTATACGGGAGGTAATGCCAGTGTGAGGGTGGAATTATTGGATTGCAGTAAATTGTTGGAAGAGGTGAATATTCCAGATGGATTGGAACTGAATCGGAAGGTAACGCCGGAAGAAACGGAATTGATTTTGGCCTATAATATAGTGAACGAGGTAAATAGTTATTTTTCGGAGACTTTTGTATATTTATTTGGAGAGTGCGGGAATGGGGAATGGAACCTTGATGTTGGAGGGAAAAAAATGTCAGGGAGAGTGAAACGCAATTCGAGATGGAGCGCCGAAGGAAGTTTGAGGGTAAGTTCTGAATGTCCAGGGATTCGAACAAGGAGGCAAAGAAGGTGTCGGTGAACAGTATTAGAAAGGGTGCAGTAGACAAGTATAAAGAAGAAATGAATGTATTGAAGGGGAAGATGAGAAAGGAATGCGAGGGGAAGTTGAAGAGTAAATCGAAAGAGATTGAGGTAGCAAAAGGAGATAAGGAAGCCTGCGAGGAAAGAAGATAGAGAATGAAATGAGGGTAGTGAGGAAAGGAAGGGGAATACTAGCAACAATTTGAATTGGTTAATAAAATTCGAGACAATGTGAATAAACATGTTTGTTTCCTATGTGTGCTTAACAAAATAATTATACGATTTTTCTAAACTTTCAGCTCTTTGTTTCTCTAAATATGCTACATGTCCCTTACCATTGTTTTCTGCAAAGCCCTTCTATTAAAACAAGAAATTGGTAAATATCCCATGCGACCACTAAAGGCTTAGGCTCGTAAACAGGAGATACATGCTTTCACCTCTGAGGTTCTTTATAGATTCTTTAAGTTCTCATAATTGCCTAATAATGTAGAAATAGCGAGAAGCAGCCTAAACTTATGTCTTCCCAAATTGATTTTTACAACAGTCATTTCATACATCATCTGTGTCCAGCTTATAGTGCTATGTGTAGTGAGTATGAGCATTAAACCTTACTACTTAAAGTTGTACTATTAGGATCATTTACACGGCTAGCCATGGATTTAAATATTAAATAAATGCCTAATATACCAAACATATTAGTCTCTAAATAGTTCAATGTTATTCACAAATTCTCTATGACAGGTTTTAAAAGCATATATTTATTCAGAAGTACTACACGAGCCCCTAATTTGAAGCGTACATACAGAAAGGAAAGACACTGTTGTGTACTCTGCACAAGCAGGTCAACGTGATCCTATTCTCGGAGCAAATACCTTCACTTCTCGATCTGTTAACTTAAAGTGATACATATTTTGTGGTCGATCCTTATCCTTATCAAATTTTTGGTAACAAATCTTCATGCTGCCAGAAACATTCCTTCTCTTACCTGTTTTTAAACCAGCTACTTCTACATACATATCAGTCACATGTCTCAATTCTGCAATCAATCTTCGTTCCTCATTCTCCTCCTCAAATAAATGCACCAACATCACCACTGACAAATTTGATACCAATAACAACAATGACCTACAGTGCTGAATAAATGTCCACACATCTTTACAAGATATTCCAAATAACAACAAGTCGGCATCATCAATAATAAGGCACACAAACTTGTGTCCTTTTGCTAGCCTCCCAACCTTCTTCTTAATTTTAACATATAACTTAACAACCACATTTGGTCTGTCACTTCCATACCCAGTTTTCTCTTCAATGTCACTATCAGTAAGCCAGTCATTATTTACCATTTCTAAGAAATCTATGACCTCAACGTGACCACTATCCTGTTGCTGTTTTAGGTCATAACCCAATTTAATTCCAACATTCTGATAATGATCAAAGGAATTGTGAAGTGCTACCAAACATATTCCAGTATCTTTATTCAGCTTATTGCTCATGATGCAGCTCAATAAAAACTTTGCATCCACACCATCCTGCTCTTGCACAGTGATTAACTTCCCTGTGAAATCCTCTTTATCTAATCCCAAAGCACTGCAAACCTCGAAAGCCATTCTGAAAAATAAAGATAATTAATGCTTTTAATCATCAGTTCTAAAGCAAGGCATGCAACTTTCATTATTACTAAAAAGTATAAATAAGCTGCAACAGCCTAAAATAATCTACAGTTGTTTTGCCTGTAATTCCTTTCCATGTGCATCATAGAGGAGAAGCAGCGACGAGCAGATATTCATAGAATCCTCAGTAATATATTATACATTATTTTATAATTTTTTATTCTTAATTATCATAGTCGTTGGCATATTTTATAGTTACAAATGTCAAAGAAAAATTTGAATGCCTCATGCCGAAGGAGCTTAACCGAGAAAAGTACTTACCTTAATCCTATGCAAAAAATATTTGAGTCAGCAGCCAGATCCTTAATTTATCAATAGTATGTAAATGTCTCACGCTAATATACATAAACAATCACAATTTATCTTCGAAATTTTGGAATAATAGTATAACGGACAAAGAGAATATACTTATTATTTAATTTATTGAAATTAATCATTACTTCACATTAACCATATATAGGTTAAGGTTTTTGATAAGAGTCAACATGAAAAATCCAATGCCATGGCAAGTTCCAATGGTTTTTTTTTTTCTTATTTTAATTTACGTCCTCCAACGTTAAGTCATATCAGACGGTGAGTGGAATGGGTGAAATGATGCTCAAATGAGCACAGCGTCCATAGAGCTTAGTTACATGACATTCATCTTTCAGGATAAGGGAAAAATCCGGAAAAACCTTATCCATGTAACTCACCCTGACTGAGATTCGAACTCGGGACCTCTTGTACGAGGCAGACATAATACCATTTACGCTACCGAGGCGGGCATTCCAATGGTTCAAGTCCCGGCCATGCCATTGGATTTTTCATGTTGACTCTATCAAGAATGTACTTATTTCGTCTTAAAACTCAAAATGAAATTTAGATCTATATGGAAAAATTATTTCTCACTGGCAATTGTTTTAGTTTTGCCACCTTCTTCTTTTTCTTTCTTTCTTTCTTTCTTTGCCCAACATATGTAGTATGATGTTCAATTCAAACATTTTATATATAGATTTTTTTTCAAAAACATTTTGAGATGCTTGAGCACAAAGAAAAGTGTTTTGCAAACTTTTTTGTTGCCCAAGCTTGTATGGACGCCAAAACTTAAGATCTGAAGTTGTATTGATGCCAAATTTCATTAACAAATTAATTTTATAGCTTATTTTGTCAGAAATTTCCTTATAAATTTTTTATTGATATTTCATATTGTCGCGAACCCATTGTTGCGACTGGTGCGCACAAAGGGACAGATAGTGCAGCGCAACGCGGAGATAAAAAGCGTTCTGAAACAGATAAGGATAAGATGACTGGAAGGTTCGTCTTTCTAGCGCCGTCTTGATTGTTAGAGAACATTCCACAAATTTCTAGGGCAGTGAGTGGAGCTATAAAAGAAGTCGGGGATCGCCAGTTGAGTCAGTCGCAATCGGAACTTCATAACCGTTCGCGTGCAGCTGTGTTTTGAAAGTGAGCTATTTTGTTTGTGGTCGGCGACCTTGAAGATTGTATATGTGTATGTTACGTAATTCTGCTACCGTAAGATTTGACCAAAGTTTGTTTCTACGGAAATAAAGAGCATTTTGGAATTTCTGAAAACTGGACTTTTAATTCTACGAACTCACAAAGTCAAAATATGTTTGAGATTTTAGCTATATTAATAAAATATAATGAGCTTTTAGCCATCAGAACCTACAAATATGGAGCACCCAATTTAAATATGAGAAAAGTGTGGAGATTAAAAGAAAATGAGACGTTATAGATGAGATATACAGTACATTTTGCAGAGAAAGTGCTTAAGCTAATGTCAACTGTTAGGCAGGTAGCACAAATAGAACGGGGAGAATGACAAGAAAGGTAAAAATTAAGGAAAGGGAATTAACATCTTGAACTCATAAGAAATAAAATGGAACACCGACCGACCGCAGTTCTGACCTTTTTTTATTTCATTTACTTCCTCTAAAGTCATATCGGACGGTGAATGAATTGGGTAAAATGATGCTCAAATGAGTCCAGGGTCCATGGAGCTTAGAGTTACCCGACATTCATCTTGAAGGATAAGGGATAACCCCAGAAATAACTTTATCCAGGTAACTCACCCTGGCCGAGATTCGAACTCGGGACCTCATGAACGTGAGTCAGACACGCTACCATCTACGCTAACGAGGCGGGCACAGTGCTTGCTGACTGTATAAAGCCAGAAGGTTTTTGTTGCGTGCCCACCCGTTAAGGATTTACCGCAGGTAGGGTTTTTCTTTTAAGGATGTCGTAGGATAGGTTGTGGGTTTTGAGGTAAAATTTTTTCGAGGGTACAAATTTTATGTACCTCAGGTTGTGGGAATGGATGCAAAACCTTGCACCCTGGTGTTCTAATTTTAAAATTTGTGTTAGGTTGAATATGTTGATGCCAAACAGATTAAAAGAATTATGTGGGGCTCAGCTTTAGCTGCTGTTAGGGTTAGCTCCTGGGTTATTTCGGGTGCCTGCACGCCATGTGGGGTACCCGGAACAGCCTGGAGGCTCTAGTGGGGTCATAATCTCCCAATGATCTAACAAGGGCGCTTCTATGTCTGGGTAATTATAGAATTTTGATGCCCGATGCCTAATTTCGTCCTCCAAGTAAGGAAGACCCAAAGCTTCTTGAAGCAACATGGTAGGGAAATAGCGACCCACAGAATATATAGACTGTAGTCTCTACCCGCATCGGTAGAGCAGATGGTAGCGTGTCTGCCTCACGTTCAAGAGGTCCCGAGTTCGAATCTCGGTCAGTGTGAGTTATCTGGATAAGGTTTTTCCGGGATTTTCCCCTATCCCGAAAGATGAATGTCAGGTAACTCTAAGCTCGATGTGCCCCAGGCTCATTTGAGCATCATTTCACCAATTTCATTCATCGTCCAATATGACAAATTGGAGGAGGTAAATTACAAAACAAAACCGTAATCCTCTATTCTGTAATGGAACACCTTAGTTCCACAAAACGAGATATTTTGACACTGATCGACACTATATAGATAACACTGTCTAAATATCGACAATCAGCAAACATTATTTGCTATCTGTTGGAGCTCCAGAAAATTACTTGTTTCAGAAAACTACTTGTTTCAGAAAACTACATATGTTTGTGAACAGGACCTGCTATGGAGCAACAAATACAGAAAATCACACCTAGGGAGCAACAAACAAAACAAGTTCTAAGAGACTTATGGCGAAACTACACCACATTATGCGATATTCGTTTATTATTAATACTCGTATGAAAGTGTAACGTATGTAGCAATTCATGCACGCTGTTTGCAAATTTATCGCTATATTTTCCACAAGGGCGAGTTTAATGAAATTTAGAAATTAAAGTACAATACAAACAATTAAAGCGGAAGCTATGGAATCTTCCATGGATTTTAATAATCATTTTAATTGCTTCATATAAACTAAATTTTAATTAAATGAACTGATAGGTCAGTATTTTAACCTTTTAAGACCCTTTGCAGAACAGTTAAATGATGAATTACGAAAGAACTAAACACTTATCACCGTAAGCCTCACACACTCACTTATATTTGGAAAGAATTAATATGGCCCCTTAAAGATGTTGGCGATGCCCTTGTTTTTTATACTGTTACATTTATTTTGGGCATGAGAGAACGCGCGCCTTTGTATTATGGAAACGGAGACAGCACAGACAGTTATTTCTGATGTTACAAAACCTGATACAATTAACTGAATTAGTGAAATAATGTTTTTCGTTATTTTGCCAATAAAACTTAGTAATATTAAACTTCCGTTCATACCAGTGCTTTAATAAATTCCATTTCTTTCCAGAATGAGAGGTTATGTCACAGCGAAGAGCGCTAATATATGAAGAAAAATTGGCAATACTGACCACTTGCTTTTTTTTAATTTACGTGCGCCATCGTTAAGTCATATTGGACGAGTGACCACTTACAAGTACATAATACGTGGGCAAATTTCCCCTCCTTACGTAAACTAAATGTCATTTATTTTTAACAGATTCATTTACATTTAACTATTGCACTGGTAACTTAGCTCCATAAAACAAAACACTTCCAAATTCAACTCCTAATATTCTATTTACAAGTCATACCTCTTGAAATCTTTAAACAAGGATAAACAGGTGCCGAAATTACTAAGAAAACACAAAAATTGGTCATTCTTAAATCAGCTGTTACTGTGGCTCACAGCTGTGGCTGTTACAGTAATGTCATCTGCAGGCGTGATTCTTAAACCGGTTTTGGCAGAAGTGAAAAACACGCGTGAAGCATGACAGTGATGACTGATGGGGAGTGACGGATATGTGTGAACGAATATGCCGTGATATAACATACACTAGTCATGTCCTTGACCATTAATGAAGCTACAAGCATAACAATTAACAGTGCCGGTTTTCTGAGAAGGTACAGGCGTATGTCTTCGCTCCGAAGCTGAATTCAGAAGTATACAACACCAACATTCTCCCTTTATTAAAAGGGATGAAAGAATATAGGTACTCTGTACTTTAATTAATGAAAAGGCCTTGCTAGAAATATTTTAACTTCATCGGATAACATTTGGGAGCTTAGTAAGTGTTACATTACGTAATTATGCAATACATTTGCATCAAAATCTCAATGACAGCTGTCATTCTTTTGCATTAAAAATACTGACAGCTGTATGGGGCGAAAAAAAATGTACCGATGAATACACGAGTGGGCGTGTCGCTGTTGGCGGCCTATCCCGGTCTTGAGGTTGTGACGAAAATGTCAACTGTTATTTGGATATTGCTTTTACTCGCTAATATGCTGCATACTCTTCTTTAGGTCTGAGAAACAACCATGACCGAGAAACGTCTGTCAAGGTTGTATTTTGGAGGCCTAGCATCGGCTGGGGCCGCAGGTTGTACAAATCCACTGGATCTCCTGAAGGTAACATTTGTGTTATAAATATATTACTGGTGATTAAGTCATTATTGCCCCTCCTCCTATAGTCATGACTCCTCTGGACAGCTAGATTTTTTAAAAAATTTTATCACTGTAATGAATAAATGAACTGTAATAGGAATGAATGTTTTGAACCTCAGATAACGAAGTTTTTGTTAAAGCTAATTCTTTTATTGCATGGCATAGTTCAACATGTAATAGGATTGCAAGTAAATAGTTTTGAAAAATAAAGCAATATTCTTTTTTGTTGTCTTCAAATGAAGATTGAAATGCTGTGATTCCAAGCACCTTAAGAATGAATTACTAACGTCTGTAGTGTAAAACTATGGCATCTTGCTCCTTTGATTCTAGAATGAACCGGGCTCAGGGATATACAACACATACAACCATGTAATATTTGTAATTTGCTATTTAAGCTTGCAAATCCTTTAGAAGTCGTTTTCAGATATACATTATTTTCAGTAAATAAGCATGTTAATATGAATGTTAGAGTGTATAATGTTCTCATAATTATTCTCTTCTGCGTAAGTTTATGTTCTGACAATTTATCAGATGACATTGTAACTTTCTCATCCCTGAGAAGCAATTATTACATTTGGATAGATAGACTGAAAATGCAATGCCATGGCCAGGATTTGAACCATGGATATCCTGGTCTCTGTACAGTTAATGTTAACCAAGCTGACTCTACCTATCCACATGTTAGCCTACACATGGCTAGTGTGAAAAAACAATTAAATTTCATTTATTTGAAAACTTTCAGAGAAGCCTTCCTAAATAAGATAATTGGTGAAGTGCTTGTATGAATCAGACGATCAGCCCCAGGAAATGAATAAAGTAAAAATAATGTTTCTGGTGAGTACCTTGGTTGTGTGGATAGTGCAAGTTGCAGTTGTTCCTTTAGAGCACTAACTTCAGTTTTGTTTTGTATTTACAGCTGCTAAGATCAGTGTTCTCAAACCAACTCAATAACAATGAAAGTTTATCATTAGTACTCACATCTTCCTCCTTAAATGCTGTGATATGGCTCAAACGATAGTGAAGTTTTGTCCACTTGCCACACGGTAATTTCTCACCCAAATATGTTTCAAACTGGTTCCTGAAATATGGGCACTAAGTTAGATAGCATTATTTTAATACACATAGTCACTTCTGTGATTCAGTAAGACATCCACTTTAGATAGAGAAACATAACCATTGTCAGGCCTGCTTACTGAAATGAAAGCACTTACACCTCTACTTTTCAACTTATCACCTATAATGTGTCTTTCATTTTTTTCCTAAACGTTTTTGCTGGTTTTGGCACAAGCTTGGTTCACACACTCACTGGGATCCTTTCTTTTAGGAGGAAAATGTTTTGATAAATATCAGGGCCGATTACATAGAAAATGAAGCAAGGTACACTGAAGCAATAAGTATTATACAAAAAGAACTATTTCTAACAATAAACTTTACTTATCTTAAGAAAATTATGCAATTTTTCTAATTAGTTTGAATTGGTTGAAATAGATTTCACAAACCCTTGCTCGTCTCCTCAGTCAGCACACTTCGTCATCATGGAAGTTATTATGATACTATGTTTTTTTCAGTATTACCAAAATCTGAAAAAGAAACAAACTTAAGAACAAAATCAACTTCTGAAATTTCAAAATTCATTATGCAATGTATATTTGTTATAATAAATACCTTTTCTCAAACCATTAAATCTATAGGAACATTTCATTTTTTTTATAATCTAACTTCACGGTTTATTTCATTGTTAAATGACCAAAAATGATCTGCTATGGCCGACTTATGTCAGTTTATACTTAATGTTACGAAAATGTACTTTCGTTCTGGTTTCCAAGTTACATTTCGTCTTACCAATGTAAACCTGATCGCAATCTAAACAATTAAATGGATAAATACCAGATTTTTTATTATTAGGAATGTCATGTTTTTTAGAGAAACCGGTTAAATTTTTGATACAATATTTTGAGGAGCTTGAGCTATACCAAGTCCTTAAAAATCCTTGGAAAATATTTATTAACCCAAGGATGGAAGTAAATTTTTTAAAATTATAATCGTAGTTTATTTTTAAGGGTAGAAATATCATTAGCAGTTTTTTGATATTTATATTTTTCAATCTTTTTTGTATAAAATCTTTATTTAGACCGTTGATTAAAGCAGTAGTAATAATATGCTTATATTCTTTATTAAATTCCTCTTTATTCAGGGGTATATTTATTAATCTATAAATCACGCTATTAAAAACTAATAATTTATATGAAAGAGGGTTAAAACTTTTACTTTTTATGTAATTATCAATATGAGTAGACTTCCTAAAAATTCAAAGATTAAATTATTATTATTTCCTATTATCTTCGAATCCAAAAAAGGAAGAAAACCATCAATTTCAGGTTCTAATGTGAATTTTATAGCTGTATCTTGCAAATTTAGTAATTTTAAAGCATTATTTATTTGTTTATCAGGAACAATAGCAAAAATGTCAACATATCTATACCAGGTTTTAAAAATCAAAGGAAATGCTTTAGTCATTTGCATTTCGGAGAAAGTAATAAAAAGATCAGCAAGAAAGGGTGAAAGAGGATTACCCACTGCTAAGCCAGAGGTTTGTTGAAAATATTCACCATTAAAGGTGACAAAAATTTGACCCAAAAAAGCAAGTTTAACAAAATCAATTATTAAAGTCCTCAGGTAAACTTACTGAATTTAACCACTGTTTTAAATAAATCAAAAGTTTTTCTCTAGGAATGCTAAGAAATAAGGCAGTTACGTCAAAAGTAACATATTTTATAGTCCAATTATAATTTCAAAAATTTACTTACCATTCTTGGGTTAAAAAACCTTTTCAAAGGGTTTTTAAAGAATTGGAATAACTTTAGATCCTCAAAATAAATATAGTATTAAAAATTTACTACATTTCTCTAAAAATCATGAAATTCCTAATAATAAAAAATCTGGTATTTATCAATTTAGTTGTTTAGCTTGTGATCATGTTTATATGGGTAAGACGAAACATAATTTGGAAACCAGAACGTAAGATCATTTTCGTAACATGAAGTATAAACTAACTGATAAATCGGCCATAGCAGATCATTTTGGTCATTTAACAATGAAATAAATCCTGAACCCAAATTTTAAAACAATTAAATGTCCCAGTAGATTTAATGGTTTGGGAAAAGATATTTATATTAGGACATAAACATTGCATAATGAATTTTGAAATCCCAGCAGTTGATTTTGTTCTTAAGCTTGTTTCGTTTTCAGATTTTGGTTATAGTGATAAAACACAGTAGCATATTAACTTCCTTGATGACGAATTGTGTTGACAAAGGTTCGTGAAATCGATTTGAACTAATTCAACTAATAAGAAAAATGGACATCCTTTTCTTAAGATAAGTTTTTTTGTTACAAATAGTTATATTTGTATTGTCACCCAATTAGCGGTAGGCATGACGGCAACAGCTGTGAGGAAACCAGAGGCAGCCGAGCCACGCCTCCCATTAGTCTCTGTCACTAACTGAGGGGTGGTTAGGGAAATGTCACTTGTTCCTGGGCGCCTCTCTCCCCTTCTCCTGCCCTCCGGAACTTTCGTGGTGATCGGCGGAAAACCAGAGACTTCTAGAAAAACAGTGACATTCCTATAAAAAGGGCTTCAGAGAGACAGTCAGTTAGACGGTTCTTGGCGTAAGAATGCAGTGCTAGTGTACGACGAGAAGACTGTGTGAGTGCATCGGAGGATTGTACGTAATTACGAGTGTAAGTGAAATTGTAACGGACGAACTGGTGAATCGTAATTGTGTGCATTACGTAATTCTGTGTAATTGGCAAGTGTTAAACTGTAAGTCGGTGGAAATAAAGAACATTGTTGAGTGGTGCAATTAGACTTTTCATTTCACGAACCCACAAAGTCACACTGGTGTCAGTAAGCGGGAAGGTAACATCACCGAACTTTACAACCATGGACGCGGCATTGGAAAATTTTTTGGAGAAGATGATGGAAATGAAGGCCGAATTAACAGAGAAGACGGCAGCAGCAAATAACAGCCTAGCCGCGAAGCTGGAGACTACAAATAACAACCTGGCCGCGGAACTGAAACTAATGAAGACGGCTAACGACAACATCACCGAGAAGATGGAAGAAATGAAGGCCGAGTTAACAACAAAAATGAGAGCAGCGAACGGCAGTCTGGCCACGGAAATGAAGGCGGCGAACGAGGCTCTCGCCGCAAAGTTTGAAGAACAGTTGGCCGGCGTAAAAGAGGACGTCACAGAGTTAGGCGAGCGCGTCGAAGACCTAGCGAGCCGCGTTAATGAGCTGGAAGGAAAAGCCGAGAACAGCGTGAAGTCCCTGAACGCCATGGTGGAGGACGTCGTCGGCAGGAAGCTGAAGGATTTGAAGGCCGTCGCGCCGGGACGCGACACAACATCTGCGCGCGTCAAACCACCAGAGTATGACGGCGCGTCAACGTTTGAGGTCTTCCGCCGCCAGTTCGACACAGTGGCCAGGCACAACGGATGGTCTCTGGAGGAGGAGGCCACACAGTTAATAGCCAGCCTCCAGGGAAGAGCCGCGGAAGTCCTAAACGCGGTGCAGACAACGGCGGCGCCCAAGAACATCTGGGAGGCCCTGGAGAATCGCTTCGGGAACCACCGCTTAGCCGCAGCATACCGCAGCCAGCTAAAAGCAAGGTCACAGCAGCCGGGGGAGACGCTGCAGAAGTTCGCAATAGCGATCGAGCAGCTGGCTAGCAAGGCCTTGGTTGACCTGCCACTGGTGTTCGTATCCCGGGAAGCCGCCTACAATTTTGTCGACGGGGTACGGGACACGGAGATTCCTCAGCGCCTACTGCTCGGCGAATATAAAACTATCCACGAGGCGCTGACAGCGGCATTAAGGATGGAGGTGGCCAAAATAACATCCATCCCGACGTCGAGAACGTGGAGCGTCCGCTACGCCGGAGGCAGAAGAGCAACTGAGGGACGCCGGCGAACACCTAGTGGCCTGTGTTGGGGGTGTGGACAGCCCGGACACCTGCAGAGAGACTGCCCACACCAGGAAGAGCAGCCGGAAAACGAGTAAGGGCCGGCCGGCACGTCGGCGCCATCACCACCATCCCCTCGAGTGACACTGCGCACCGTCAGCCGGCGTATGGATGACAGCCTCATGCGGACGGTTGGGTAAGAGCAAAGCCGTGCCGCGTGCTGGTGGACACCGGGGCGGCCGTGACCATCATCAGACCTGACGCGGCGAAGGGTTTGCCGACAAGGAAGCCGAGCCGACCATACCAGCTTGTCACGGCATCGGGCGACGCCTTGCCTGTGGAGAAGGAGGCCCTGCTGGAGCTCAACTTGGGACGGAGTGCCGTGCGTCTGTGGGTGTTCGTCGCGAAGCTGGCTGAGGAGGTGATTCTGGGACTGGATGCCCTCAGGAGCCATGAGGCGACGGTCGACGTCGGCAAGAAGGTCCTGCGGCTTAACGGAGAAGAGGTTATACTCCGTCAACCTGAAGAGCGCCTTGGAATTTGCAGGGTCGTCTTGGGCGAAGACGTGGTTGTCCCCGCGAGGAGCGAGGTGGTGGTGACGGCGCGACTGGAGGGCCAGAGAACCAGGAACATGATGCTGGACCAGAAGACGCCTGTAAACGGACTGTGTGTAGCCAGGGCATTGCTGCCGTGCCGAGAGGAGGTGCCCGTGAGACTGCTAAATCCTACGGACGCCGATCACGACGTCCAGGCCGGGACGGAGTTGGGAATGTGCGAGCCCGTGGTGAGCGTAACGGCTATCGACAAGACAAAGGTGCCGGCGCCGAAGCAACACCTGGGGCCCCGGCTAGAAGGCTTGGTGGAGAGGGCGGCCGACCACCTGACCACAGAACAGCTGGAGAAGGTTCGACAACTGCTAAGACGGTATCAGCGCGTCTTCAGCCAAGGTGATAGTGACTACGGCCGCACGGACAAAGTGCTTCACCGCATCGAGACCGGGGACGCCCGGCCTATTCGGCAGCCACATAGACGCGTTCCGCTGGCGAAGCAAGGGGCGGTACGAGACATGCTGGAGGACATGAGATCCAGGGGAGTGATTGAAGAGTCTGACAGCCCTTGGTGTTCCCCTGTAGTCTTGGTGACGAAGAAGAACGGCGAGCTGCGCTTCTGCGTAGACTACAGAAAGCTGAACGCTGTCACCCGGAAGGACTGTTTTCCCTTACCCCGGATTGACGACACCCTGGACACGCTAGCTGGTGCACAGTGGTTCTCGACCCTGGACCTGAAGTCGGGCTACTTGCAGGTAGCTCTAGACCCAAGAGACAAGGAGAAGACCGCATTCTCGACAGGCCAAGGGCTCTGGCAGTTCACGGTTATGCCCTTTGGCCTCTGCAACGCACCAGCTACCTTTCAACGCCTCATGGGGTCAGTGATGAGAGGGCTGACTTACGACGCCTGCCTGCTATACCTGGACGACATCATTACCGTCGAAAGACTTTTGATGATCACCTGGAGAATCTGAGTAAGGTGCTACAGAGACTGCAGGCGACCAACTTGAAGCTGAACGCGAAGAAGTGCTAACTCTTCCGCAAGGAAGTGAACTACTTAGGCCACATAATCTCAGCAACCGGAGTGGCCACAGACCCGGAGAAGACACAAGCTGTGAGAGATTGGCCTCGCCCAAAGGATAAGAAAGGGTTGCGCAGTTTCCTGGGGCTGTGCAGTCATTACCGCCGCTTCATAAAGGGGTTCTCCAACATCGCAAAACCCCTCACCCGCCTGACGGAGGAACACCGGCCTTATGTGTGGACAGTGGACGCCGAAAACGCTTTCCAGCACCTAAAGGAGACCCTGTGCAGTGCTCCAATTTTGGGTTTCCCACAAACGGGTGGCGCTTTCATTGTGGACACCGACGCTAGCGACCATTGCATTGGAGGTGTCCTATCGCAGATCCAGGACGGCCATGAGCGGGTGATAGCCTACTACAGCAAGACGCTATCCAAGGCAGAGAAGAACTACTGCGTCACCCGACGAGAATTATTGGCGGTAGTAAAGACCTTGGAGCACTTCCATAAGTACCTGTACGGTCAGCCATTCCCCCTGAGGACTGACCATTCCGCCCTAACCTGGCTATTGAGCTTTAAGTACCTGGAAGGTCAGTCAGCACGTTGGGTCCAGAGGCTGCAGGAGTACGACTTCACCTCGGAACATCGTAGAGGGAAGAGCCACGGTAACGCTGACGCCATGTCTCGAAGACCCTGTCCAGAAGAGTGCGGCCAGTGTACAAGAGTGGAGGAGAAGGACCGTGCCGCAGCAGTCCGAGTAGTCACGGCAGTGCCTGCGGATGGCTGGGATAGCGCAGGCCTGAGGAGGGAGCAGCTGGCGGATGCAGACTTGGGGCCACTCTTGAGCGAAGTGGAGGCAGGGATGAGACCAACCTGGGAGGACATCGCACCGAGGAGCGCCACCTACAAGTCGTACTGGGCCCAATGGGACTCGTTGAAGACCAGAGAGGGCGTGCTGTTCCGGGTATGGGAATCACCCGATGGGAAGACGCAGAAAGAGCAGTTGGTACTTCCCCGGAGTAAGGTCCCGGAAGTCCTGGAGGAAATGCACGCCGGTACTTCGGGAGGACACCTGGGAGCGAACCGAATGATTGACAAACTACGGCAGCGCTACTACTGGTTGAGACTCCGAGCAGATGCTGAGAGATGGTGCCGTCAGTGTCACGTGTGCGCGGCGAGTCGTGGCCCCCAGACTAGGAGCCGGGGTCGCATGCAGAAGTACAACGTCGGAGCGCCATTCGAACGGATCGCCGTTGACATTGCTGGACCGTTCCCAGTTTCCGACCGAGGCAACAAGTACCTAATGGTGGTCGTGGACTACTTCACCAAGTGGCCGGAGGTGTATGCCATCCCAAACCAAGAGGCAAAGACAATCACAGACTGCCTCGTGGAGCAAGTGTTCTGTCGATCTGGGGTGCCGTTAGAGCTACACAGTGACCAGGGTACCAACTTTGAGTCCAACCTAATGAAGGAGGCACTCCAAAGGCTTGGGGTGAACAAGACTCGCACTACGCCTCTACATCCGTAATCGGATGGCATGGTCGAAAGGTACATCAAGACCTTAGAGGAACACCTGAGGAAGGTCGTTGCCAGCCATCAGCGAGACTGGGACGTCAAGGTGCCGTTGTTCTTGCTGGCCTACCGCTCGTCTACACATGACACAACTGGGATGACGCCAGCCAGCTTAATGTTCGGTCGAGAGTTACGCCTCCCTTGTGACCTGGCTTTTGGAAGCCCTCCGGAGGCGAAGCAGCCGGTGACCGAGTATGTGGAGAACCTGGGGACCGCCTCCACGACATGCACGAGATGGCACGCCAGAACACCCAGAAGACGAGCGACTGCATGAAGACCAGATATGATAGGCAAGCCAACAGCCAAGGGTTCCAGCAAGGTGACCTGGTCTGGTTGTACCGTCCTACCCGGACCAAGGGACGTTGCCCGAAGCTCCAGCAGCCATGGCAAGGACCGTACCGGGTGGTGAAGAGGATTAACGACGTGGTCTACCGCATCCAGAAGGTCTCCCGAGGAAAGATGTTGGTGGTACACCTGGATCGACTAGCCCGCTACGATGGTGCTGTTCGGGACGACCAGCTTCGAGGAGGGAGCAGTGTCACCCAATTAGCGGTAGGCATGACGGCAACAGCTGTGAGAGGCAGCCGAGCCCCGCCTCCCATTAGTCTCTGTCACTAACTGAGGGGTGGTTAGGGAAATGTCACTTGTCCCTGGGCGCTTCTCTCCCCTTCTCCTGCCCTCCGGAACTTTCTTGGTGATCGGCGGAAAACCAGAGACTTCTAGAAAAACAGTGACATTCCTATAAAAAGGGCTTCAGAGAGACAGTCAGTTAGTCGGTTCTTGGCGTAAGAATGCAGTGCTAGTGTACGACGAGAAGACTGTGTGTGTGCATCGGAGGATTGTACGTAATTACGAGTGTAAGTGAAATTGTAACGGACGAACTGGTGAATCATAATTGTGTGGATTACGTAATTCTGTGTAATTGGCAAGTGCTAAACTGTAAGTCGGTGGAAATAAAGAACATTGTTGAGTGGTGCAATTGGACTTTTCATTTCAAGAACTCACAAAGTCACAGTATAATGAGGGTTGATTTTAAAAATTGTTGAAAATGCACCATCCTGCATTTTAATATTTTTTCTTGGTACTGTTATAAGAGAACCATTGACACAAGGAAATTTGTCTTCGCTTATAACAAAATCAGCAGCACAATGCTGTATGGATACAGCTGAAAGTTTTGATGGTGTGAAGTGCTCACAGTATATGCACCTTTTCCATTTTCCTCTGAAAATTTGAATATCGATATTAGTGGTCCATATATAAGACTTCAAACTTTCACAGCAATTATTACAAATTAGGACTTCTTGGGTTAATAACCATGTTAAATTGATTAAGTCGTTAATGCTTTTGGCCTTCTTTACTTCATGGTCTTCTTCCGGAAATACAACCGTTATGCAGCATTGTAATGTTTTAGGTTAAGTAGGTTATGTAGCATATTTACAATAGTCACATCCCTTGCTGTGACAATGTACTCTTTTACTTCTCACCATAGAAACCTTGTCACAAATTATGTTTTTAAACAGAGAGACTAATATCTTATGTTTGATATTATCCTAATCTGCACTTAATGTAAACAAATAGGTGTGGTAAGCAAATTGAATACAAAACACGTTACTGTAATTATTCATGTTTCCTAAACTGCACAAATAAATATAAAAAATACTTTTGTTTCGCTAATGTTTAGACAAAGTTATATCAGAGTTACTAAAGCAAATAAATTACAGGCATAGAAAAACAATATAGCAGAAAGCATGTGCAAACACTATAGTCATCATCGCCAAGTTTGAGCGCCATTTCCCTCAATGTTGAAGAGGAGTCGATATACCCTATCTTGTCAATGTTAATGTTTGAATCATTATTGAAGCAACTATTTAATATGAGCTAAGTTTTTAAGGTATATTCAACAATACCTTTACAGTTGATACATAGAAAATAAAATGTTCTGTTCATTAGAAGAAATGTTGCAAAACCTTTAAATAAGGCTCTCACAATTTTATCAAAATATGATGGTTTTTATATTAAAAGATAAAGTAATTTTAGATGCTAATGTGCAGTAAAAATTTCAGCCTTTATTCCCAATTAGTTTCTGAGATAATAGGGCACTTGTGTAGAAAATGTTATGTTTTCAGAAATTGCTTTCCAACATAAAATTTTATAAAATTTACCACTTACAGGGTATTCAATGTCTTAAACTCTTCTGCTTCACAGTCGTCAATGTTATCTAGTTAGATATGATTACCTTTTCTGTTTATTAATGACCGAGCCTCTTGATATATTTGTTCCGCCACCTCATCGGTATTACATACCCTTGTTGCAACCAGCTCTTGTAGATTACTTCTGTTATTATACCCAATAGTCATTCGAATTTCATTCAGTACACTTTTTCTACCAGCATTTGCTTCACTGAATGTGATAAATGCATCATTTGCACCAAGATGTATAGTTTTTAGACCAACAAAAATATTCTTAAGTCCTTGAGACCAAACTACACTATTAGAAGATGCATTCATATTTTGAGTTTACTTTGCCAAACACTTATTCTGTAATTCTGGATTAGCCAGATCAACAAAGATAGGCTCCAATGCTAAAATTACTGCCTTAGGAATGTGATTCTTATGATGAAATTCATCCGGTATACCACCAGCTTCTGCTATTCTTATATTCGTACCAATCCACAGAGGAGAATTTGTGCAGTGCTTTGATATCAGTGGAAGCTTTGTGAAAGTAAGTCCACACAGCTTTAGTCATGCAGTCAAGGTTATATGAATTTTCTCTAATAGCCTTCCCATAAAATTCAGTTAGCTGATTGATGGTCAAGTCTATCGGATGGCCTCTGATTATTTTCCAGTCAGTTAATTTTGTCCTCCCAAGTGTCTTAAGTTTTCTCAATCTTGTACCCATTCTTCTCTTTACATGTCAGGAGAGCCCCAAAAGGCTTATATGCAATCACTGACTTGAAGGAGCTGGAATCAACATCGTGATCAAAATAAGAGAAAGATATCTTCCCTAACATTAATATTTACCAAGTTATTGGTGTTTTACCAATTGAAAGTACCGAATTTCCTAACAAGAATACTATGCAGGAATATAGTGAACAATATTTGTGTACTATTTACAAATAGTGTACCTCTGTGAAAGTTACACCAAAATGAAAGGGAGATTGAAATATTCATATGCAATTAAAATCTGAAAATGAAAAAAAAAATCTGATTTCGACTCATGAATGCCAGTGTCAGGCCTAGAAGGTCCTGAGCAATGCAAAAGCGTACACCTAGCGGGCAAATCTTTTTTTATGTTTATGTCCTCCAATTTTAAGTAATATTTGATGAGCAATGTAATGATGCTCAAACGAGTCCAGGGTCCATAGAGCTTAGAGTTACCCCACATTAGTCCTAGTAGGCAATGCTACTACATAAAATTCTAATGTATTTAATTCACAATACTGTCTCTACACACTCTTCTTGCCCACTTCTACTTAATCAAGATAAACCTTTATTACATATTTGTACATTTTAAGTGCAGGAAGCATGTGATAGACCAAAATGATAGATAGCAGGCCACAATGCAATGGTTCTGAAATTCCATGCCTTTTGCTTTATCATGAGGCAAACAAACTAATATTAACTTATGACTTGACTCAAACTCGAACAATATCTTGGATGGTTGAGGTCACAAAATCATTTACTTGACAAAGCTGGTATGCTTTAATAGGACCTACATTGTTTGTGTAATAAGATTTTAGCTGTCTCTTGTATCTGTGTTCGTTCACAAGCATAGCAGTTAAAGAGCTTCCCCTAATAAAGAAAACTCCGTTAAAATTTTAAGACATTTTTTTTGTAAAAATGCTTTTAGGTATGATTCAAAGCCGACCTTTCCCATGAAATCTTTGTATCGGATGAAATACAATTCGTTCTGGTCTATCTAAAATGCGCATGGCAACGAAAAGATCATTTTGAAAGTTTCTTTCTATGTTTCCAAAACCAATATTTCAGTATCTAAATTTTAGGCTAGAATAATACAGTACTTACCAGCTGGTTTGAGAATAAATTGAAAAATGAATGAGTAAATTTGTTTCATCGTTAAGTTAAAGAAAGTAAAAGACAGTCGAAAAGCCGATTATTGCGTATTTATATAAAATCTAGTCACATTCATCTTTTCCTTTTACACACACTGCGAGAACAGAGGAACGACAGTTCACAGGTGGACGAGAAATTACAACGGTCTGTATTCCTTTATTAGTTTAAATGCATATGGCTTAAATGTTCTGTGGTTTAAATGTTCTGTGGTTTAAATGTGTAACACGCAGTAAGGCTGTAAAATTGTAGTCTTCTTACCTAAAATCGAAAATCCATAAACTTCGTAACAGAAAACACCAGCATGTACATTCGTACGACACGCTACTGCCGACCAGAGAGTATAGGAAGGCAGGAGCGCCTGAAATTGTATTTATATTACTTAGTAATAGTTTTCATGTAGTTACCTTAAGTGGACAAGTGTATTCGCATCACACTGTTACATACCTACATATTGATTGGTACGGATGGCTGCGTTATAGAGGTAAGTGTTGTAAAGGCCAACAGAATACTGTAAATACTGTAATATTTATTTGGCACAGTTGAATTGTTAAACATGTAAATATTAACCTTTGTGTCTCAGAAACAATATTTAAAATATCACGTTGGATTTATTTATTACACAATCTGTACTGTGTTTATTATATTGCCCCTCCTATTGGAGGACATAAGTATTCGAACGTACCCAATCGAAAAGAGAGAAAGGTGGTTGGACGTACCCTACACGCCCCTACCACATAGCAATTGCGTTTATACCATGAAAGTGTCCTAAAATTTATTTAGCCGATTATGAACTGACAGGTAAATTGTGACGTAAAGATAAGGAGACAAAGGTGACGGAGAGAAATATCGTGATAAATATGTTCAAACAAAACAAATCTCTCTCAGAAATTGCCAAAACCATTGACAGAAGCAAAACTACAGTGTTCTGCATAATTCGCCCCTTCAAACAGACAAATACTACTAGTTAAAATCTGGATCAGACCATTTGACCTTGAACTTCGGAACATTGGACCTAGAAAAAGAGGTTTAGAGGCGTGCTGGAAGATTTCCGTTTCGGTGTAGGAGATGCTGTTCTGCATCGTCCTGCCTCCGTGCATTTCCAACTCAGCCCTCGTCGCATCCCCATCCACCCCGCGGTACCCCACGCTTCCTCTCCTGCAACCCCCGTCGCACCCATGCGCACCCCCATCCAACCCGCGTAACCCTACGCACTCTCTTGACTGTCTGCTTCACCCGACGTACCCTGGGACTTCTTGCAACAGCCGACGCACCCCCATCCACCCCGCGCAACCCCACACACCCTCTGGACTGGCTGCATCCACCGACGCACCCCCAGGCACCCACATGCACCCTCTGGTCTGGCTGCATCCCCCGTGCACCACAGGCGCCCTCGTACACCCTGGACGCTGCCCAACGCACCAGTGCGCACCCCCATCCACCAAGCTACACACTCAAATGAATGTCGCTCCCTGTTCTTTTAATTGACACTTTCACATGAATCTCTCACATGAATCTCTCACCTGAGGCTTCTAAGTTAAAGTTTCATATGCATTTCTAACCTCTTTCTTCTAATTCAAACATATGAGTCATGCCATGTCAAAACGAAGAAGTCTGAGACATGACCTTTTTGTATTTCCTCCAAATTTTCTTTTACGTAACATCTAGAAGAGATTAAATCACCCATCTATTTCGTCTTTGGTGTGGCACGATTATTTAGAGGTTTATTGAATAGTATATTTTTCGTATATTTACCTGCTGTATTTTATGAAAATCGCTATAACAAAGATTATATGAATTATGAAATGTTAGTTTTTGAGGCATTATGAAGTACAAATATTGCACTTTAATGGACAAAATGTAATTTGGAAACCAGAACGAAAGAATATTTTTTTAACATTAGAAACAAACAAACTGATACATCGGCCTTAGCAGATCATTTTGGGTCATTTAACCATGAAATAAATCCTGAAGTTAAATTATTAAAACAATTAAATGTTCCGATAGGTTTAATGGTTTGGGTAAATGCATTTATTTTTAAAAAGTAAACATTTTGTTGAATTTTGAAATAACAACAGTTGATCTGTTCTTAAGTTTGTTTTGTTTCTGATTTTGGTAATACTGAAAAAACATAGTAACATAGTAACTTGGAAGTTAATTTTTCTTTCACACTGGCCCTGTGTAAGCTTAAGTATGGAAAGGTAGAGTCAGACTGAAAAATTCAATGTCATAACAGGGATTTGAACCACGGATTGTGTGGTCTCCGTCCAGCCGCTCTAATCAATACACGCCTTACACACGGCCAGTGTGAAAGAAAAATTACTTTCCATTAATTGGCCTAATAGTGGTTAACTATAAAGCCCGGGCCTTAAAGTACTTACAGTACAGTAAGTCGTCATTAAGGTACCTGTCTCATGTGTTTATGAGAACTCTTAGTGGTTTACCGGGAAAAACACGAGTCAGTTAGAGAATTTAATGTCATGTCGGCACATTGGGCATAGTAGCTCAATGGTTAGAGCGGCTGGACAGAGACCAAAAGATCTGTGGTTCAAATCCCAGCTATGGTATTAAATTATTCAGTCTAACTCTACCTTTCCAAACATAATAACTTCCTTGACAACGAAGTGTGCTGAATGAGGACGCGAGCAATGTTTCCTGTAATTGACTTCAACTGATTCAACTAATAAGAGAAATTGACATTACTTTCTTCAGATAAGTGAAGTTTTTTGTTACAAGTAGTTATATTTCTATGATACCTATCGTTCACTGTAACTAGCTTCATTTTCTACGTAATCATTACATCAGATTAGTTGTCCTGCAACTCTGTTAAATTAAAATCCACATTTACAAATAAGTAGTCACTCTAAATATGAAACCAATCATTAGATTTGCATTTATAGTCCCCATTGTAACATACATGTACATAAAATACTTTTATTTTAACAGCATTTCATATTCATCCAGAATAATGAATCTGAATTTCCTGTCCATAAAGCTGTTTGTAGTTGGTTTTTATGACACTACATTACTTTGTAGATTCACGTATCACCCAATAGGATTTAGAAAATTCTAAAAGATCTTTATGTGAATATGATATCTTCTTAGCAGCTTTGAGTACTACTCAGTAATAAATTGTTACACTCAAAAAGGAGAGGAGAAATCCCACAATTAGTTGATTCAAGATATACCAAATAAATTCTAAGAATTGTAAAAAATTTACATAAGGCAAACTAACAGAAACCTAAAGGGCATAGTCAAAAATATTTTAGTAACAGTATATTGAAACAGGTAGACAAGTCAGCAGTAGTATTTCATATCTGGAAATTCTTCAAAATGACAATGTGTCACTCAGGAGGAAGTTATAAATATCAGCCAAATTAATTCCCTATATTTGTCCTTCAGTAGCTCATTACATATATTATACTGTACATATATTGATTAAACATCTGAGTTCTTAATTTTAATTTTTTAAATTTTGTCCTCAGGTCATACAAAGCAGCTCTCTCACTAGGTCCACCTGGGCCCATAATTGAACAAATCCTGTTATAAGCCATGTCCGTTGTAGAACTTTTAAATAATCCTATATAAAAATGTTAATTTATTTTACTTTGTATTGCAGGAACAACTGATCTACCTGATAGTTATCTTGTCGTTCACTTCCATCGTGCGTTCCGGACACTGCGCTACAATCCTGATTTCATATGTACCCACATTACTGCTTAGAGCTATGGCTTCTTTCATGTTCGCTGCCCTCGTATTTCTCTACAATGGTCATTTAAGTTGCAGCTTCTTCTTAAATGGCAAAAGCTTGTTGTTTTCTTTTTGTCAAAAAAATGAATGTTTGAGAACATACTACGAGTTTCTGGAATAATGAGTAAACTATAAAACGAGCCACCAGTCGGTAATTTGACGCGTGCGCGTGAACAGCTGTGGTCGACAACCTTGCAAGTTGTATGTGACGTAATTGTGTTTCTACTGAAATAAAGAGCAACTTTTAGTGTTTGTAACCCGGACTTTTAATTTCACGATTTCACAAAGTCACAATTGGTGTCAGGAGTGAGACGTACCACCATAGAGGCTGCATTGGAAGAGATTCTACAGAAAGTTGAAGAAATGAAGACGGCTAAGGACAACCTCACCAGCGAGATGAAAGAAATGAAGACGGTAACCGGAAACTCACTGCCGAGACGAAGGAAATAAAGAGGGCTAACGACACCCTAGCTGCGAAGACGGAGGCGGCAAATCACAACCTGACAGCGAAGATGGCCGAACCGACCACGGAAATGAGAGCAGCGACCGAAATCCTGACCACGGAAAAAAGGCCGAACTAACCGAAATGAAGGCTGCGAACGAAGACCTTGCCACCAAATTTGAAGAACAGTTGACCGGTGTGAGGGAAGTCTTACCGTTGGAAGTCTTCCGCCGCCAATTCGACACGGTGGCCAAGCACAAGTGGTCACCAGAGGAGGAGGCCGCACATCTAATAGCCAGCCTCCAGGGACGGGCCGCAGAAGTCCTGAACGCGGTCCAGACAGAAGCGGTACCCAAGGCCATCTGGGAAACCCTTGGAAACCGCTTCGGGAACCACCGCTTGGCTGCAGCCTACCGCAGCCAACTGAAGTCAAGGACGCAGCAGCCAGGGAAGACGCTGCAGGTGTTCACGCTGGCAATTGAACAGCTGGCCAGCAAAGCTTTGGTCAACCTCCCATCTGAATTCGTATCCCGGGAAGCCGCCTACACCTTCGTTGACGGAGTACGAGACGTTGAGATATGTCAATGCCTAATGCTCGGAGACTACAAAACCATCTGCGAGGCGCTAACGGCATCACTGAGGATGGAGGTGGCCAAGGTGACGGCTGCTCCGGCGTCGAGAACAAGGACTATCCACTAAACTGGAGACCAAAGACCAGCCGGGGGACGCCAGCGAAGACCTAGTGGCGTGTGTTGGGGTGCGGCCAGCAGGGACACCTGGAGAGAGACTGCCGACAACAGAAAGAGCATCCGGAAGAACGGGAATGGCCCGGCGCGGCGAAGGGCACCTCGGTACCGACATCACCATCCCTGCGTGCCGTCAGCCGACGGATGGATGACAGCCTCATTGAGAACGGTTGGGTGAGAGGAAAGCCGTGCCGTGTTCTCGTAGACACCGGGGCAGCCTTGATCGTCATCAGACCCGACGTAGTCAGGGGTTTTGCCGTCGAGGAAACCAAGCCGAGCATACCAGCTTGTGACGACGTCGGGGGACACCTTGCCTGTGAACGAGGCCCTGCTGAATGTGACCTTGGCACAGAGTACCGTGCGTCAGTGGATGTTCATCGCGGAGGTAGCTGAGGAGGTGATACTGGGACTGGATGCCCTCAGGAGCCACGACACGACGGTCGACTTCGGCATTAAGGTCCTGTGACTCAATGGAGATGAGGTCATACTGTGGCAACCCGAAGAGCGCCTGGGAATTTGCGGGGACATCTTGAAGGAAGACGTGGTAGTCCCCGCGAGAAGCGAGGTGGTGGTGACGGCGCAACTGGAATGCCAGTGGACGGAGAACATGATGCTGGACCAGAAGACGCCTGTGCACGGACTTTGTGTAGCCAAGACATTGTTGTCGTGACGAGAGGAGGTGCCGTTGACGCTGATCAACCCAACAGACACCGATCACGACGTACAAGCCGGGACGGAGTTGGTGACGTGTGAGCCCGTGGTCAGCGTAGCACCCATCGATAAGATCCAGGAGCCGGTACCGACGCAACACCTGGGACTACGGCTGGAAGGCTTACTGGAGAGGGCGTCAGACCATCTGACAGCAGAACAGCTCGAGAAGGCTTGACAACTGCTAAGGCAATACCAGCGCATCATCAGCCAAGGCGTCAATAAATGAGTGAGTGAGTGAGTGAGTAAGTACGTAAATAAATAAATAAATAAAAATAAAAAATATAAATAAGTAATTAAATAAATAAAAAAGAAAGAAATCGATTTGGAAAAAAGAAGAAGGAAGTTTCAACATCAACTTCTTAGGATAAGTGGATTATAGGTTACAAATATTTTTATTTGTGTAAATAAATAAAATCTGAAAATCTGATCACGGTACCTCATTTCTTATACCGGGACGTGATTTCCAAATTCTAATTTATTAACTACCAAATAAATACGAAAAATACAATTTAACAATACTTTTTCGGAAAATAAAGGAAAAAATAATCTAAAAAGAAAACAAATTAAAACAAATACAAAAGCTACAAATTTAAAAATTTACAATTTAACTAATTAAAATTTACTGGAATCCAGTATACAAATAACTGGCAACCAGCTACAATGACAAAATAAACTACAATACCGGAAGCCGGTACTAATGTACTTAATATACTGGTAACATTTAAAGCTTATCAATTTGCCCGTTTGAACGAATAAAAACCTTTTTAAAAAATTTCGAAAATTTTTACCAAAAACTTATATAAAATATTTATTAAAATTAACATTAGAAAAGTCACAAAATTTACAAATTTAAAACATCTCCAAATACTCTGAACAAATTAAACAAATTAAAATGCATCATATCAATTTGTACAAATAAACATAAATTCAATTATTATTCATGTTTCTACACAAATCAATATTTTTTCAGATCTACTTTATATCAAATTAAAAATATACATTTCAAATCTTAACAATTAAACAATTCATCAATAATAATAACGTTCAAAAATTACAATACCATTCAAAAATATTAAACAACAATCATACATTCAAAAACTTTCATATTAATTCAAAATGAAATCTTTGTAATAAACAACTTTAACAACCATACCAAACACTTCAATTTAATTTATTTACATTATTAACACAAAAATGTCAAACTTTAACATTATATTAAAACACATTTCAACTATTAAATCTAATACATCTTTAACAGAATTTTATCAAAAATAATTCTATTCTATATTTTCTCAAAATTTACTATCTCAAAATTTAACTATCCTCAATTTAGACCAAGATTGTATTAATTATCATAACGAAATAATTTTTCAAATCAACTCCTTAAATCCATTCTTCTTAATATCCACTTTTCAAAATAATCCATTCGAACCCTCCTTCACCTGTCACTCAAATTATCCATAACAAGAATCCATAACTCAATTCACCACTATCCTTCAATACACAACAGCCATCCAAGAAAAACTTTCCTCATTCATAATCACCTCATTATCACCTACAACACTTCTCTTATCATCTTACACCGGGGATGGAAAATCCCTCCCCAAACTAAACCACATATGAACTTCATTAGTTCACTTTAAACCCTAAGCCCCTCCCCCAGAAACGTATACCACTGACACTATTCAAAGGCCTAGGTGACAATGACTACGGCCACAGGGAACGAGTGATCCACCATATCGACACCGCAGACGCCCGGCCTATTCGGCAACCACCTAGACGCGTTTTGGTGGCAAAACAAACGGCGATACGGGACATGTTGGAGGACATGAGATCCAGGGGGAGCAATTGAAGATTCTGACAGCCCTTGGTCTTGCCCTGTAGTATTGGTGACGAAGAAGAACGGCGAGCTACATCTCTGCGTGGACTACAGGAAGCTGAACGCTGTCACCACGAATGACTGTTTCCCCTTATCCTGGATTGACGACCCCCTGGATACGCTTGCTGGTGCCGTGGTTCTCGATCCTGAACCTAAAGTCGGGTTACTGGCAAGTGGCTCTAGACCCGAGAGACAAGGAAATGACCGCATTCTCGACAGTCCAAGAGTTTTGGCAGTTCACAGTTATGCCCTGTGGCCTCTGCAACGTACCAACTACCTTCCAATGCCTCATGGAGTGAGTGATGAGAGGATCTACTTATGACGCCTTCCTGCTATATCTAGACGACATCATCATTGTCGGCAAGACCTTCGAAGATCATCTCGATAACCTGCGCAATGTGCTACAGAGACTGCAGGCAACCAACCTGAAGCTGAACGCGAAGAAGTGCCGCCTCTTTCGCAAGGAAGTCAACTACTTGGGCGACATAGTCTCACCAACCGGAGTGGCCACAGACCCGTAGAAGTCACAGGCCGTGAAAGATTGGCCTCGGCCAAAGGATAAGAGAGAATTGCGCAGTTTTCTAGGGCTGTGCGGTTACTACCGCCGTTCCATTAAGAGGTTCTCCAACATCGCCAGGCCCTTCACCCGCCTGACGGAAGACCAAAGGCCGTATGTGTGGACGGAGGACGCCGACTCCTGGAGGATGACGGAGTCGCTTTCCAGGAGATGAAGAAGCTGAAGAGAACACTTTGCAGTTCTCCTATTTTGGGAGTCCCACAACCAGGTGGCGCCCCCATTGTGGACACCGAAGCCAGCGAGGGAGGTGTCCTATCCCAGGTCCAGGACGGCCACTAGCGGGTAATAGCTTACTATAGCACGACGCTATCCAAGGCACAGAAGAACTACTGCGTCATACGGCGAGAGTTACTGGTGGTATTAAAGAACTTGGAGCACTTCCACAAGTACCTGTACGGTCAGCCATTCCACCTGAGAACCGACCACTCTGCTCTAACCTGGCTACTTAGTTTTGGGAACCTGGAAGGCCAGACAGCACGTTGGGTCCAGAGGCTGCAGGAGTAGAACTTCACCTCTGAACATCGTAGAGGGAAGAGCCACGGCAACGTAGACGCCATGCCCTGAAGACCCTGTCCGGATGAGTGCGGCCAATGCACAAGAGTGTAAGAGAAGGAGAGTGCGCAGCTCTCAGAGTGGTTACGGCAGTGCCTTCGGGCGGCTGGGATTGCACAAGCCTGAGGAGGGAGCAGCTAGCCGACGCCGACTTGGGGCCACCCTTGAGGGAAGCGGAGGACCGACCTGGGAGGACATCGCACCCAGAAACGCTGTGTACAAGTCGCACTGGGCCCAATCAAAGTCGTTAAAGTCCAAAGAGTACGCGCTGATCCGGGTATGGGAATCGCCCGAAGGGAAGACGCAGAGGGTGCAGTTGGTTCTTCCCCGGAGTAAGGTACCAGAAGTCTTGGAGGAAGTGCATGGCGGTATTTCAGGAGGACACCTGGGAGCAAACCGAACGATCGACCAACTCCGGCAGCGCTACTATTGGGTAAGGCTCCGAGCAGATGCTGAGAGATGATGCCGTCAATGTCACGTCGGCACGGCGCGTCGCCGCCCCCAGATTTCGAGCCGGGGTCGCATGCAGCAGTAAAACGTCGGAGCGCCTTTCGAAAGCATCGCTGTCAACATAGCTGGACCAATCCCAGTGTCCACCTGAGGCAACAAGTACCTGATGGTGGCCGTGGACTACTTGACCAAGTGGCCGGAGGTGTATGCCATCCTGAACCAGGAGGCGAAGACGATCAGACTGTCTCGTGGAGCAACTGTTCTGCCGTATTAGGTGGCCGTTAGAGCTCCACAGTGACAGGGCACCAATTTTGAGTCTAATCTGATGGAGGCACTGGATATATTTGGGGTGAACAAGACCCGCACAACACCCCTACACCAGCAGTTGGAAGGCATGTTCGAGAGGTACATCAAGAGCCTAGAAGAACATCTGAGGAAGTTCGTGGCCAGCCATCAGCGAGACTGGGATGTCAAGGTGCCACTGTTCCTGCTGGCATACCACTCGTGGACACACGACACCACTGGGATAACGCCAGCCAGCTTAATGATTGGCCGAGAGTTACACCTCCCTTGTGAACTGGGTTTGGGAGCCTCCCGGAAGCGAAGCAACCAGCAACCGAGTATGTGGAGAACTTGGTGGACCATCTTCACGACATGCACGAGATGGCTCGTCAGAACATTCAGATGGCGAGCGATCGCATGAAGACCCTATACGACAGGCAAGCCAGCAGCCAAGGGTTCCAGCAAGGTGACTTCGTCTGGATTTACCGCCCTACCCGGACCAAGGGACACTGCCCGAAACTTCAGCAACAATGGCAAGGACCGTACCGGGTGGTAAAGAGGATTAACTACGTGGTCTACCGCATCCAGAAGGTGCCCCGAGGTAAAATGCTGGTGGTACACCTAGATCGTCTGGCCCGCTACGATGGTGTTCGGGACGACCAGCCTTGAGGAGGGAGCAGTGTTGCGAACGCATTGTTGCGGCGAAGCGGCGCGAGGGACAAATTCAACGGGACGGAGAGTACAGTGCGGAGATAAAAGCTTACCGAAGCGGAGGGGGAAATGAGACGCATATCTGGAGAGTTCGTCTTTCTTATAACGCCATCCTGATTATTTGAGAACATTCAACGAATTTATGGAATAGTGAGTAAACTATAAAAGGAGCCGCCGCCCGCCACTGGGAGTCAGTCGGTAATTGGATGCGTGCGCGTGAACAGCTGTAAAAGTGAACTCTTTTGTGGTCGATGACCTTGCATGTTGTATGTGTATGTGATGTAATTGTGTTTCTGCGGAAATAAAGATTAATTTTTAGTGTTTATGACATGGACTTTTAATTTCACGAACTCACAGTCACAATATAAACAAGAAACAACCATACAAGTAAAGGAACAAAAGAATGACAATGCAATTACATTTTGAAATAGTGTCATATGTCGGGGATTATATGCAGCAACTCAGCTGCAGTTGAGCTTCTTTCGCTTTACCATATATATCTGAAATGAACGTTTTTAAATGAAGACAATAGGCATGCATTTCATTTATTCCTTTCATTTTGGCATCACAATTATTATTTCAGCATCAGTAAAACTTTAGAAAAAAATTATTATTTAATTATGTCATGCTAAAAACCAGAGCAGTAGCTTCATAACGGATAATACAAATCATTATTGTTTTGCTGTCGATGAGCTGAGAATTCTTTCATAAACAATGCTTTCAAGTATGAACAATCCCAGTGACTGTAAATACCAAATTCCAAAATAAAACAGAACAACAAGTAAGCAAGCAGTCATTTCTATATCACACATTTCCTTATAGAATTGAATTTAAAAAAAAAAAAAATCATAAGAATATTAGTAGCAGTAAATCAGAAACACCCATGTTGGCCACTATTGATGAAGTTGCACATATTATCACTCCCAGGCATTTCTATATATGAATCCGTTCTATTTATAAAAAGACTTCATGACAGTGATTGCAACATAAATGCAGATATTTATGAACATAACACTAAATCTGGCTCCACCAACTGACGTGCATGGTGTGCATATACACTTCGCACAGTGCTGACATGCCTGGTAGTTGCTAGCGAGTGCTAGGGAGATATACCAGTCACTACCTCGTGCAGTGGCTTTCTATAACCAGTACTTATGTTACCATTAAATAATTAAGGACAGTATAGTAGTGAAGGAACAATCCAGAAACTTTATAATATATGGTTTAATATCTCTCTGGTACTTTTTATTAAATTATAGATAAAACAACCCAATACCAGTAAGAATATTATAGCCTTCAATGCTATACAACCAAATAATGGCATATAAATGCAATATATTTAACTATAAGAATGAAACAGTACTTTGTGAAAATTAACACAATTTTGATCCTGAAAAAATAGAAAAATATAAAATAACAAAATAATATTTACTATAGAGTGACAATATTTCACAGAATACTTCATATTAACCAAATATACACGTTTCAATTAAGAAATTTATACATTCAGTTTTCGGTAGACACTCTTGCCATCTGACATCTTTTGGTTGTCACAATTATCACCATATTTGGAGACAATGAAACACAACTCTAGACCTTTAATGCACACTTCAAGCTATGATCACTTATGTTTGCTCTATGAGAGGTTTTAATGCATTTCATTGTTGAAAATCAGGATTCACATACATAGGTCAAACCAAACATTGCAATCATAGGTGCCGCATGCCTGTGTAATTGATGGAATCTTCATTTACGAAATCTAGCAAACTTCCTCTGTTGCTGTAACTGTCACCTAACTCAATGTCGCATTTCAAGGTGAGAAGCTCCAGTTGGACATCTTTGGGAGTATCAATATTCATGCTAAATGGTGTAGCGAATAAATCAAAATTCCATTTTTAAGCCCATAAGATAGTGAAACCTTTCATCACATGTATGGGAGAGCATGTGCAGATTATCAACATAACATCCCACTTCTAGAGAATCACAATCACGGATCATACTTTCCAACCTGGGAAAATGACAAGGATCGCCATTTGACAGTTGACATTCCCATAATCAGAGCTCACTTTTAAAAGCTTCTATGATACAGAACATATCTGTGATTAATTTGTTGTTCCCTTGAAGTGAAACATTCACAGTATTCAAATGTTCACCTATATCGGCCATAAATGCAAGATCACATTTCCACTTAACATTCATGAGCTCTTTAATAGGTTCTCCGCACATTTCCATGAACAAACATATCTCATCCAATAATTCAAAGAATATGCTTAAAATTTTGCCTCGCCTGAGCCACCAAACTGCTGTTTAATATGGTATATTACCATACTCATTCTCCAAATCATCCCCGAAGCTTTTAAATTTTCTGTGTTTTAGATCATGGGACCTCACATTGCTTCACTCACACTGTTTATTCACAGGACATGTTTCAAGAGCTCTTGCTCCTATCCTCAGCTGATACTCGATTAGTGTAAGTTGTAGTGGTTTCTTCTTTCTCCGTATTGTCAATAGATGGCGTGATTTACTTGTCAAAGTAGTCCGGTGGTGGAGTTTCGAAATTCATGATTCTATGACGATTTTTGTTAATGAAGATTTTTTCCCATACGGAAAGGTCTATGGGGTGATTAACGTATTTTATTAGAGATGTTTCCAAATTGATGTCATGTCTAGTATTCAAAAAATGAAAAACCACTGCTGATTTTTCTGTTTCACCATTTTTAATGTTTCTTATATGTTCTTTAGTTCTGATGTTAATATTTCTTTTTGTTTTTCCTATATAAATTTTAGGGCAAGTTTCACATTTGATCTCATAAATTCCTGGTTTTTCTTTGGTAGTGATTGAATTTTTGGGAGGGCCTTTAAACAAATTTCTGATATTAAACCTACTTCAGAAATTTGTTAAAAGGCCCCCCCAAAAAATTCAATCACTACCAAAGAAAAACCAGGAATCTATGAGATCAAATGTGAAACTTGCCCTAAAATTTATATAGGAAAAACAAAAAGAAATATTAACATCAGAACTAAAGACCATATAAGAAACATTAAAAATGGTGAAACAGAAAAATCAGCAGTGGCTTTTCATTTTTTGAATACTAGACATGACATCAATTTGGAAACATCTCTCATAAAATACGTTAATCAACCCATAGACCTTTCCGTATGGGAAAAAATCTTCATTAACAAAAATCGTCATAGAGTCATGAATTTCGAAACTCCACCACCGGACATCTTTGACAAGTACATCACGCCATCTTTTGACAATACGGAGAAAGAAGAAACCACTACAACTTACACTAATCGAGTATCAGCTGAGGATAGGAGCAAGAGCTCTTGAAACATGTCCTGTGAATAAACATTGTGAGTGAAGCAATGTGTCAATATATTCTCGATTCACTTTTGTACTAATTTGTGCTTCACTGTCCCTACGCTTCTTTCAAGTTTATACTTTGATATTTAATGTGATCTACTTGCTATATTCTTCCATAGTCAATGGAATGTTCACTAACCTATGGATTAAACTGTGAAATACTGCATATTGGTCTTCTTTTGGGTTGGAGTTATTGTTTTTAATGTAGTTATCCGCATGTGTTGATTTTCTATATATGCCAAATTCTCCTTTTCTCATAATTTTTAAATCCAAAAACGGTAACCATCCATCTTGTTCTGTTTCAATAGTGAACTTTATAGATTGGTCTTGCAAACTCAATAATTTTAACGCATCCTGTGCTAACTTTTCTGGTATTATGGCAAATATGTCATCCACATAAGGAAACCATACTTTAAAAATATGCGGAAATGCTTCTGTCACCCGTGTTACCAAAAACTGATATACAAATCAGCCAATAACGGTGAGATGGGGTTGCCCATAGCTAACCCTAAAGTTTGTTTGTAGTACTCAAAGTATAAACTTGAAAGAAGCGTAGGGACAGTGAAGCACAAATTAGCCCAAAAGTGAATCGAGAAGATATTGACACATTGCTTCACTCACTCTGTTTATTCACAGGTCATGTTTCAAGAGCTTTTGCTCCTATCATCAGCTGGTACTCGACTAGTGCAAATTGTAGTGGTTTTCTCTTTCTCCGTATCGTCGATAGATGGCATGATGTATTGTCAAAGATGTCCAGTGGTGGAGTTTCAAAATTCATGACTCTATGACGATTTTTGTTAATGAAGATTTTTTCCCATACGGAAAGGTCTATGGGGTGATTAACATATTTTATTAGAGTTGTTTCCAAGTTGATGTCATGTCTAGTATTCAAAAAATGAAAAGCAACTGCTGATTTTTCTGTTTCACCATTTTTAATGTTTCTTATATGTTCTTTAGTTCTGATGTGAATATTTCTTTTTGTTTTTCCTATATAAATTTTAGGGCAAGTTTCACATTTGACCTCATAGATTCCTGGTTTTTCTTTGGTAGTGATTGCATTTTTGGGAGGGCCTTTTAACAAATTGCTGATATCAAACCTATTTTGAGGTGCAATAGTTATGTTGTGTTTTGAGATTTTTTTGAATTTATTATAAGCTGATGGATGGAAGGTGAATTTTTTAAAAGGTTTTTTCTCTTTTGCTTCTGTAGGTTCGAGGGCGGTGGTTTCTTTTATTTTCTTAGCTTTGTTGAGTCTGTTAACTATTTTGTCCACTAAATTTGGGTTGAAACTGTTGGATATAGCTACTTTTCTTATGTGTAGGTATTCTTCTTGGGTGTGTGTAGTTTTACTACATACGGCACCGCAGGCGATGACACTGATGATACATGAGATGAACATGGAGCACCGGTGGAATGAGATGGGGGGGAAACCGGAGGTCCCGGAGAAAACCCGCCCCAGCGCCGTGTTGTCCACTACAAATCTCGCTTTGCAGTCACTTGGGATCGAACCTGGGCCGACTTGGTGAGAGCCAGTATTCTTCTTGATAATCTTCTCTGTTTAGTGGAAAGTTGATCATCCGAAAGATTAAACTGTTGAAAATGTCATGTTGGTGTTGTTTTGGGTTGAAACTGTCATTCTTAATATAATCATCTGTGTGTGTCGGTTTCCTGTAAATACCAAAAGTGAGTTTGTTGTTCATTTTTTTTATCTTGATGTCCAAATTTTCCAATGTAAATTTTAAAGCTGGATTTTGTATATTCATAAGTCTAAGACCATCTTGTATGAGTTTTTTAGGTACTATTGCAAAAATGTCGTCAACATAGCGATACCAAACTTTGAAATAATTTGGAAAAGTTCAAAAGCACTCATAAATAAATCTGCCAAGAAGGGAGACAATGGGTTGCCTATAGCTAGGCCCGTTTTTATTTTATAGATCTGTTTATTAAAGCTGAAAAAATTTTGATTGATACAAATTTTTGTAAGTTGTGAAAGTTCTTCTATTTCTTCAGACGTTATTTGTATTGATTCCAGCCATTTTTTGAGAAGTGGAATAAGCTCATTGGAAGGTATACTTGGATATAAGTATACAAGTACATCACGCCATCTATTGACAATACGGAGAAAGAGGAAACCACTACAATTTGCACTAATTGAGTACCAGCTGATGATAAGAGCAAAAGCTCTTGAAACATGTCCTGTGAAAAAACCTTGTGAGTGAAGCAATGTATCAATATCTTCTTGATTCACTTTTGTGCTTGTTTGTAGTACTTTTGGTTGAACATGAAGTTGTTTTGATTAATGCATAAATTAAAGAGTTTGTTATATTCTTCAAATTGGGTTTCAGTAAAACCTTGATGTGAAAGCCATAGCTTAATCAAATTTGGTAGCTTTTCTGTAGGTATGCTTGTAAATAATGAGTTGACATCAAAGGAGACTAAAATTTCATTAGTACTGATACTTACTTTAATTTGCCGACCAATACCAAGCTGGTTTTTTTTTTATTATATATACCGAGAGAAGCATATCTTTATATGGGACCCAATTCGTATACTAACCACGATGGGGACGTGGGGTCCTTGAAATATGTCCTTAGTTTTAAATGTAAGTTGAGCTTAAGTGTTTTTACAGTTCGAGAAGTGGTTTAAAAAGGTTTTATTGATGAAGCTCCACTGTTTATAAATACTTCTATTTATAGTTTTATTTTTTATTTTATAATTTTTCTGTACTTAATTTATTCCAAGTGGTAGGACTGATATGTTTCATGAAAATCTTGAATTTAAAATGTATTTTTGGATGATAAGTGAATTTCTTGAACTTCCACTGTTTTTCCCACAGGAAGAGATTGCAATTTGCTTCTTGATTACCAGTTTATAGAATATTTTTTTCCTATGTGTTTTATTCCAGTGGATATTCTTGTTTATTCAGGGAGGGGTACATCAGTTTATATGCTTGGTGCTGCATGGAATTGGAATTATTGTTGTCAGATTATAATCAGATTAAAATGTATTGAAAAAGGTAGCAAGCCTTGTTTTTCCAATTCTACTGTCAACATTTTTGAGCAGTTATTTATATTCCTTAAGTAGTTAGCTCCTAGATTCACTTTTAGCTCTTAATTGTTTGCTGAAGGCGCTGATGACCGCTGTATTTGAGCGCCCTTATACACATCATCATCATCATCATCTAATGTGAGGTTGTGCAATTTCTTAGACAAAATCGTTGCAAGAATGAAAAATTCAATGCTATAGCCGGGATTTGAACCACGGATCTTCTGGTTTCCATCTAGCCGCTCTACCATTGAGCTTCTGTGGCCAACGTGCCGATATGACATTAAACTCTCCAACTGACTCATATTTCTCCCGGTAAACCACTAGGAGTTCTCATAAACACATGAGACAACTACGTTAATGGCGACTTGCTACATGTAAGTACTTTAAGGCCTGGGCTTTATAGTTAACCACTACTAGGTCAATTATTAGAAATTAATTGTTGTTTCACGCTGGCCGTGTGTAGGCTAAATTGTGGAAACGTAGAGTCAGAATGAAAAATTCAATGCAATAGCTGGGATTTGAACCATGGATCTTCTGTTTTCCGTGGTTAACTATAAAGCCCGGACCTTTAAGTACTTACATGTAGTAAGTCGCCATTAAGGTAGTTGTCTCATGTGTTTATGAGAACTCCTAAGTGGTTTACCGGGAAAATACGAGTTAGTTGGAGAATTTAATGTGATATCGGCAGGTTGGCCATAGAAGCTCAATGGTAGAGCGGCTGGATGGAAAACAGATGATCCGTGGTTCAAATCCCAGCTATGGCATTCAATTTTTCACACTGACTCTACGTTTCCACAATTTAGCCTACACACGGCCAGTGTGAAAGAACAATTAATTTCCACTACTTGTAGTTGGTTTATTAATACTCGTATCTTACTTATGAGAGACTAGTTTCAAAGGCATTCGCCTCCATTTTCAATGAACGCCTTTGAAACTAGTCTCTCATAAATATAAACAAGTAAGTGACGAGTATTCATAAACCAACTACAAATAGTTTCTGAGATCAATCACAATTTGTTTGCAATAACACAACCTGTTGTCAGATTACATACAGTTATTACCTTAAGTCTTTCCAAGTTTGTGTGTAGTGAAATTTTTTCAAGTTCCAGGTCTCCCCACAGTAAGACAGTGTTATGAGTGGCATCTAACCACTCCTGAGTGTCCATCACAGCCTTGCTATACTGCTGGTGGTCACCGACAATAGCCTCATAGCGTTCGACAAACACCTGTCAACAGAAATGCATATTATGGTATACATGTATCATACTGGGCACAATCATATAATATAAACACATACAAATAAATAAATACATTCTTAATGAGTACGGGCTATTGATACAATGAAGCACAAAATTAATATGATCTTGAGTCAAAGTAGTACTCCATGCTCCATATATTGCTAGTGCTTATTTAGAATGTGTTTTGTTAGGTCGTTCCTAACATCAACATTAGCTGAAGATGTTAGGAAGGTCCTAATGAAACGTGTTCCAGATAAACAACTGCAATACGAGGGGGGACCCAAAAGAAACCGGATTGTTGTCATAAAAACTTTATTGAGAACCTTTTTACAAAATTACTTCAGTCACCTTCAAAATACTCTCCATTACATGTGATGCACTTGTCAAGTCTCTTTTCCCACTGTTGGTAGCATGTTTGGAACTCTTCAAGCTTGATATTGTCCAGTGTCCTTTGCGAAGATGTTTTTACCGCCTCCACATCGTCATAACGCTCCCCTTTTAGCATTTATTTTTTTTCATTCGTAGAAATAGGAAAAAGTCGCACGGGGCTAGGTCCGGCGAATACGGAGCATGGGGAACGTCAGACCACCCCTGAGATGCCAAATAGTGGGTCACTCATAAGGCCGTGGGTGCTGGAGCATTGACGTGATGCAGAAACCAGTCACCTGATCGCCAAATATCCGGGCGTTCCCTCCTCACATCCTCTCGCAGACGCCTTAAAACATCAAAGTAAAAGTGCTGGTTAACAGTCTGGCCAGGGGGTATGAATTCCCGATGCACAATTCCACGAACATCAAAAAAGACAATGATCAGCATCTCCAAATTTGACCTCACTCTCCTCATTTGCCTTGCATTTTTGGTCTGGGAGAGTTGGGGTCCTCCACTAGCTTGATGCTTGCTTGGGATCTGGGTCATACCCATAACACCAACTCTCATCCCCTGTAATGACTTTGTTCAAGAAGTTTCGATCACGTGCAATCTCTGTTTTCTAGTCCTGACACACATTCATGCGTATGGTTTTGTGCTCCTGTGTGAGAAGACATGGAACAAATTTAGCAGCAACACGTGTCATGTGCAAATCCTCCCTCAAAATCCACTGGCACAAGCTCCAACTGATTCCTTTCGCCGCTGAAATTTGGTTGATCGTTTGGCGACAATCCTCATTGATCTTTTGGCAGACCTTTTCAATGTTCTCCTCATTTCGCGATGTTGAAGGGTGTCCAGAACGAGCTTGGTCTTCAACACACATCTCACCACGTTTAAAGCGCCCAAACCACTCAAAATCCTGTGTGCGGCTCATAGCGTCCTCCTGGAAAGCTTCCTGAAGCATTTGGTGTGTCTCCATTGCATTGCAAGAAACAAAATTTCACACACACTCCTTGTTCTTCTAAAGTTACCATAACGACTTCACAGAGGTAACTCACTATCAGTCAGAGAAACACAATACCACACTTGCACGTTCAGCTCTACACTGATGCCGTCTGCACAGCTGTTTCATGGAGGTCTACTAACACCATCTAGCGTGAGAACCCTTCACTACGTCTACGAGTGGCAGCACCCTCGGAGTTCGGTTTCTTTTGGCTCCCCCCTCATATAAGGATAATGGAGTACTAGTTGCCTCAAAATTACATTAAATACACTAAACTCTCACTAATCCGGCCCTCAGTGATCCGGCCTGTCAGTAATCCAGCCTCTTATAGCTCATGTAATGTTAAAAGCAGAAATGACGTGCAACAACGTTTCAATGATTTTATTGTTATGGCATACTATTGTTGCTTGTGTTATTAAATTTGGCCTTTCTTTGCAGTTCAGTATATACAACAGCTTCTAAGGAAATACATAACGCTAGACCACAAACACAACTCAAAATTTTGTATAATCTGTAAAGCGGTTGCATGACAAAGCATGCTGCCATTGCATATCATTTGCCAAATTTCGGACATGTCTCATAGTGAGCGATACTATATGTGCACACCAAATGTATAAGTTTTGTATAAAAATAAGTGTATCCTTGGATTAATAAAGTTCAATATATAGCCAAACATTATCAAATCAATAATCAAACACTTCCATTAATCCTGCCCCCAAATCTACAAGGAATGGTTGGATTAACGAGTTTAGTATAAATACGTACATGTCTGAGATAAGATACTACAAAGATTAGAAAAATCAGAAAAAAATTCATATGCACACTTACATAATTTTCTCGGCTCACTCATGTATAAATTGTTTTTAGCAATGCTTATTCTTTTAGGTACTTTGTGTTGAGTTAAATGTTTCTAGAAATGGGTTTTATTACATATTTCCTTATAGGTACGAGTGATTTAGTGAGCGCATGGGGTTTAAAGTTCTGTCGAAGCTAGGTCATTTGGGCTCTTGGGAGAATAGGGCAACAGTCAAATCTTTTAAGAACTGGTCACTTGTGATGTCTTGACCCTCCAGTCTCTTTATCTCCTGTTTGAGAAAAGTATATTTACAGTATGTGCGCGATAAGAAGAGCAATTGGATTCCAAGTCCTCATGTGCAGAACAGTTGAAGCTGGTCTTTCTGATCATAAAGCATTATTGATCACTTTTCCAAACGAATGCATAACAAATGTAAAAAAATGAAAAATATAGAACAATGCGCCTCTTTAGTGATGAAAACATAACCAATTTTAAAAATCAAATTACAGATAAAAGTTGGTTCTTTGACATATCACGAACTGTTGATGAAAATTACAATACATTTTTTTAATAAATTCTTTGTTGTTTATAATCATTGTTTCCCTAAAGTATTACGCAAACAAAAATATAAAAACTGCTCATTAGACTGGTGTACCCCTGGTATCAACGTATCAAGTGCAAAGAACAGGTTATTGTATAGACTTAACAGAGTCAAATATTGGAGAGCAAGAGAGCTAATGGCTTCATTGCCAAAGCATAGCATTTGACAACAAACAAGAGGAAATGACTGAAGAACATCTTTTAACCTGTGAAATCCTACCTGCCTGACCCATTACACAGAAATATTGGAGAGCAAGAGAGCTAATGGCTTAGCACAAAGTGAATCGAGAAGATATTGACTTCATTGCCAAAGCCTAGCATTTGACAACGAAGAAGAGGAAATGACTGAAGAACATCTTTTAACCTGTGAAGCCCTACCTGCCTGACCCACTACACAGAAATATTGGAGAGCAAGAGAGCTAATGGCTTCATTGCCAAAGCCTAGCATTTGAAAACAACAACACCATTTTGTCTTTTTCTTATTGGATTACCAATTATGCAAAAGTCAGTTTGAATGAAGTGGACTTCAGGGCTATTCTCAGAAACTGCAAGACATATATGAGAATATCCTACACATATGGCAATAGTCCTTACACATTGGAATATGGCTTTTTAATCCCAAAATAAAAACAATTTATTAAAGTCTGATGTCTCATATGTAAAGTACCTCATGGTACAGTATGTCCAGCCAAAACAACATATACAAGTCAGAGGAGGAAGTACGGCAATGAATCTAGGCTGAAACATGTTTCAATAAGTTGTGGTATTGAAGGTGAAGTTAGAACAATAAACATGTCAAGTTTGCATATAAATATCAAAATAACTTCACACCCCCCCACAAAAAAAAAGATTTATCTTGTATTGTTTAGCCATTCCTTGACCAACTGAAGCAAAACTCTCTCATAGAGGCAGTATCTGAACCATCCTATCATTTCACACTGATTAAGACAATGTTCATTGCTTTGCTGTTATGCAATTTAATTGTTTTTTAGTCCAGTCACATAGAGAAATAAATGATAGCAGCTTGGTAGAGTGAATGGACGTTTTCCTGAAGGTAACCATTATCTTACCAAGCTACCTTACAGGCAGAAATACACAGTTGTGATCTAGGGGGAATAGATTACCTTTTATGCCTGTCAGTGTACAAAGACTAAAATTCAGTCATAGCTTTTAACACTTGTAACTTAACTCACGTCCATTTACAAAATCAGGAACATTTTCGAAGCTGTTGCAGTATCATCCTCGGCTGATTAGCGACTCATTACAGTTGGTTGTTGTCTGGATCTCTTGTAATTGGCTCCCTCTCTCGGAAGATTCTTTACATAAGTTCAGTAGATCACTCACTGATGGCACATCAAAATTTAGAGTATGTGGAATGTTTTTTATGATAAAAATGTTTTCCCATCTTGTAAGTTCAAGTTTTGTTGACAATTGTCTGGAAAACATTCCTGATTTTGTAAAAGGACGTGATTGAAGTTACAAGTTTTAAAAGGTATGTCTCAATTTTAGTCTTTATACATGAAATTAGCTTCACCGTGAATAACGCTTTTATTTATAACTATTCATATGTCAGTGTACGTTGTAGAGCTATATTCCTATGAGTAAGGACTATGATTCAATGAAGCACAAAATTAATACAATTTTGAGTCGAACTAGTATTCAATATATCGAAATTTATTACACATCGGCTTCACTTACGTAACTATATTGAGGACATGTTTCAGGAACTATCGTTCGCATCGTCGGCTCTAATGCAACTAAAGCTTAATCCAGTGATGTGGGTGGTTCTGGAGTTGCTGCTGCCATATGTTGATTTTGTGGTGAATTTAAATATGGGGTTGTCTTCCAGCGGGATTTCAAAGTTCATTAGTTGGTTTCTATGTTTTTCTATGTATATTCTCTCCTGTATGACGAGTTCACTATGTTTTTGTACGTATTTTAGTAATTTAGTGCTATCTTCAATTTCGTGATTTTCATACCAGAAATGAACTGCTATTGCAGACTTATAATATTTTTGTATCTTAAGTGCCAAAAATTTTCTTTCTTTCTAGTGCCTATGTTTCTTTTTGCCCTTCCTATGTACATTTTTTCACAGTCTTTACACTTAATCTTGTAAATGCCTGACTTTTCTTGTGGTTTTATCTTTAGAGTATTATTGCTGTTAAGTAGGCAATTCCAAGATTAAGTGTAAAGACTGTGAAAAAATTTACATAGGAAGGACTAAAAGAAACATAGGCACTAGAAAGAAAGAACATTTTAGGCACTTAAAATACAAAAATATTGATAAGTCCACAATAGCAGTTCATTTTTGGTCTGAAAATCATGAAAGTGAAGATAGCACTAAATTACTAAAATACGTACAAAAACATAGTGAACTCGTCATATGGGAGAGAATATACATAGAAAAACATAAAAACCAACTAATGAACTTCGAAGTCTCGCCAGAAGACAACCACACGTTTAAATTTATCACAAAATGAACAGATGACAGCAGCAACTCCAGAACTACCCACACCACTGGATCAAGCTTTAGTTGCATTAGAGCTGATGATGCGAACGATGGTTCGCAAAACATGTCCTCAATATAGGTATGTAAGTGAAGCTGATGTGTAATAAATACGACTCATCTATAATTTAATAGTATTCAATGCTCCATTTATTGCTAGTGTTTACCTAGAGCATGTTTCGTTAGGATGCTCCTAACATCTACAGCTTTTGTCAACTATTGAATTTTGATTTCGTGAACTCCTTGGAGGTGACAGGGGCATCTCTGTCATTATCTTGATGAACTGTAAGTTTGGGTTTCCCTCAAAGGTGGTGTCGAAATTGAACAGTTTTCTTTCATATTTTTTATGAATATTTTTTCCCTCATAGTTAATGCATTTTGCAGGGTCCAATTGCATTAACCACATGGGAAAAAATATTCATAAAGAAATATGAAAGGATGTTATTCAATTTTGACACTACCTTTGAAGAAAACCCAAACTTCAAGTTCATCCAGATAATGACAGGAGTTCACCAAATCAACATTCAATAGTCGACATTAGCTGAAGATGTTAGGAAGGTCCTAGGGAAATACATTCTAGGTAAACATTAACAATAAATGGAGCATTGAGTACTAGTTGGACTCAAAATTATTATATCAGTCTTGCTATACTTACATCAACATAAACTGCACACAACTTCATGCAGCTGTTGAGCAAGGTTATCAGAAGGCTGGTGCCAGGCAGTCAGAATGTTTGCGCTCACCCAGCATAAACACCTTAAATGCTATCATCGGAGAACTAGAACTTTCTGGATATTTGGACATTGCAAATGTTCTGGAAAGCTCCCATCACTCTCACAAAGCAAATCAGTCTAGCAGTTTGCTGAGTAAGCCTAGTGAAGTGGACAAGTCATCATGTGCGACACAAGACACTGCTCTTCAAGCGAGTTTGTAATGACCACAGTGAAGTGCACTGAGTGCTGTTACTGCGTGGGACTGCAAACATCTTATGTTCCACTCAGCAGCAACTAAAATTTTAGGAAGGAGAGGTCATGACAAAATCCTTGTCCTACACATACATGGCTAATGTGAAAGAATAATTAATTTCCATTAATTGACCTAATAGTGGTCTGAATTATAAAGCCCGGGCCTTAAAGCACTTTTTCATGTAAATTACCATTAAGGTATGTATCTCATGTGTATATGGGATCTCCTAGTGGCTTACCAAGAAAAATGCAAGTCAGCTGGAGAATTTACTGTCATCTGTCATGCTGGCATGTTGCCATGGTGCTTAGAGCAACCAGACAGAGACCGGAGTTCTACAGTTCAAATCCTGACTATGGCATTAACTTTTTTCACCCTGGTTCTACCTATACAAAGTTTCATTATGCTACTACATTAAGATGGTTTGAAAGAATGTATGAAGCGGTCGTTGAAGCCAGAACAATGTATGCAGTGGAGCTATGGGGCACATAAGAGATAGGAACACAATTAGATCAGATATATGGATTCTTTTGTAGAGAAATACTAGGGCCGCCAAAATCGGCACCAAGAAAGGTGACATTACTAGAGCTAGGTAATACAAAAAGGAAGGGAATAATAATAGAGAGAATAATGAAATTCCAGTATAAGTATATTAAAGGGCAGAAAGGGGAATTATTGAATCTGTGCATGAAGCAACAGAAAAGTATTGTCACCCGGGCGTTGGAACACCCTATGGAAGCAGCTGAGAGCGGAAGACAGGGGAGGTCCGTGTTAGCCACGCCTCCTCCTCGTCCGTCTTATAGTGGTGACAGGGATGGCTGGGGGAAAAAACATGATTGTGCGGTCTGTTTCTCTTCCACCTGTGTTCTGGAAATTACGGGATCTTTCATCTACTGGAACCTTCCTGTGGAAGCCAGAAGGCGGCGATATTCCTATAAAAAGGGGCTGCCGGAGCGAAGTGAGGTCAGTTAGTCAGTTAGTTAGTTAGTGAGTCAGTCAGTTCTTGGTGTAAGAATGCAGTGCTAGTGTACAACGAGAAGACTGTGTGAGAGCGTCGGAAGATTGAACGTAATTACGAGTGCAAGTGAAATTGTAACGGACGAACTGGTGAATCGTAATTGTGTGCATTACGTAATTCTGTGTAATTGTCAAGAGTGTAACTGTAAGTCGGTGGAAATAAAGAACATTTTTGAGTGGTGAACTTGGACTTTTCATTTCACGAACCCACAAAGTCACAGTATTAAGAACACAAATAGTTGGTGGTCGGAATTGCAAAGAATGGTACCGAAGTAGGGTATAGGAGATTTATGTAGAGCAGAGGAGTCAAATTATAGTGGTTTTTGGAAGTGAGAACTAGTGTACAAGACATAGATAGGCAAGAGATTTGGGAAAGTATAGAAGAAAAGAAATCTTTGAAATTTTATAAGCAATTAAAGACAATGGGGTAGGGAAAAATATTTAGATCAATGTGACAAAACTGGAAGAGAAGGCATAGCATGGATGACAGTAGGAATAATATATCTAAAAAGGTTGAGAAGTAATGAGGTAGGAATGTGTGAATTTTGTGGAGATGAAGAGAGCACTGTTCATTAGCTGATAGAATGTAAGGAGTTAACAAATTGCAGGAGAAAAATATGGGATAAGAAATGGGACAGTGTAAGTAAAGAGATACTGGTGGTACGCATGCTAACGGTGATGGGAGAAAAGAAAAATAGATGTATAGGATAATTCTTATATAGGATAAGAGAAAAGTATTAGGATAAAAGAAGCGAAGGTCAAGAAGAAATGGCATCAAGCTGCTCAGTAAAACCAAGGGCTTATGGCCAGGGGACCTGAGTCAGCGAGTAAATCTTGGGTCAGCAATTTCATGTATTTGTACAGGAGATATAATACAGCATGTTCTGTGTTAAATTTTATTGTACTGAATTTGTAATAGATACTGTAGAAATAAATAAATAAATAAATATCAAATACTAAATTAAGACAAATGAAGAGAAGTGAATGTTATGGAACAAAATGAAGTGTCAATGAGCACTAGTTTATATTATTGAAGTGAAAGAGAGAGCTAAATAAGCTGTCAGCCAACATTGGATCAGATAATTAATTTGCAGTTTGGGCAAATTGGAGAGAAGTCACACTACTGTCACTGTGTTCACATACCTTTAGTTTTGTCAGTTTATCCTCCAGCTTGGCTACATGGGGTGTACTTAAGTTCACTGGTGTCTCTAGAATTGCTCTCTGTCTCTGGTCTATCCAGGTTTCTACTTCCTGTACCTCGTCAAACTCCTGCCAGGAAGCAACCATTTTCTCTAACTTTGTGCCCCACTGAACAGCACATCGTGAACAGCAGCCCACCTGGAATGGATAGCATCTACCTCATCTGCAGCATTGGTCCTACATGTTATTTGTTGACTCACTGCTGCCACTCCTTGCAGCTTGCCCAGATGTTCCTCACACTGCTTCTCAAATGCCTGCAACAAATACTTAGCTCTTAACAAATGAAGTACAGAAACATTTTCACAATAATTTGCTGTTTTGAACACATTTATTTGCAGACTGAGCAACAAAGATGATGAATTTGCACAGGCAGAAACAGGTATCAACAGTGATTTGTGATTACATATGTTTTATCTATGATGTACTGGACAGAACAGAAGTTGTGATGGCTATATTTTTGGTTCTATCCAAAGCTTTTGACATGATAGATCACAATATTCTTTTAAATAAGCTACATAAATATGGTGTAAGAGGGGTGGCCTTCAATTGGTTTAAATCAAACCTTGAAATAAGAGAGATTGTTGAGATCACTTTCACAGAAAAAGGTCAAAAAGAAATCAATAACGAGTTATCACAAAAAGACCAGTAGTATCAGGGGTTCCGCAAGGGTCTATTCTGGGCCCCTTGTTATTTTTACTATATATAAATGACCTCCCATTATGTCTTATGAACAATTTAGATGCTAAAATCACACTCTTTGCAGATGACACAAGTAACTTCATTGCAGGAAAAGATGATGATAACCTTCAGCAAAATTTAACACCAGCTATAGTAAATGTATTAAATTGGTTTAAAGTCAATAAGTTGCTTGTAAATGAAGAAAAAACAATAGCACTCAATTTTCACCATAAGGCTTTTAGGAAAATGGAAAACCCTTCCATCAGAATTCGCTCCAGATTAATAAATTTTGAACAGCAAACTAAATTCTTACGATTATGGGTGGACAAAAATTTAAGTTGAGACAAACGTATAGAAAAGTTAGGAAGCTGAGCCGTGCTTGTTTTGTTTTACATCAGCTGAAGCCTCGAGTAGAATTTACTGCACTCAGAACCTGTTACTTTGCTTACTTTCATTCACTACCATCATATGGACTACCATTGTGGGGAAATACTACAAATAGTAAGATGATATTTGAGCTACAAAAGAAAACATTAAAAATTATGGTTGGTATTCCAAAACTGGAAAGCTGCAGAAATCACTTCAAAATTTGAATATTTTGACCCTACCAAGTTTATATATGAAATAGTTATTCATTTACATGGACTAATACTGCGAACTATGTCACAAGTGCTAAAATAGACACACGTAATAAAGACAAATTACACACCTATATTCATAAAACAAAACTATTTGAAACTTCTGTCAAATACATGGTTTTAAAGATAAACCACTTGCCAATTAATTAGTAATAGTAATATTTATTGAGGTACTAAGCTTTTACAATTTTTTTTTTGACTGCCCTCTGTTTTGGCCCAGGCCACTGCTACACAGGACAGTCCATTAAGTATATTTACAGACGTGTTACAATATGTATTATTACAGAATAGTCACTTATTATTCCTTCTATCTTTTTACAGTCCATACCCACTTGTTTTTAACCTTACTTAAAAACTGACCTATGTTTTTATAATGTTTACTTCAAACCTTGATTAAGCTGATTCCCCTATTCATTTTTGATATTTGACATTCTTTCCTCCACATCTCTGTTTCCTTACAATCAAACAATATATGTTCTCTATCCTCTTTATCCCCACACAATGGGCACTCGTCTTGCAGGTATCCATTTCTTTGACCTCTTAATCTCCATATCCTTGCTCTTATCCATGCTAACCCCTTTCTTTCTTCACTGTTAGTGCTATCTATATACCTCTCCCTCCCCCAACTATTTTTCAATGTAATATAGAAAACAAGTGATCTCTTCTCTGCTATTTGACTAAACAGTTTCTGGATCTCCATATCTTTAAATCTTATTCTAGCCCCTTTCCAAAAACCTTTATAATTAGTTTCTCTCTTTCTCCAAATATCGCCCATACCATTATTTTCCAAATTATTTTGTAAATTACTTACCCATCCTTTATTTGGTAAACTTAGTTCTTGATACTTCAAGCATTGTTTCAGTATATTGTCCTCCTCTAAATTCAATATCCTATACCAATATTTTAGTGCCCTTTCTATAATTAACCCTTTTCTTGGAACTCTCCCCATTTCAGTAAGAGCTATTTCATCTGCAGTTGATATTGGCAGCCCTAGAACTTCTTTACAAAACCCCCTGTGTACATAATCTAAAGCTTCCCATCCCTTTTCTAGCCCCCACATCTCAATACCATATAGCATTCATGCCTCAACCACCAAATTATATACCCTTTCTAACCATTTCATTTCCATTTCAGGTGTTTTATACAAATATCCTCTTACAGCTGCCATTGTTGCTTTGCCAAATCAATTAAAAAACATTCTCTCTATAAATAAGTTAAGGCAGAGCTACACAATTTCTTTAAAAAAATCAGTTTTATTCAGTAAATGAATACTCAGAATAAAAATCAGATAAAGCATAAATTAATCAGTTTGTTGTGCATAATTATACTAATGTATTCTATTTCTATTCTTGTTTCATGTGTCCGAGATTGGTAGACTCATCAATGAAGAATCTTAACTGACCAAAGCATTAAAATTAAATGTAATATTAGAGTCAGTGTCTGCATAAATATTCATAACTGAGTTGATCTGTATTGTACTCAAGTGTCTTAATGTTTGTCAAGTGTATATAGTAATTTGTGTAAATTATCTGTAAAATTTCGATTGCGAATACCTCATAGATGAATTGTAAGTATTATTAAATACTCTAACTATATTTACAATGCCTATAATTCTGTATGAATTCCTTTGGCTAATAAACACTGAACTGTATTGTATAGAACAAAATTGGCTGGCCCTGTAGCTTAGGCGGTAGAAGACCTGCCTGCCATGCTAGGAGTTTGGGGTTTGTTCCCAGCAGTGGGAGTAGGGATTTTTCTCCAACCAAGGTAATTCCTCATCTACCTACACCAGAGTCTGGAAGTATGAATGACAGTGCAAATGTGTGTGTGTGTGTGTGTGTGTGTGTGTGTGTGTGTGTGTGTGTGTGTGTGTGTGTGTGAGTGTGTGTGTGTGATTTAATGATTAAAACCCAACGAATACGAGTTAACAGCATCGATATGTTCCAAAGGAGAACAGTCGTCGATATGACCATTGCAGTTAAAGGCGTGGCATAAATGGAATAAAAGAATTAATATTTGTTTTAAGATCTACTAAGCCAAGGAGTGTATTCAGTTAAGGAAGCTTGTATTTATACTCTCAATTCTCAGAAAGAAGGTTTTAAGTTGTTGTTTGACCCTCAGTTTTGCAAGCTTCTAGGAAAATAAGTCTTATTTAAGAAGGCTGTGAATTATTTTAAAAATAGCTTGGACTTCTTTTATTTGCTTCTGAACAGGAGGAAATCTTGAATCATTATCTTAGTGCAATATGACTATACCTTGTCATTTGATTTCTGTTTACAGCATATGTCAATGGTCACCTCTTATTACACATTTTTAGATCAGAATTCATAAAACTCTGTACTAATTAAAAGGCACAAAGCTACTATATATTAGTTCTTAAGGGGATATTGTCCCATTAGAAATGCACAAAGCTATTGAAGAAACAAAACATACCTTGGCTAAATCCAGAAGCCGTTGGGCCTCCTGCAAAGAGACAGGCTTTGGTATTCCCATGTTGACCTTCACTTGCGCCTGTTCTATCCAAGGTTTGATTTGTTGTATTCCAGTCTTATATCCTTGCCAGTTAGTGAGGTCTCGGCTAACCGAGGATATCTCTGACTCTACAGCTCTATATAATCCAACCACTGAGTCCTTCAGGGTCAACACTTCTGCTTTCAGTTCTGCAGCTTCAACATTCTCTCCGTCTTCTGCACAGAGTAATTCATTTTCATATTAATCTATCCGTAGTGTCATATGATATACCAATTTTTTTAAACAAAAATGTGAAGTATTGTATTTCTGTGATCACATTTTGTATTTGGAAATTTTCAAGCAGCTGTTTCAAGCTTATTATAGCTATTGGAATTTGCCAAAAGTGACATATTTCCACCATTATAATGTCCTGTTACTTTTGGGATAATCTGTTTGTTTAGTTGAAATAAATGCCAGCAACTGATCTTTAAAATACACATGATAAAGATATGACTGTAATTAGTGTTAACTGTGGCTGTTATAAGAAATAATATCAAATTAGATTTTGGTATTTACAGTAAAACTACTCATATTAATAATTACATAAAAAAATAAAACTTTTATTTCTTTTTCACATAAATTTGTTGTTTTTAATAGTTTGATTTATAGGTTAATAAATATGCCCCTGAATAAAGAGGAATTTAATAAAGAATATAAACATATTATTAATACTGCTTTAATTAATGGTTTTAATAAAGATTTTATGCAAAAATTTAAATATAAAAAAACTGCTAATGATATTTCTACCCTCAAAAACATAAAATACGATTATAATTTTTAAAAAATTATTTACCATCCATGAATTAATAAACATTGTCAAACAAATGTTAAAGAAGTTGGTATAAGTCTCGTTCCTCAAAATAAATATAGTATTAAAACTTTATTACAATTTTCTTGAAAAGATAAAATTCCTAATAATACAAAATCTGGTATTTATCAATTTATTGTTTAGATTGTGATCAGGTTTATATTGAAGAGACGAAACGTAATTTGTAAACCAGAAAGAAAGGACATTTTCTTAACATTAAATATAAACGAACTGATAAATCGGTCGTAGCAGACCATTTTTGTCATTTAACCATGAAAAAAATTCAGAAGTTAAATTATTAAAACAATTAAATGGTCCCATAGATTTAATAGTTTGGAAAAAAATATTTATTTTAGAAAATAAACATCGCATAACGGAGGACGAATGCGATATGCCTTCGAAATTGATCTTCATTAGAAAGAAGAAAGAAATATTAACATCAATTTCTTAAGTTAGGTGGAGATTTAGTAATAAATATTTATATTTGTGTAATGTTGTCAACAAAAACTTCAATTGTCTTAAGAAAATGATGTACATTTTTCTTATTAACTAATGAGATCGATTTCGTAAACATTTTTTGACATCTTCAGTCATTGAGTTTAATGACTGAAGATGTAAACAAATTCCAATGTGTAAGGAGTATGACACAGGCTTAAGGGGGTACAGGGCTTTAGACAAGTTGGCGGCGAGTAGTGTTATGACCCGTAGTAAGATACAAATGTTATGTGAGAAAGAACAAAATGAAGCAGCTAAATGTAACATAGAAGGTGATAATCATAACCTAAATGATGCAGGAAAGTGTGGAAATGAAGATAACACCAGCAATTGCATAGAAACAGGTAAAAACAATAACCAAGTTGCAAAGAACGGGTCGCGTGAAGCCGAGGTTATAGCTTCGCTACAAGTTATTATAGATATCCTAAATAAGGATCTAAAAAGGCTGCAGGAAGAGATTGTATCTCTGAAAGATGAGAACCAGAGCCTGAAAAGAAAAATGCTTACACAGACGGCAGAAAACGAGTCCTACACCACAGTTTCAAGAAGACGAACAACATGTGATGCAAGCCATGAAGTGCAAATCTCTACCACAAACATATTTGCCATTCTGGAAGAATGTCCAGAAGAAGGAAAGTATGAAGCAGCAGTACACTGGAGGCAGAAAAGCCCAAGAAAAGGGAACTACGAACAATTCGGTCTACAAATAGATAAACCCAAAGTTAAGCACTTGCAAGGACAAGGAAAGGAAATCCAAGGAGACAAGCATACAAGTAATTAAGCAGTTGCATAATGAAGATTCAAAAAGTGTGTTGGTTTTTGGTGATTCGATTATAAAAAATATAGAAATAAATAGGGCAAATGTAAAAGTGAATGAGTGTGTGTGTAGTGTTTTAGGGCCCGTCGACAACAAGGTCATTTGGGCCCGAAGTCAACTCTAAAAACTAAAAACTACACAAAGTTCAAAAGTAAGATAAAATATAAACATTCGACTATTAAAAGCACATAAAAACTCGTCCCAGTACTAAAAATTTAAAAACTCTAAAATTAATAAATATAAAACAAAAGTCAGACTTGTTTATTAAAACCGATTTTAAAAACAAACCGCAGTGCCTTATCCACGGCCACTGGGTCGTCCCCTAAAATACCGTGCAGGTTACTCCTTAGGCCCAAGGACTGGCGAACGCGGGCGTACTGCGGGCAATCAAGCAATACGTTCCGCACAGTGAGGCGTACTGCACACGGAGTACACACAGGGGCCGGTTCCCCTCTTAACAGGTGGCCATGAGTCGCTCGTGTGTGCCCAATTCGCAGCCGGTTGAGTATTACCTCGGCCCGCCGGTTATCCCTGCAGGAAGTTGGCCAGGGTTGTACGCTCTCCTTTATCGCACGGAGTTGTGTGCCTTCTAAAGCTGTCCAGGATTGTTGCCAAGCAGATAGTAGCTGGCGACGGAAAAAACGTTGCACATCCTGGTATGGCACCGTAGTTGTTGAACTCCGGGGCAAACGGCAAGCGGACTTAGCAGCCGCGTCCGCCTCCTCGTTCCCGGAAATGCCCCATGGCCTGGGGTCCAAGTAAAAACAAAATGGTATCCACGACTGAGCATTTGCGAGATCTGGGCCTGTATTTTTAAAACAAGGGAGTGAGCGGCAGTGTGCTGTTGCAAGGCCTGAAGAGCACTTACAGAGTCAGTGCAAACAATAAAAGAGCCAGGAGCCGACTTGCAAATAAAAAGGAGCAAATAGTAGATGGCATACAGCTCTGCTGAGAAGACCGAAGTGGAGTCCAGAAGTCGAAATTTATGAGACTCACCGTTAATGAAGAACGCGCAACCCGTAGTGCTACCTAACTGAGAACCGTCCGTAAAGACCGGAACATAGTTAGGGTAACGGCCCAGTAGTTCGGCAAAAAGTTGTTGGAACACCGAATGTGGAGTAGCGAGACTAGAGTTGCTGGAAAGAGCGAGATCGAACCGCGCACGATCGAGTTGCCATGCAGGATAAGGGCAGATGGACGACCTCTCCACGCGAGGCATTCGGAGGCCATGCGAATGTAGGAGATCCCGAAATCTTATTCCCATGGGGCGTGTCCGAGAACCAGGGTGCATATAACGGTGGACTAAATCTGGACACAACTGGTTTGAAACAAGGATGATTGGGATAACTTGCCAATTTCGAGACGTATGAGCAGAGTAACGGCGAACGACGAATATGGAGTGGAGGTTCGCCTGAGTCTGCATACAGGCAGTCGACTCGAGTGGTCCGGAAAGCTCCTGTGGCAAGGCGGATACCAGTATGATGGACGGTGTCTAAAAGGCGAAGTTTAGAGGTGATCGCCCCCCCCCCAAGATGCTCCAGATAATACCTTCCGCACCCGCAGAGAACGATCGCAAGAGGCTCGAAGGTGACGAATGTGGTGCTCCCAGTTGAATTGTCGGTCCAAGTAGAGGCCCAAGAACTTCAGGTGCGAGACAAATGGCAGGGGTGTGCCGTTCAAATGAAGATCAGGAGGTGGGTGAATACCTCGTAGGCGGTAAAAGTGGATACACTGTGTCTTCGCAGCTGAAAAGCGGAAGCCGGTTTGAAGCGCCCAAGCTGCTAGCTGTGTAATGGTCAGCTGCAGTTGGCGCTCAATGTGATCTATGTTGGCAGACCTATAATAAACTGCGAAGTCGTCAACATAGAGGGATGGTGGAATTCCACTTCGAACGGCACTAGTGATGCCGTTAATCGCTACGGCAAAAAGGGTGACGCTCAAAATCGACCCCTGAGGTACGCCGTTCTCCTGTATCCGCTCCCGTGATATCGTGTTTCCTATGCGGACCCGAAAACGGTGAAGTTTTAAAAAGTTGCATTGGAATTCGGGTAGATGACCACGCATACCGTAACCATGTAGGTTACGGAGTATGCCGTACCGCCAAGTGGTGTCATAGGCCTTCTCCAGGTCGAGGAACACGCCCACGGCATGCTGCTTCAGTAGAAAGGCATCGGAAATATACCCCTCAATGCGTGTTAGATTATCGACACTTGAGCGATGGCGACGAAAACCGCATTGCAAGTTAGACAGATGGTTATGTTTTTCTAGCCACCAATTTAACCGAGCGTTTATCATTCGCTCGAAGGTCTTACAGATGACACTCGTCAGGCAAATGGGACGGTAGCTAGATGGAAGTGTGCGGTCCTTTGCGGTCGAGGGATGGGGATGACAATACCCTCTCGCCAGGAGGAAGGGAAAACCCGCTCATGCCAAATGCGGTTATAGATGTTTAAAAGGAAACATAGCGCCTCAGATGGAAGATGTAGCAGCATCTGTCGGTGTACGTCATCGGAACATGGAGAAGAATCCTTTGCTAACGCTAGAGAATGGGCGAGCTCGGCAGCGGTAAAAGGTTGGTTGTACGGCTCGATGCAGTCACTATTAAATTTAAGTGGTACCCGCTCCGCCTTTTCCTTAATAGGCAGGAAGAGAGCGTCATAGCGGGCAGTTTGGCTAGTAGCAGCAAATGTGGTAGCTAGGGCTTCAGCTATGTCCTGCTCGGTGGTGCACATGGAACCGTTGATGGCAAGGCCGGGAATTACCGTCCGGCGATACTTGCCATACATCCGCCGAACAGCTGACCATACTTGTTGGGTAGAGCTGCGCCGGGAAAGGGAAGACACATAGGCTTCCCAAGACTTACGCTTTGCGTTGCGCAGTATAAAACGTGCCCTAGCGCGAGAACGTTTGGAGGCGACGAAGTTCCCTTCCGTCGGGTGCCGCTGAAAAACGCGCAAAGCACGTTTGCGTGCTTTGACAGCCAAACTGCATTCCTCAGACCACCACGGTACAGGGATACGACGTGGTGTAGATGAACCTCGAGGAATGCTGGATTCTGCAGCGAGCAGGATCGAGCAAGTAAAACATTCGACCATTGCATCGATGGTGTCGAAACCATCGTCGATGAGGTGTATGAGGGAATGGAATTTTCCCCAGTTAGCTTTGGAAATAATCCAGCGAGGATGTCGAGAAGGTACACATTGGCGGCCAGAAAAATGAATGTTAATGGGGTAATGATCACTGCCAAAGAGGTCGGAAAGTACTGACCACCCAAGTAGTGGTACTAGTGACGGACTGCAGAAAGAAAGGTCTAGTACAGAATGTGTACCATAAGCGGATGATAGGAATGTCGGGTCACCAGTATTTAGCAGAAGCAGATCAGACTTATCGAAGACGCCTACGAGGAGGCACCCACGGGCGTCATCAGTGCCTGATCCCCAGAGCGTGTGCTTGGCATTCAAATCTCCCAAAAGGAGTAGTGGTGAGGGGAGCTGAGCCAATAGAGCTAGAAGATCCCGCTCTGGAAATATACTGAGCGGCGGCAGGAACATGTTGCAGATGGTAAAACTGATGCTCTCCAGCTGTATTCGAACGGCCACGGCTTGCAATGGTGTGGTGAGAGGAACGTTGGCGGCGGAGATGTTAGGCGCCACTAAGGTAGCAACGCCACCGCTTGCACGCATACCTGCAAGAGAATCGCTTCTAAATGCCGAAAAAGAGTGAAGGTGTAACGAGTGATTGGGATCTAAGTGGGTTTCCTGGAGAGAAATAATTGACGGTGACCGTTGGGAAACTAAATGTTGTAGGTCTTGAGCACGAGCTCGAAAACCATTGACATTCCACTGAATTATTTCCATAAAGAGTTTTTAACGGGCCGTTTTAACTTTTTTCTTGACCTTGGCTGATTTGGGCCCTACGATTCAAACATCGTTAGCCTCCTGTGACTCCACTGATGTTCGGGAGTCAGAACTCCTACGGCTCGTAGAACGAGACCAGGATCTAATAGAAGGCGAGCGACTTCCCGATCTATGTTGTGGCCGGGATTGGTTTTTCACATTTACTACGGGATTGTTGTTACTCGCTGATGGCTTGGTGGCTGGAGTCTGTACGGCTGAAACGGAGGTAGTGCTGGTGGATATACAAGCAGTCTGAGACGTGGGTTTAACGGCTAGAGAGTCAGTCTGTGTGGAGGCGTGGGCGACAGGGACGTGTTGAACAGCAACAGTGCTATTTGAAGTACGGCGAGCTGCTAATGCATATCCAGTAGTAGTGGTAGCAGGCTTTAGTTGTTCAAAGCGCCGTCGTGCCTCTGGAAAAGTCAGGCATTTCCTTTACACGTAGCTCCTGGATACTTTTTTGTCCATGAATCTAGGACACTGTCGCGAGCTGGAGGGATGAATACCGCCACAGTTCACGCAACAAGGTGTTCGACTGCAGTTTAGGTCTTCGTGTGTCGGTAGGCCACATTGCTCACAAAGAGCAGGATTGGTACACGTGACCTTAGTATGTCCGAACCGCTGACATTGGAAGCAGCGCATGGGGTTCGGGACATACTGGCGGACGTTCGCACGTTCATAGCCGCAATAGATGTACTCGGGTAACTTAGTCCCGGCGAAGGTAAGAAAAACCGTACGTAGTGGATACTCCTTGCCATCTTGTTTTCGTGTTAGCCGGTACGCCTGACAAACAAGTTGATCAGAAAGGCAACTTACTATTTCCTCATTCGCAAGACCATCTAAGCTGGAGGTGGTGACTACTCCTCTGTAGGTGTTAAGACTTTTGTGTGGGGCTACCCGGATCGGGTAGGAGCCCAACAAAGTCGCCTTTTGCAGTTTGCGAGATTGGTCTGCATTTGAACTCTCCAATAGTAAGGTGCCGCCGCGGAGGCGCGTCGCATTTTTAACAGGGCCACTGATCTTATGTAATTCACGCTTGATATAGAACGGACTAATATCTTTAAACGTTTTGCCATCACATGCCAAGGTCATCACTAAATACGGGTCGGTGAAAGAGGTTTTGCGCGGATGCATTTTGAATAGGAGCCCCATCCGGAACCGTCGGCGTCAGCCTGCCATCCGGGGGTTAAACAAAGAAAGGCACCGAATCTTCACGGTCTGTGCCGTCATGGGGACCCCACCCATGACCGATCTCATTTTTACCTCAGAAAAGCTACCCTTCAATATCCACTGCTTGTCCGTATGGGTAAACCGTTCACCACGCACAACCCGCCTTTAAGACCCTACCACAGGAATAACCGCCTGTGGCTCCCCACTTTAGGTCGCGCTGCGCATAAAGCGCACACGCGGATTCAGAGGACTTGTGGTTGATTGCACCGGGGTTCCGTCAGCGGTAACACGTCCGGTCCGTGATACTAACCCAACAGCACCCGGCCGTCGGGAGATTAACACAGACCGGGCCCTCAAGGAACTACGTGGGTGTACTTGACGGTGTGGACGGGCTCCGCACCTAAGGCTACACATAGGGGCAGTGCGAAGGGTCCGCTCAACCTTCACTTTTGAGACCTCCGGAGAGCACACATGTCGGAAGCCGCGCTGAAAACCGTGGGACAGAACCACGGAGATAGGAGAGATCCCCGCTGGTGAGACAGGAGTTATAAACCTAAGGCCTTATGTGCTAATAATAATAAAAAACTAGAAGAGGAAGAATGTGATGCTTACTGACAAGCAGTAGATCAACGTGGCACAGTTGATGGAGATGAAGGGGATGAATTGAGTGTGAGTGGCTAGGGACCCCGGGATCGCCAATCCCGTACCTACCGTAATAGGTCCCTGGGGAAAAATATCAGAGCCTCTTCTGCCAGTTTTCGGGGTTACTGATGGGCCTTCTCAGCAGCTGTAGCGGTCCTGGGGTACACCAAGTTCCCACCGTACATCACCCTATCAGTCAGTCCCCTACTTCCTGTTGCCCACCCCTCAGGACGAGGACCGCAGAGGTTTGATTTTGAGGGGCTAAAAGTGAGTGTGTTAAGGGGAATAAAGGCAGAATATCTCCCAAACTTCCTTGGCAGAGAAAGCAACAAAAGTGAGGTTAAAACGGTTGTGTTACACGTGGGCATGAATGATATAAAAAGGTCACAGGGGCGATATGAAGTTATGGCCGACGGGTATAGTGCAATCAGAAGTGCAAAAGAACATTATCCGCATGCAACAGTTGTAGTGAATAGTGTAATGAGAAGAAGAGATGTAAGTGGAAACTACATAAAAGACCTAAATGAAGATATAAATGGGCATTTAATGCCTTGCATGCAGTTTATGTAAATACAAACAAGTTCTTGGAAGTAAGTTGCGTGGGCAGGGACGGGTTACATTTAAATAGGAAGAGCTCAAAGCTCAAAGGACAGATGATTAATAAAGTTGTAAATATATGCATGGAACAGAAAAACTAAAATTTAAAACAGAGGGTGGGAAAACAGAGCAGCAGACAAAACAAACAAGGGAAACAAGAAATCACAAGTTAAGAAAGGATATAGGGAAAAGGCCATTTAAAACAGGTATAATTGTGAGGAAATTAAGTTTCTTTCATCAGAATGTCCAGTCAATATGTAATAAAAGGACATTAATAGAATCAAGCATAAAAGACTTGGAACTTAACATAATATTTACAGAACATGGTCTGAAACAGTAGGAAGTAATAGCAAATAATTATCACCTTTGTAATCTATGAACATATTAGTGTAGACAACAACATGCTAGTGGGAGAGTAGCCATATATATAGACAAATGACCTGAGCTTTAGAGAAATAGATTGTAGTAAATTAGTAGTAGAGATGGAATGTGAAATGGCAGCGCTGGAAATTAACTTAAAGACAAAAAGTATAATACTTATTGGGGTGTACAGAGTGCCATTTGGAGATAAAAAAAAATATTTTTTGAGAATATAGAAAAATTATTAAATTCAGTACAAGAAAGCCAGATTAAAATTTCAATGGGAGACTTAAATATCAACCTATTAACAGATAATGCAGCTAAACATACATTAATGGGAATACTAAATAGGCATAACTTAAAAATAGGTATAAAAAACCCACTAGAATTACAAAGCGATCTAGAACATGCATACACAATGTTTTCATCAATTTAGGAGAAACTAAATGGAAATCAGCCATAACAAAAACAGGAATAGGAGACCACTTTGGACAGGTAATAACAGTAAACATAAATAAAGTGGTCATACCAAATATATTTGAGTATAAAAGGTCAATAAATAATGAAAATTTAAAAAAGGTAAGAAGTATATTACAGCAACAAAGCTGGAGAGAAGTTTATGAAGGGGAAACTGTAAATGAAAAGTATAATCGCTTTGTAAAAATGTTGCAAAAGGCAATGAATAGTACAATACCTGTAAAGAAATTCAAAGTAAAAAAGGACAAAGGAGCAACATGTATGGAGTGGATAACATAGGGGATAAAGATGTCATGGAAGCGGGTAAAGTTTTTAAACTTGATAAAACATCCAAACATGAATGTGCATGTAGTGTTTAACGCCCGCTTTTACTACATCCAAACATGAATGACCGATCATTAGAACATATAAAGAATTATAATGCTATTTTTAGAAAGGTAATAGAAAATGCAAAAATGAAATACAATAGTGAACTTATACAGAAAACAGATAATATAATAAAAGCAACATGGAACATTGTCAATAAAATTCGTAAATAAGGCAATAACAAAAGCATAGAAAATATTTTGTTAAAAATTAACAGCAATGAAATTAAAGATTCATATGAAATTTGCAGTATTTTTAATGATCACTATCTCAATATAACAACATTAGTAAACTTGAACAAACAGACATCAAACAAAAACATTAGTTTTACAAAACAAACAGGTAGGGTTAATAGCATGGCAGTTCTAGAAGTGACACAAGAAAATGTAATAAATGAAATAAATAAGCTAAAACCTAAGAAATCAAGTGGGTTAGATGATGTCTCAAATGAACTATTAAAACAGATTAAATATGAAATTGTTTAAATTTTAACACACATTATAAACACATCACTTATACAAGGAATTTTTCCAGAGTCACTGAAAAAAGTTATAGTCAGACCAATATTTAAGCAGAAGGGAGATAAGAAAGACAAAGAAAACTATAGGCCAATTACTCTGTGTTGCGCCTTCTCAAAGCTGATGGAAGGATTATATTTAAAACAATTGGAAAGCTATGTACAAAAATTAAATATTATATCGGAATGGCAGTATGGCTTCCACAAGCAGAAATCTACAATAAAAGCAATATAGGTGGCTAATAATACTATATTAACAGCTCTAAATAACCGGGACTCTGGCATTGCAATTTTTATAGATCTATCAAAAGCCTTTGACTGCATGTACATAAAAACACTAATTAACAAATTAGAAATTTATGGCATTAGAGGCCTGCCGCAAAAGTGGTTATTGCCATATTTAGAAAACCGAACACAGTGTGTGGAAATAAATTATCTAAATGCAAGTGGTATAGTGCAAAAAATAAAGTCCGATTTCAAAACTGTACACCAAGGAGTTCCACAAGGTTCAAAATTAGGACAATTTTTATTCTTATTATATATAAATGAAATACTCGAAGTGATAGAAACAAAAGGGGGCGCAGCAGTTGGGTATGCTGATGATATGACAGTCATAATTAGGGGTCAAACAGTTAAAGATGTAGAAAATAGGGCAAACTCAGTTTTGGAAATCATAAAGCATTACTTCTCTAACCTAGACATGGAAATAAATATAAAAAAAGACAGATTGTATTAATTTTGAGATAAGAAACCACAACTCAGATAATATCAAAGTAAACATAGAGGGGGAAAGTATATGCAAAATAAATTCCACAACTTTTCTTGGAATGATCATTGATAAAAATCTAAACTGGAAATCCGATAAGGGCATCTTTATAATGAGACAAATCCGGAATACAATGGACAGAAAAAAAATGAAGCAGGTTTATTACGCATTTATATTCTCGCATATAAGTTATGGCATTACACTATGGGGAAATATTTCACAAAGAGAAATGGGAAAAGCGCTGAAACTACAGAAGAAAGCCGTTAGAATAATATCAAAAGTTAATAATTTAACAGACATGTAGAAACATATCTAAAGAACTAAAAATTTTAACTGCTCCATGCATATATATCTATGAAAGCATAAAAACCATTGTACATAAAAGATACCAAAGGAATTGCAATATACACACTCACAGTTTGAGAAACAATGAGGACTACTACAGAACAACACTAAGAGGAACACTGAATAATCGAGCAGTAGAAATGGTACGAAGGGAGATATTCAATAAGTTAACAAATGAAATAGAAAACATACACCAAGTAAAAGAAATGGTGTAAACCATAAAAAAGTACCTAACTGAAAAGGCATTTTGTAGTATAGAGGAATTTAAATATGGAATATGTAACTAAGATTAATTGTATATAATGTAAATAGTTTATATTATGACGTGTCCCTTAAATTGTAATTAAAAGGATGAAAATAAACTGAATTGAATTGAATTGAATAAAGCACAAAATTAATATAATTATGAGTTGATGTAGTACTCAATGCTCCATTTATTGCTTGTATTTGCCTAGAACACGTTTCGTTAGGATCTTTCTAACATCATCAGCTGTTGTCAACTAATGGACATTTGTTTGGTGAACTCATTGGAGGCGACACGTGCGTCTCTGTTGGTATCCTGATGAACTTTAAGTTTGGGTTTTCTTCAAAGGTAGTGTCAAAATTAAACACTTTTCTTTCATATTTCTTTATGAAGATATTTTCCCACGTGGTTAATGCAGCTGGACCTTGGACACTTTTTAATAAGTGGATTCCGCGTTCTATATCATGATTCTCCGTCCAAAAATGGTACGCTACCGCCAATTTATCTATTTCCTTGTTCCTGATGTTGCTAAAATGCTCTTGAAGACTAATGTTTAAGTTCCTTTTAGTTTTTCATAATATAGAATGAGAAATCCACTTATTAAGATGTGTCCAAGGTCCAGCTGCATTAACCACGTGGGAAAAAATCTTCATAAATAAATACGAAATAAAAGTGTTTCATTTCGACACTAGCTTTGAAGAAAACCCAAACATCAAGTTCATCAAGATACCGACAGAGACGCAACTGTCGCCTCCAATGAGTTCACCAAACCAACATCTATTAGTCGACAACAGCTGACGAACCCTGCCTCAGTAGCATGGTGGTAGCATGTCTGCCTCATGTTCAAGAGGTCCCAAGTTCGAATCTCGGTCAGAGTGAGTTACCTGGATAACGTTTCTTCCGGGGTTTTCCCTTATCCTGAAAGACGAATGTCAGATAACTCTAAGCTCTATGGACCCTGGGCTCATTTGAGCATCATTTCAAATATTCCATTCATCATCCGATATGGCTTAACGTTGGAGGACGTAAAAATTACAAAAAGTAGCTGAGGATGTTAGGAAGATTCCAACGAAATGTGTTCTAGGTATATACTTGCAATAAGTGGAGCATTGAGTACTAGTTTGACTCAAAATTATGTTTATTTTGTGCTTCACTGTATCATAGTCCTTACACATTGGAAAGAGGAATACTTTTTTGCCTTACCTTGCAGTAGTTCTTTTGCCTCATCGCTAAGCACGTCCAGAACATTAATCTTGTCCTCCAGTTGTGCTTGTAGAGCTTGTGAATTCTTCACTCTCTCCTCAGGCGTGAGTTCTGGCATCTGGAGCTGTTCCAACATTGCCAGAGCAGTGATATGTGTCCAATTACGAAGTTCACCAAGTGGTGATTGGAAACGTGTCCAGCGAGCATTAAACTGCTCCAGATACACAACTCGCTCTTCAACAGTCTCTAATGTAACATGTAGTCTTCGCTCTATTTCAGTCACCTAAACAAGTTACATTTAATTATTCACTTCTTACATCAGACAATGTTTTAGTAATAAAAACAAAGTGAGATGTGTGCACTCACATGACTTTCACTACTCACTTTTGCATCAACTATTCTTAAGAACACTTATTCTTTTATCTACTTCATATTAAAATAAACATTTATGCCCGATTCCACTAACAGATGTTACGACTTAACACGAAATTAGCAATAGTTAAAACAAAAATTGCATTTCACCAACAAGTGTTAGCTTAAAACTCGTGTTAATTCTCTTGTTAAACTAACATACCAAATTTCTGTTGTTAAGTCCTTAACAATTGTAAATAGTGAAGATGGTGAGCGTGAATGCAGCTGTTGTTGTCGATTTGCTATATTTAAGACCATGGCATTCGTAATAGAGTATGAAATATGAGGAGAAATGATCTTGAGGAGCTTTCCGAATAAAATTTTCTACAGAAATATAGACTGTCGAAACAAGTTGTTATGAAGGTCACTTCAGAAGTACAGGAGAGGTTAGAACATGCATTTGCTTCAAGTATTAATAACTTTGCCATTTTATAATTCACTGAATTATATGCATAAAATACTGTCCACCTATCATCTTGAAATGTTCAAGTTTCTTGTCCTTCTTCGCACATCGTTTTAAATTTACATAATACTGACAAAATTGTTTGATGCTTGTAGTAGTGACACATGCATTTGAATTAAATTTGTTTCCAATATTTTCCCCAGGTCATCTTTCTCTTTCATATTCACTGCATCTGTCCTCTTTATTTTCCACGATATCCTTACATGTCGTCACCAATTCAATCAACAATTCTTCTCCATCGGTGGGAATCTTTTCTCATGACTTTATTTATGATTTTGTTCATCCGCCATTTTCCAGCTTGTGCAGACAAAAATGAAAACAAAAACGCATCGCAGTACATTCAGAAAATAGTACGACTCATCCATAGCCTTCTATACCTGTAATATTTACAAGTCTCTTGGTGTTAACACATATTTGTTAACATTTCAGGTTGGTGAAATGCAAGAAATTTAACATTAGTGTTAGTGCTATGACCACTCTTACGTTACATTTGTTATCGTCGATTTGAACATCTGTTGGTGAAATCGGGCATTAGACAAACAGTTTCGCACCCATAACATACATAATAAAGACAAATTACACACCTATATTCATAAAACAAAACAATTTGAGATTTCTGTCAAATACATGGGTCTAAAGCTATACAACCACTTGCCAAATCAATTAAAAAACATACCCTCTATGAATAAGTATAACGCAGAACTACATAATTTCTTTAAAAAATATCAGTTTTACTCAGTAAAGAATACTTAGAATACAAGTCAAGTAAAGTATGAATTAATCAGTTTGTTGTACATAATTATAGTACAGTGTACGAGATTTAACTTGGCCCCTGGTTTTTAGAAAGAGAAAGAAATACGTAGTCACCATCTCTTTCTAACCCATCCCTCTTTTATGGTCAGCCAGACAGGGCAGACACATCAGTGGTGGATGATACTTCTTCGTCCTTCAAATTTGGTGCCTGTTCCCCTTCTTCATTGTCATAAATTTAAAAGTTTTCCTCATGTTCATTATCTGAATCATCTTCTAAATTAATTATGAACCAATCACTAATTTCATCTGTTAATCTATATTTTTTCCAGTAAAGCTTCTATTTTTTCAACGTGTTCACAATCTCCCCGCCAATTTTATTCAGAAGCTTTACCTACTACTCTATCAAAGAACACTTTTACCACACTATTTATGAATGATATATTGTGTTTCACAAAATCTTTTTTATCTGTGTCCAAATAAGTTCTATAGCATTTAAATCACAATGATACGGCGGTAGCGTATTACAGCATTGCCATGCATTTGCGCTATGCGATATATTTCATAAATTTTGAGACTGTCTTTTTTAAGCTTTATTATTCACTTTAGTAGAGTGCCGATCAAATTCAATAATTGTCATGGAGCCATGACTGTATTACTGATTAAATGTTGACATTGGAGCCTTGGTAATTTGAGTAGAGTGATAAGATGCACTGTCTATTTCTATAGCACAATTTGGGGAATGTTGGTTAACAACTGATTAATAAACCAATTTTTAAAGGTTTCACTACTCATTTCTTCATGTTAGTCTTTGCTTAATTTTGATTTAAAACACAGAAGAACGTTGGGAATGAAACCCATCGAACTGGATGCATAGTGGAAATTGAAAATCATCCCCTTCACTTCCACACTTTGTTTTGTATAATTTACATTGATCTACATTTCATCTAAGTAAATAATAGGGACACCGGAAGCCCTTATGTCCTTCATTTTTCTTAGAAATGTGAATCTTTTTGCACAACGTCTGGTCGTTCCATCAGAAATTTTCCTCCGCGTGAGTTCTTTACAAATCTAAATTTCATTATGCTCGACACAGACATAGTTGGCTTTCTGCATTTTAGGGCCTCGCATTCGTCTGTAAAGAATTTATGAGCATTGATCACAATTTCCCTGCCATCTGACTTATAGCTTTCCCCTTTCTTACCACTTCTCCTATAACTAACATAGACGCTAGCACTATTCCCAGTAGTATGTTTAAAATAATCACAATATTCTCAAATTCTAAAAACATTTTTCATTTTTCATTTGGTCTTACCAATGTATATCTTGTCACAATCCTGGCAGCTCATTTGGTAAATACCTGATAATTAAACCAAAAGGAATCTAGGAACAAGAATGAAAGAACACTTCAGTAATATTAAAGTCAAACACATGGACAAGTCGGCCGTAGCCCATCACTTTTGATCTGAGAATCACAACATAAAACAAGAAATAGAACTAATCAAACAGGCAAAGAAACCTCTGGAACTACAGATTTGGGAAAACATATTTATTAAGAAGAAACAGGACCTCTTGATGAATTTTGAAATTCCCGCCGTAGATGACGTCATCAACTTATCAGAACATTAGATGGCAGCACGACACCAAGCCAGATGCAGACACCGGATGCATCATCAGTCAACCATAGAACTGAGGATAGAGAAGAAGTTCCCAGAAACAAGTCTTCATTATAAAACTTGTAAGTGGAGAGAAGTATATACCAGATTGACTCCACTTTCTGTAATACTTCTTTTTATTCTATATATTCATAACTGAGTTGATCTGTATTGTACTCAAGTGTCTTAATGTTAACAAGTGTGTATAGTAATTTGTGTAAATTATCTGTAAACTTTAGATTGTAAATACCTCATAGATGAATTGTAAATATTGTAAAATACTCTAACTATATTGACAATGCCTATCATTCTGTATGAATTCCTGTAGCTAATAAACATTGTATTGTATTGGATATTTCCTTATAGGTACAATGGGAATAGGAACATACCACTGTATGCCACTTACTAAAAGTCACTTGTGGTGCTAAGCATTTTGTTACAGCACAGTGAATGGGTACCATGATCATGACTAGAGTTTCAATTTTTGTATGCTAAAAAACTTTAAAATATTTTTTATGTGCTAATAATTCCAAAAATACATCCTAAAAGCTCAAACATATTTTCAAATAAAATTGGTACAAAACAACAGTACAAATTAGTCTTAAACACATTAACGAAGATGTAGTTATGCTACACATTTAAAGTGTCATTTTTGTTCTGAAGTGGTTATAACTTGCATAAATTTAGAAGTATCCTACTTTTGCAGGTTTCTTCTTGTTAACTGGTTGTTTTGTTATCAGTGATGCTCAACAATTATTGGTATTCAATAACATGTTCTGTAAAACTTACGCCTGGTTTTGTGTGCATCATTTTAAATTCTTCTTCTTATTGAATTTAAAGGGAGTCGATTAATGACACTAAACAACACTTTTAAATTTTTCCGGAACATGTTTCAGAGACTATTTGCCTCCATTTTCAACCAGCCATCGACTGGTTGTCATTGGTGTAGTTGACGATATTTTGTTGTAGGTCTCCTCTGGTGGCGGTTCAAGGAACTTGCTGAACAAATCTTTCTGGGGGATGTCGAAATTGAATACTTTGTTCCTATTTTTTGCAAGGAAGATTTGTTCCCATGTGGACAGTTCTTGTTTTCCTGATGTATGTTTTAGTAGTTTTGGTTCTGGATTTATGTTGTGTTTTTTTTTTTTTCCCAAAAATGCGTGGCAACTGCTGACTTTTCTAATTGTTTTATTTTATGTTTCTAAAGTGTTCCTTTGCTCTTGTTTTTAAATTTCTTTTGGTTTTTCCAATATAAATTTGACTACAGTCTCAGCATCCAATTTGATATATATGAGATTTTTTATTAGATGGAACTGATGTTTGAGCATATTAGGTTTTTTAGTTAGTAATGGTTGACTGGTGCTAGTTGAATGTTCTGTCTTTTGAAGCCTTTTTTGAATCTATCAAAGGCCCATGGAGTGTAAGTGAATTTTTTGAAGGTCATTTCAGTTTCTGTAGCTGATTGTGTTGTAGTTTCCTTTAGTGGCTTCTTCTGTTTTGCTAAGTTCACTTTTTTGTCTACTAATGATTTGGGAAGGTCTTTTTGTTGTGTTTTTTAAATAATTTTGTTGTATTCTGTTTTGTATTCTTCCGCTGTGAGAGGGATGTTGACCAGTCTGTGTGTTAAACTATTGAAGATTGCCTGTTTGTAGGATCTTGAGTTGTAGCCATTAGCTTTTATGTAGTTGTCTGTCTGTGTTGGTTTTCTGTAAATGCCAAAGTTTAGTCTGTTTCTATTTATCATTATTTTTAGATCCAAAAATAGTAAATACTATCTTTTTTCTATTTCTACAGTGAAGTTCTTCTTCTTATTATTATTTTATCATAATCATTAATTACCATTTATTAATATTGATGTGTCTAGTACCACTAATTGTATCATTGTAATTATTTGTATCTTATCCATTATAATTGCTTCTGACGTGATCTTCAATAACACCAACTGTGTATATTATATGATTGAAATAAGCTAATACTAATATATAATAAAGCATCTAGCTGATACAGCAATGAATACTGGAATTTATCAATTTGCCGCTAGATATCAGATTTAATCATTTTGGAGTTGCAGTGTGTAATAAATGCAGGGACAGTTCTTCCTTTATGTGTTTGAATCTCCAAGTCACTTACTTGTTTTTTAATAACTTACATGGTTATGTTTTATGTTCTAGCATTTAATTTTCCTTTATAAAACTTCTCCAAGTAATGGAACCGCTCTCTTGGCACTCACAAGCCGATAATGCAGCTAGCTTACTTCCCGACTAGTGATTCCTTAATAAAAGGCCATGGCTACGGACTGAATTCTTAGAAGCCATATATTCCGCATCAACTCGTATTGCCAACATTATACAGGAGCTTCTTCCTACTTTTTCATTTATTTGAAAAGAAATTTATTGTTAGAAGTAGTAACCCGCATGAAGTGAGTCCCGCGTGTCATGTGCTACTGTTATTATCAGTTTGCATCCTGAGTAAAAACGTAATTTTTATGTGATCAGTGATTATTGTCTGATATGTGAAGTGTTTAATTTTTCATATTGAAGGGATTTACAATGAATGCAACACCCAACTTGGTGTGTCTCCAAACACACTTTTCTTTGCTGAAAAATGATGACAAACGCGATGTGGTAAATGTCGTTAGGGCATAGAGTCATGAATTTTGAAACTTCACCACCGGACAACTTTGACAAGTACATCATGCCATCTATCGACGATACGGAGAAAGAGGAAGCCTCTACAATTTTCACTAGTCCAGTAACAGCTGATGATAAGAGCAAAAGTTCTTGAAGCATCACCTGTGAATAAACAGTGTGAGCGAAGCAATGTGTCAATATCTTCTCGATTCACTTTTGTGCCAAGAAATGACATTTTACAGACATAATGAAAGTGAGGACTCTTTAAATAAAGTAATTTTAAGGAAGTTTTGGATTCATACACAGAAGCCCTATCGAAATTTAAAACCAATATTCCAGTATAAAATCTTTTTTGCCAATTTTACGAGTCACCTAATCAATTCGCCCAGAGCTGCGCCTGAATAAATGTCATCTCCAGATTGCACATCATATAACCTAACCTTCAGCAATGCCTCATATTGGGAAAAGGAAATACTTGAATAGGGGAATATCACCGACATACACATTTCAAGTCCACTTATTATTTGCCTTCTAAAATTTGAGCCCCTTTACTAATGGTTTGATAGCCACTGGTTTTCTCAAAGGAAGCCTGAAATTTTTTCTTCTTTTACTCCAAATATAATGAGGTTCAGTTTGTGCTGTCCATTTTTGCAGTTCTTCTTTACCTTTTCTATCATTCATGCAAATTCAGCAAATTTTTGTTCGGTACTTGTGTCCAATTTAGCACCCATTTCTATCCCCATCTTCTTTACATGTGCTAAATCTTTCATCCGTTTTAACATATCTGCTATTTTGTTCAAGCTTGTTGGTCCTAGGTTCGGTTCCACTCTGCCTATTATTAGCAAGACTGCTAATACTAATGCTATCCATAATTTGACTGGTATCTTAAGTTCCTCTTTATACTGGTTCTTCCTTTTCCTTCCTCCAAACAATTCAATTCTTATCCTATACAACTGCAAATCAACACTCCCTTGCCTCGCTGCAGGAGACTCATTATATTACTCCTCTGCTGGTCTAACTGTGATACAGCTGATTCTTGCTGCTTAATCATCACGTTCACCGAGTCCAGCATCTCCGGCTGTGGTCCTGTCAAGAATGTCTCCTTCACTTTGCGTAATAGAGCACACACCTACCAAAAAAAGTCTCATGAGCTTACACTTAAGGACATTTGACCTTCCTTTAATTTTTAACAATAATATTTTCATATAATTTTACATAAATAACACTATCATGCGAAACCAAAACTTTGTTCTCCCATTTGCGATCTGAAAGGTGATATTAACTAAATTTGATGTGCTAAACTGAATGGTGGTTTCCATTTTTTTCTATAATGTAAGACTTTCTCTGGTGGTTTCCATTTTTTTCTATAACGTAAGACCTCATAAACCACACAATAAATTTTAAAAATACCGTTTTTGGTCTAAAAACATGCATATTATGTATAAAATAAATACAGAATGCAAATATTACACAAATATAAATATTTGTTGATCAATCTCCACTTATCTTAAGAAGTCTATCTTAATACTTCTTTCCTCTTTCTAAGACCGATTTCGAAGGCACATTGCATTCGTCTTCAGTTTATACTAAACAAACTCCGTTGTTACGGAAATCTCGGTTACAATGTATTTTCTTTTGTTATGTTTTCAGCATTACCAACATCTGAAGACGAAACAAACTTAAAAACAGAATCAACTGCCGGTATGTCAAAATTCATTACACGATGTTTATTTTTTTAAATAAATATTTTTTCCCACTCTATTAAATCTATGGGACCATTTAATTATTTTAATAATTTAACTTCAGGATTTATTTCATGGTTAAATGGCCAAAAATGATCTGCTACGGCCGATTTATCAGTTCAAATATATTTAAGGTTCAGAAAATGTTATGAGCATTTTTGTTAGCAGATCATTTTTGGTCATTTAACCATGAAATAAATCGCGAAGTTAAATTATTAAAATAATTAAATGGTCCCATAGATTTAATAGTGTGGGAAAAAATATTTATTTTAAAAAATAAACATCATGTAATGAATTTTGACATACCGGCAGTTGATTCTGTTTTTAGGTTTGTTTCGTCTTCAGATGTTGGTAATGCTGGAAAAGAAAAAACATAGTAACCCAGATTTCCTTAACAACGGAGTTTGTTTAGTGTAAACTGAAGGCGAATGCGATGTGCCTTCGAAATCAATCTTAGAAAGAAGAAAGAAGTATTAACATCAACTTCTTAAGATAAGTGGAGATTCATCAACAAATATTTCAATTTGTCTAATATTTATTATTTCACTGTAACTAGCTTGAACCTCAAAATAGGTTTAATATCAGAAATTTGTTAAAAGGCCCTCCCAGAAATTCAATCACTACCAAAGAAAAACCAGGAATCTATGAGATCAAATGTGAAACTTGCCCTAAAATTTATATAGGAAAAACAAAAAGAAATATTAACATCAGAACTAAAGAACATATGAGAAACATTAAAAATGGTGAAACAGAAAAATCAGCAGTAGCTTTTCATTTTTTGAATACCAGACATGACATCAATTTGGAAACATCTCTAATAAAATACGTTAATCATCCCATAGACCTTTCCGTATGGGAAAAAATCTTCATTAACAAAAATCGTCATAGAGTCATGAATTTTGAAACTCCACCACCAGACATCTTTGACAAGTACATCACGCCATCTATTGACAATACGGAGAAAGAAGAAACCACTGCAACTTGCACTAGTCGAGTATCAGCTGATGATAAGAGCAAGAGCTCTTGAAACATGTCCTGTGAATAGACAGTGTGAGTGAAGCAATGTGTCAATATATTCTCGATTCACTTTTGTACAGAAACTTTCTTTTGTGCGATGCGAGAATATTTTCTAAGTCCAATAGTGCACGTATACATGCGAAAGCAGACAACCTGCTATCCTCGTGTTGCAGCCAACGCGAGAATGATATGTAGCATCTGTAGCCAACCTCTGCAAAAATGACCCAGACATCTGTCCTACACCTGTACAAAAGGACATGTGGATGCTATTAGCGCGGATCAGTTTTGGAAAATACTGACCATGCTTCCTCTCAGCTTTTATTGCTTTAGAAAAGTAGGCTTGCTGTCCAGCAAAAGTGCCAACTGTACTGTTAGAAGTGAAGGCTGTTTGCTCTGTGGGTGCTTCAAATATTTAAGATTTGTTCAGTATGTTGTTGAAAATCAGAAACTGGCTCGACAAATCAGTAAAATGTATGAGCTTGCAGACTGGTTCGGCTAGCACCGCAAATTGTGCTCGATTTTACCAACAGATGTTAAAATCAATGTTAACAAACGTAACATAAAAATTGTCACAACGCTAACACTAATGTTAAATTTATTTAGGTATTACTTTGTGTTGGTTTGCTTGTGTAATTTAGGGACAAGTAAGACTGTTGGCAGCATTGTGTTCAGTGGAGAAACAAGGATAGTTTAGGTACACTGAATTCTTCAATATGGCTACATGCGCAGTAAAGAAATAAACAAACAATTAATAAATTTAAAAGGATGCCCTCCAGCATGACATTGCACTAAAAAGTAAAGAAATTATATTAAAAATCATGGTTGTATATAAAGATATCAAAAAGTGTGAAGGACTTACAAAAAAATTGCCGCATTGCATATTAGAAAGAAGAGCCGTAAAAACTGTTATCATTTTCAAAATGAGCGTGTTTGCTTCCATATAAGTAGCGTATTTTCATCTAAACCAGGAAAATGTCGCAGAACAGTGTTGTAATGTTATAAGAAATTAGATGTGTTGCACTCAAATGATCTTCTCTACCTATTCATCAACAATCTATTCTACTTCATTGTAATCGATATAAACATTTTGTGCTGTGTGTTTATAAGAATATTTAATTTTTTTCTTTGCACTGTGGAAGGCCTCAAATAGGTCTGGGAAACTATAGTAGGGATGCCTGATAATTTAAAAATACAATTTTAACCAAACTGACCATTACTAATCAAGGCTTCGCGGGTGATCAGCCATGTCAAATTAATAAACGTCGATCTTTCGGCCATTGTAATCTCCATGGCCTTCTTCAGGATCTGCTGAAATGGTTCAAATGGTTGAATTCTTCTTACTATATATGATCAATAGATGCTCGCCGTGAAAGCTTCAAATCTTACAAACTGACGATTCTTTATTGATTACTTGAAATCCTTATCTTTTACAACATATAAATATTTTCGATTCTATGAATTACATAATTTGAGTTTTGAGCATCAGAAAAATATCCTTGGACTAGTGAACAATTTTTTATAGACAAAGAAATATATTTGCCTCAACTTTCTGCTTAAGTCCATAATTTTGCTTAGTAATATGAGATGAGTTTTACCATACTGGAGTGGCCTGGTGTGCATAGCCTGGCCTGTAAAAATGGTCTTTATTCAGATTTCCTTACAGGTACAATAGGAAAAGGAGAACACAATAGACTTAAGCATTAATAAAATCTTTCAAGAACTAGTCATTATGTGATGACTTTGACCTTTTGTTCTTTTTGCATGACATAAAGAAAAAACTTAATAATAAGTTCCCTTTTCAGAAAAGTATCATTGCAAAATTCAAACTAATAACAATTATTAAATTATAGATGAGTCGTATTTATTACAGATCAGCTTCACTTGCATAACTATACTCAGGACATGTTTCGCGAACTATTGTTCGCATCATCAGCTCTAATGCGACTAAAGCTTGATCCAATGTAGTGGGTAGTTCTCGAGTTACTGCTGCCATCTGTTGATTTTGTGATGAATTTAAATTTGAGGTTGTCTTCTGGCGGGATTTCGAAGTTCATTAGTTGGTTTTTATATTTTTCTATGTATATTCTCTCCCATATGATGAGTTCACTATGTTTTTGTATGTATTTTAGTAATTTAGTGCTATCTTCAATTTCATGATTTTCAGACCAGAAATGAGCTGCTATTGTGGACTTATCAATATTTTTGTATGTTAAGTGCCTAAAAAGGTCTTTCTTTCTAGTGCCTGTTTCTTTTTGTCCTCCCTATGTACAGTTTTTCACAGTCTTTACAGTTAATCTTGTAAATGCTTGACTTTTCTTCTGGTTTTATCTTTTCAGTATTATTACTGATTAGCAGGTTTTTAATGTTATAGTTGTTTTTTTGGTGCCAATGTTATACAGTATTTCTTAAATATTTTTTGAAACTTTTTTGTGGTCCAGGGGTGGTAAGTAAATTTAGCAAATCTAATTTCTTGTTTCACTGGTGAAAGAGCTGTGATCTGTTTTAATTTTTTTTTAAGTTTGAATGATTTTAGTTTTCTTATCTCCTTGGCTTAAAGTACTTAAGGTACTAGCCTGCAAAACTAGTAGGTGTGCTAGATCACCAGGTGGCCCCACCAAGGTTATTCGATAGTCTTCCCTGCAAGGTTGACGCGAATAAGTGCGTATCCACTTCCATCCCGTCTTGACCTTGTTGTCAATGGGGGGCTTTTTAAGAAATCAGGTATTGCCCTATGGAAAGACCTCCGGAGTTATACATCGCTCCCGGGTTGAGGGAGGCCAGGGTCTTCAGACTTTTGGGTACATCCTCTGCATTTTAACATACAAAAACATAATGAACTCGTCATATGGGAGAGAATATACATAGCACAACATAAAAACCAACTAATGAACTTTGAAATCCTGCTAGAAGACGACCCCACTTTTAAATTCATTACAAAATCAACAGATGGCAGCAAAAACTCCAGAACTACCCACACCAATGGATCAAGCTTTAGTCGCATTAGAGCCGATGATGTAAACAATAGTTCACGAAACATATCCTCAATATAGGTACATAAGTGAAGCTAATGTGTAATAAATATGACTCATCTATAATTTAATAATTGTTTTGCTTCATTGTGGTGTTAAAATACAGTTAAATTTCAATACAATGCAAGTAATTTATGATTTTCTGCTGTGTAGTAAGATTTTGCCTATCCCTCACAGTTTACCAGTTACACAAAAGCTACTCAAAATGAAGGGGACTTCTGAGGACATTTCCAGATAATTCAATGTACAGAATGCAACAAAAAGGTATGTCACAACTTTAGGTAAACATTTCCTCTATGTAGAGAATATAAAAAATGTTGTATGAACATATGTCCAGAAATTATTTCCATGGTAAAGCTCCTTTTCTACAACTGTGTTTACATGGTGAGATGTGTAATAAGTAGTTGTCCAGTGGCTGTAACCCCACAACAGGAGAGTGGTTTAATTGTACAGTAGTAGATAGATAATTTATTCATCTTGTAAATCATACATTGTACATGAGTACTATGATATAAGACACGTCAAGTTGTGAGTATACAGTGCAATTAACTATACTTGTAAATGAACAAGTCACATCCAATAACGACAAGTCAGTGTTTGTACAAAATAATGTTTTATAAAGATATCTCAAGAATTTTATAATATACACAATTAATTCAGAAAAGTAACAATATTATAAACTTTCCATAAATTCAAGAACAGAATAAAAACAATGGTCTAGCAAGTATGCCAAAACTGACTTTAAATGCTGAAAAATTGCAAGTGGTTTTATTGGCTATAGGCAGTTTATTAAAAAAAAAGTGATTCCTACGTTTATTACACTGTTTTGAAAGGCTCTTGTGTTACTTCTATTCACATGAATATCCATTCTCTGTCTAGTATTATGCTTATGAACTGTGTCATTAACGGTACAGTGGCCGTTTACTTTCATTAAATTTGTCTTTGTAAATTTTAAAATTTCAGAAATCAAAATACATGGGAGAGGTAAGATTTTAAATGTTTTAAATAATGGTCTGCACATAGATGTTGATTTAACTCCTCCAAGTATTCTTAGAATCCATTTTTGCATTATGAATAATGATTTATACTGTGGTGAGTTACCCCTTAATGTTATGCCACATGCAAAATACATGCTTCTGAGAGCTTTTATGTTAAATATGTGTACCAGGTGTCTGAAATTATAAGAAAGTATACTCAGTTTTTTAATTAGATGATCAACATGTGTCTCCCATTTTAGGTTACTCTGTATCCAAATACCCAAAAATTTAGTAGTATTTACATACTGATTTACTTTATTATTACATATTAATTGTGATTGTACAGAAGACTTATTCTGAGAAAACTGAAAATGAATTACATGAGTCTTATCCAAGTTTACGATTAAATTATTATTGCTGAACCATTTAGAACTATTACTAAACATTCTGCTCGATAAGATTTGGAGCTCTTCAAGTGCATTGCTTTCAATTAATATATTTGTCGTCAGCACATATTGAACTATTGTTTTAGCTGTAATATTTGACTGTGAATCATTTACAAACAATAGGAAAAGAATAGGACCCAAAATAGAACCTTGTGGTACACCAAACTTAATATATGTTGTGTCTGATCGGTATTCTTTAATGAAATCTTTTTCTGTATGTGAAATTTCTACCATTTGCTTCCTGTTCTTTAGATATGATTTGATTCATTCCAATGCATGCCCTCTAATACCCATTTGTTCTAATTTTTATTCGCTTTTACGTCAGGTTACATTGGAAGGATGTGATAAATTTCACCATTGTTGTCATTATGCTACAGAACAGTACAGTACACAGTCCGCTTGTTAAGCACCAGTACTCAGTTCACGCACAATGGAGCTCCTCCTCATTTCATTGATATGCAACTCCATTTCCAGATGTACAGACTCTTTGTGCTCGTATTCTGGAAGGTGATCAAACAATATGAAATTCTCCAAGCCTAACTCAGCATATCAGGGAGTCCATACAACAATGGGTTGATGGATGCATTAGAGCTAATGAAGGCCATTTTGAACATGTGCTGTCATTTCCTGTTTTAGCACCGTTCTGTTGAGTGTTGTATGGCGTTCAGCTGTATAAAAGTGCTCTAAAAGGAAATAATTTCTGGACCTATGTCATATAACATTTTTTGGCTCTTCTTTCTAATATGGTTGGTTGGTTACTAATGCTCATGTAGTTGGAGAATTTCCATTTTCCTTCTGGCCTCCCAGTAACATGTGACTAGTTGTGCTGTCAGTTCTCCATCTGTTTTTGTCAGGGCACTACACTGGAGCAGATGATCTCCATCCATCAATGAGTTCAGGTCCCTACACGGTGTGCAGGTCGGGGATTCAAAAATATTAATCCTGTGTAGATGAGCAGCCAAACAGTCGTGGCCAGTAATCAGTCGGAAGATGGCAACAGTACTGGTTCTTGGGTAGTCTGGAATGGGATTTTTACTTCCTTGTAGAATTTTCCATTGCTTGTTGGTTCTTTCTAATATGCAACGTTGCAATGTTTTTCCAATTCCTTCACCTTTTTTTATGTTTTTATACACAACCATGAGTTTTAATATGATTCCCAGACTTTTTAGTGCAATTTCGTGATGGAGGGCATTCTTTTAATGTTATTTATTGTTGGTTTATTTACATACTGCATAATGTAGCCATATTGAAGAATTCAGTACAGCCAAACTATCCTTGGAAACTAATTGTTCTTTCACACAGACTGTGTGTAGTCTAAAGTATGGAAAGATAGTGTCAGACTGAAAAATTCAATGCTGAAGTTGGGATTTGAGCCACGTAACATCTGGTTGCCGTCCAGTCACTCTAACCCTTGAGCTACTATGGCCAACGTGCCGACATGACATTAAATTCTCCAACTGACTCGTGTTTTTCCTGGTAAACCACTTAGGAGTTCTCATAAACACATGAGACAGCTACCTTAATGACGACTTACTATGCTGTAAGTACTTTAAGGCCCAGGCTTTGTAGTTCGGACCACTATTAAGTCAATTAATGAAAATTATTTGTTCTTTCACAGTGGCCGCATGTAGGCTAAAGTATGGAAAGATTTGTACTTACAGCATAGTAAATCGCCATTAAGGTAGTTGTCTCATGTGATTATGAGAACTCCTAAGTGGTTTACCGGCAAAAATATGAGTCAGTTGGAGAATTTAATGTCATATTGGCTATAGTAGCTCAATGGTTAGAGCAGCTGGACGGAGACCACAAGATCCATGGTTCAAATCCTGGCTATGACATTGAATTTTCCAGTCTGGCTCTACTCTTTTATAGTGCGTTCTACACACGGCCAGTGTGAAAGAACAATTAATTTCCATTAATTGATCTAATAGTGGTTAACTATAAAGCCTGGGCCTTACAATACTTACAGCATAGTAAGTCGCCATTAAGGTAGTTGTCTCATGTGTTTATGAAAACTCCTAAGTGGTTTACCAGGAGAAACATGAGTCAGATGGAAAATTTAATGTCATGTCGGCACGTTGGCCATAGTAGCTCAAGGATTAGTGTGGCTGGACGGCAACCAGAAGTTCCGTGGTTCAAATCTTGACTATGGCATTCAATTTTTCAGTCTGACTCTATCTTACCAAACTATCCTTGTTTCTCCACTGAACGCAATGCTGCCAACAGTCTTACTTGTCCCTAAATTACACTATCTAGTAGACCAACACAAACTAGTACCTAAATTGCACCACATAGCTAACTAAACACTAAAGACACACAGCAGTGACTAATTTTCACCAACTAGCTAACTAATTACACTAAACATAACTATCCCTAGCCTAAACATTAAGTGTAATTGTTACACTACAAAGTAAACCTCCCTAATGTCTTAAATTAATTTTTGAAATGGGTCTGCTAACCGGTTTTTACAGTCATTGTGCCACAAATACTCAGAAATGTGAGCATCCACACTGTCCTAATGAATGCCGCCCCTTGTTAGACAATGCCTTAGTCCTCGCCAGCGTGACTCTATGTTATTAGTGTGCACATTTGTCACTGGATCGACAAAGTGCACTGAGTGATTTACTGCGAGGTGAGCAGCAAACCCTCCAGCCATCAACCCATAGTACCCCACCAGGCATTGCTATGAATGGTGCTGGTGAAGTCTACTTGCTCTGCAATTAGACTGTAGAGCATATTTACATCCCTTCTGTTGTTGGGGCATATCGTCATCCGCACCTCATTTGTTTCCACATTGATCATTCCCAGGATCCAGTTGCCCTATACGACGCACCCACGATAAAACTTGTATCATCCTATTTTGCATTTGTCGATTTGAACGATATAGCCACGACCGCCAATTTTCCCCCTTGCAGTATACTTGGTGTCATTTGACATCATGCACACTTCGCAGCCGTAACTGAACCAGTGTGATACAGTCTGTGAGCTCATACATGTATTTCCTACGGAGCACTCCATTATCACTGTGTCGTAGGATTGCTTATGCGCAAAGCAGAGCATGAGTAACAAAATTTGACCAGGCGATAACTTAGCCTGCTCAAACCATGTTCCATTGCACACGGACTACATCACCTTTTCACGTCCAGTTCTAAAAGAAAATATATAATTAGATAGAGAAAGAGGGGAGGTAGGGAAACAGAAAGGGAGGGAAAGATAAAATTAGATTAAATAAAAGGTATATATTAGTATCAATGGTAGGAATAGTAGTGCCTAGTATGACCATTTATGTAGGTGCAGCAGAACTCGGGGTACTTGCAGCCCCGTCTCTTGATGGAGTGCAGGGTGGCATTGCATTCAGAACACAAATTCCGATTCCTCAGCAGACCCTCATCAAATAATAATTGAAGGCAGGCCTCCTCATTATTAAAATAAAAGGACAAGTCCATTTTACTGATTTGTTGAGCCATTTTCAGAATTTCAACAATGTACTGAACAAATCTTAAATATTTGAAGAACACACAGAACATACAGCCTTCACTTCTAAAAGTATGTATAATAGGTACTTTTCCTGGACAAAAAGCCTACTTTTGTAAAGCAGTAAAACCTGAGAGGAAACATGGTCAGTATTTTCCAAAACTGACCTACGCTAATTGTATCCACATGTCTTTTTGCACTGGTGTAGGACAGATGTCTGGGTCATTTTTGCAGAGGCTGGCTACAAGTTTTACATATCCTTCTCATGTTGGCTGCTACGTGAGAACTGGCTGGTCGTCTGCTTGCGCATGCATATACGTGCACCTTTGGACTCTGAAAATATTCTTGCGTCTCACAAAAGAAGGTTTCTGCCATTTTTTATCCTCTTTCTGCTAGAAATATATTCTCAAACTTTAACATACGTTTTGTTACACCCTGTATACATTCTAGTTATGTAAACATCTTTATTTGTTTTGATTTTAGCATCACGTTCCAATTGGGCATGAAATACCACTTAAGTTTGCTCGGAGGCCTCTTTTATCAGGCTTGGCATCCTTTTATGTGTAATATATTTAAAATGCAGGATAACCAGCTTTACTTCCCTTCCAAAGTAAGCCAAGTTGAGAATTTTAACCTGCAAAAATATCCATCGTCCTCTGCCAGAGGCTAGCATGTTACCCCTAGAGGCAATAGTAATGGAAAAAGATATAAATACTAGGACATTAATGTTATTTACTAATTTACTTCATTGTCTGTAACATATATACAGAATATGCATAATTAATTAAATAATTAAAATTATACTATCAGTTGACTGATACATTCTGTACTGCACATACCGCAAATGTTCTTTCAAAGCTTTTTGCCTCCACTTACAACATTATCAAGAAATTTGTGGCATGTGAAATACAGAGTGTCTTAGAATTAGAGTCTTAGTGTAGAATTTCAATTATTACATTATTTCACAATGTTAATTCCAATTTACCTTTTCAGATTAATCAGTTAATTTGAGAAAGTCTATTGTAATTATCGTAATCACTAAAAGACAGTTTATTATCATTATTTCATAAACTGATTCAAGACAACAGAAATTTCAAATACTCTATGTCATTAGCTATCACACTGTTTCCCCTACATAACTCCTTCACTTCTTTCCTGTGAGTGTAACACTTATAGTGGACGTCAGTCTTCACCAATGTCAGTTCTATTGTAGGAATCAGATTTTTGTATCTAGCAATAAGGTCCTCCAACTTCTTTTGTTCTGCTAGTGACTCCTCCTCCAAGCAGTGCGAGGCGAGGGAGTCCAGAGTTCGCACTAGTCATTTAATGTCTTCTCGCTTCTTGTCGACTTGTTCACAGGTACCCTGAAGCAAATAAACATTGTAATATAGTCCAATATGTAAGAACTATGCTACAGTGAAGCACAAAATTAATATAATTTTGAGTCAAACTAATACTCAATGCTCCACTTATTTTTAGTATTTACTTAGAACGCGTTTCATTAGGATCTTCCTAACATCATCAGCTGTTGTCGACTAATGGACATTGGTTTGGTGAACTCATTGGAGGCAATAGGTGCATCTCTGTCGGTATCTGGATGAACTTGAAGTTTGAGTTTTCTTCAAAGGTAGTGTCGAAATTAAACAATTTTCTTTCATATTTCTTTATGAAGATTTTATTCCTAGGTGGTTAATGCAGCTGAACCTTGGACACTTTTTAATAACTGGATTTCTCGTTCTATATCATGATTCTCCTTCCTATGTGCACATTGCAGAATACAATGGATTCAGTGCTGAATTGGTCAAAAAGAAACTTGATAAATTCAAAAGACAACAAAGATGCAAACAAGTAACTACTCTTTCCCCGATCAGCAATGAAACTTCATACAGAAAATTTACATATCATCCCAGAGCTACACACCATTTCCAAAAAGTCTTCAAAGAGCACAATATTATTTTGGCTCCACAGAAAAAATTTAGTGTACAAAACCTTTTGAAATCATGTAATACAAAGGAGATGCCCACAGACAGAAAATCAGGTGTGTACCAGATAAACTGCAAAGGCTGTGACAACTTTTACATTGGAAAAACTAAAAGGAACTTGAACATTAGGCTTGAAGAGCATTTTAGGAACATCAGGAACAAAGAAATAGATAAATTGGCAGTAGCATACCATTCTTAGAAGGAGAATAATGATATAGAACGAGAAATCCACTTATTAAAAAGTGTCCAAGGTCCAGCTGCATTAACCACGTGGGAAAAAAGTCTTCATAAAGAATTACGAAAGAAAATTGTTTAATTTCGACACCACCTTTGAGAAAACCCAAACTTCAAGTTCATCAAGATACCGACAGAGACGCACCTATGGTGCTGGCTGATGACCCCTCTGCAACCCTGTTCCAGTGTACAGCTGCAATGTGTTGACATTACAGATGCAGAACTTTCCGATGCAGTGGTTTACAGTTTAGGAATTTACCTTTTTTCAAACACTTCCGTTGTCACAGAAGCAATGCACCTTAATATCACAGGAATATAATGTTTGCATATCAGTTCACTTAGCAGTTCTGAATGCTTTCAGTTCTCTGCACACACGAGTTAAGAACAATGTTGCACTGCTGGTATTATGTATTCCTCTAGGCTTTTTCTCACACATCCTTTAGGTAGCTTAGGTGCAGCAGTTATAAATTTCTCTATAACTGCCAAAAGAGAAACAAACTCTAGAGATGGGTAATAGAACATGGAGTTTTCGTCGCTTTTGAAAATTAGATTTACAAGGGATGTTGTACACTTGGCAGTAGACACTTAAGTAATACAGGTGGCACAAGAGAATTCAGCCGCTATTTTTTAACTATAAAACCTCCTATATATGCCAGTGGTAAGTGGACTGTTGCATGAAACGAGGCTGTCTAGGAAGAAAAGAAGAAAAGTAAGTAAACAGTTAAAAGCAGTTTAACAATATACGTTAGTAGGTCTTATAAGACGGAAATTCACATTACCTTTAATGTTGTTTAATTCGCCCAATATTGCGATTATTGTGTCTGGAAGCTGTGTTGCGTGTACAATGGTGTCTTTTATCAATAATGAAGTGATTTATACAAATTCTTTGTGCCTTTTATTTGCTCCCCGTTATTTACATCTCTAGGTGTTATTCTCCCTTTCCAATCTCTTTAATTTGGAAATTATGTCTTCCTCAGTCTGAATTGCAGTGCAGCTATAAGTACATGCATCTGTGACATGATCCAGCGCATTAACATCAGCAGCACTGTTAATGCTTTCTCTGCTAGAAGTGCGTCTCTGTTTTCTGCTTTCTGTGTGTAAGCGTATTTTTTAAATTTGTTGCCTTGGTGTTGCTTGTTTCACTAATTTATAATCTGGATAGTTCGGAAAAATGCTTGGAATACTTCCTGTTTTCAGCAGTTTAATTTCACAGCCTGGCTTATAGCCGTCCTCAGTAAAATGCAAACTACACACGACTGTTGAATTAGATTTATCATTTACCACGAAGTTAGAGTGCGATATACCTTTAAGCCATTGTCTATGTAGTTCTTCTTCTACTGGAAATTCATGGAAACTGATCCCTTTTGATTTTCCTTTCTTACTTTTACAGAAGGGTGCGCATCAATACACCATCTGAAATACAAAGTATTGGGGTCATAATTGCTGCTATGCTGTTTGTTGTAATTATTGCTACTACTGCTGTTATAATGATGATGATGATGATAAAAATAAAAATAATAAAAATTATAATAGTAAAAATAAAATATAATACGTAATTCTTACATTTGGAGCACTGCTATGTTTGGTTCGGAGACCTGGACTTTGGAAAAATGGAGAGCTTTGAAATGTAGTGCTGTCTATTGTAAATGTTTGTACTATAAAGCTGTCATGGAAAATCTACCTTCTAGATAATGAACTGCCATCATTTACGGCACAACAGTAAAAGTAATAATAATAAACAATGACATGTTGTGCTCATACTTATGATTACTTACATTATCTCTTATTTATACCCAGTTTTCATACTGTCTCTTATTTATGCCCAGTTTTCTCGTTCGCTTAATTTAGATTGTTGTCAACAGCACTTCATATAAAATTCAATTTCAATACTAATTGAGACCATAAAATTGGTTCAACTGTCACCACAAAACTAAATGTCAGCAAGGCCACTGACGGCTACAAGGGGATACTTTAGGGGTTAGCCTTGAGAGCTCCAAGCAGCAAAAAAGGCAAACACTGCTCTGTCGCTTAAATGCGTAAGAATCCAACTGAGTGTGGAGGCTTCAAGGGATGTGAGCGGGCTATGGTTCACCAAACCAACGTCCATTTGTCAACAACAGCTGATGATGTTAGGAAGATCCTAATGAAATGTGCTCTAGGTAAATACAAGCCATAAGTGGAGCATTGAGTATTAGTTTGACTCAAAATTATATGAATTGTATAACAGGTCTGTAACATAAATGCAACTTTCCAGTGCTGCAATTTCCAGCAACAATAGTTATGCTGCTGCATCAAGCTTGTTCTTTCCATTGTGCTGCATGCAGTAGTGTCCCTGTTACACAGAAATGGGGACACATGCAAGTAGTAAGCATACCCTTAATTTTTGATAGAGTTCTAAATGAGCATGATAAGTTGAGCGTTTAGCTCCCAAGTCCTCATTCAGTAGGTTTCGCCTAACTCATTAAACACAGATGACAACTTGGAAATAAATGTGCTATACTAGTACACTAAACTATACTCTGTTTCATATAACCTTGCCCCGCTGACATGTATCACTGCGTCCAACTACCTTCCTCCTCGTCCTAATTGGCTAATGCTTTCGCGCCATAGGCCATAGGCGGTGCCTTTCCGTCACATTTAAACCTGCAGTAAATGTCATAATAATTGCCGGGAAGATAAATAAAATCATACAAATAAGGATATGAAGACATGCAAAAATATAAGTTTATAATGAAATGAGCAAGTTGGAACTTAATGACGGAGCAATGTAACTGAAACAAGTTTATAATGAAAGGCCTTCGGCTTTTTCCACTGGGATTTTTTAAACCAGCACACATACCTTTCAAAAATGCTTGTCTTTCAGTCTTAAAAGCCGTGTCACGCCATACCTTACTTTTCGTGTGTTCTTCATTCTCCCAAATCTCGTCAAGGTAGTATATTTTGCGTCTTGTATCTCGGTACAGTCTGACTGTCCTTAAATAACGTCTTCGCCACACAGCAATGCCGCCTCTGTTTTAGCACATCTTTCTTGCCTCTTTTTTCATTCACAAACCCCAGCTGTATAAGCAATCTGCTGAAATTTGGTGAATCTGCATCATCATTTACAGCAGATGAAATCTTATTTATGTTAGGGAGTTCGTTTATAAAGAAAAAACTATACACATGACTTTTGTTTATTCCTACTTTTGCCTGCAGTGGTAAGTTTTCCTGTTTTCTCAATTTCACATTGCGATGTTCCTACGGATCTAACACTCACACCTGTAACTTCAGAGAACAGCTGTTCAACTTCTCTCACTGACAAAGACGGATTCTTCTCTATAAGTGCATTAAACACATGCACCGCAATTCTTTCTTCACCTGTTTGTAAGGATTTACCCTTGCGATGCTTCAGCGAAAAACTGGCGGTAGACTCTGCCATTATTCATAGAAGTACACGCGCAATCAATGATCAATAAAATAATTTAGCTTTCGCACTAGGCACAACAACCTTTGAATGCCGATATCTGACTAATCCAGTTCAAAACAAGGTCAGTGATAAAAGTCATATAAACAAATATGTACCGCTGAAGCATGTGCTATCGTGTCATGTGCTTGAGAGCAAAGGAACCTCCTCTTTACTTTGTTTAAGAATTAACATGCATTTCAGATAAATCAACTGTGTTGCGTAATATATTTAATTAAAGCAGTTCCGAAAATGTAAATTTGACAATTCTCTTCCAACACTTATAGTTATATACAGATATATCACCATGTTAAATAACAAACTAATTTTCACCACACGACAGTCTACCACAACAGCAGCCAATGAGAGGTGATTAGGTCATGTGAGCAGTAAGAGATACTGGGCAAGCTTACGTGTGCTCTTTGTTTTCTATGTGCATTCGTTTTGTACAAGTTCGAGGTTAATTACTATAGCTTAACCAGTTTGTAATTATGGCTGAGGACACATCAACCTCATCATCATATGTACCTTCCAAGCAACGAACTCCAACTTAGAAACATGCACGTACAATCGTGCATAATGATGGCCGCAAAATAATAGCGTAAGTTGCAGAAAGTTGAGATATAGAAAAGGATAAAGACCAGCTAATATTCCCACTCAGCAAATCCATAGAGTGAGGAAAAAGTGTCAGCACTGTCAGGCATATTAAAATGTTTTGTGTATCTCATCCCAATGAATCTCTGAAAATGCCAGGAAAAAGCATATAAGGCTGTGATCTGTGTATGGTAATAACTAATACTGATTATTAAATTTTAGATGAGTCGTATTTCTTACACATCTGCTTCACTTTCGTACTACAGTTAAATCTCGATAGACTAATACTGATGTTTTCTTTCTTTCTTCTTTGCCCTTCAATCCTTTCATTTCTGCCTTCCTCCTTTCCCTTATATGCTGCTCTTTTATCTTTCTTTTTCTCATGCTCTGAGTCCTTTATATATCTTTACATCGTTTTCTATTTCCCTCCATTAGCGAAGTTATACCAGTATTTTTTCCTCTTTTCCTTAGGACCAGGGTTAGAGGAAAACTCCAGATTGATGAATTTGACAAGCAAGTCACATGAGATACAATTAAGGATTTCTACACAGAGCAGAAAGTGGTTCCTACAATAAATAAGTTAATTCCAGTCTTGGGAGAAAAAATACAGTAGAGATGGGGTGCAACCTCTCTTTGTAAAGTTCTAAAATCGATGGGCTTTCTGTAAAAGAAAGTGAAAAATAAATGCATATTATTGCTGGAGAGAGCAGACATTGTTGACAGGCGTGCTCATTTCCTCATACAGATAAAGAATGTAAGAGAAACAAACAAGAGAAGCAAACAGGGAAGAATTTTATTTGGACATATCTTGGATAGACAATTTGACGATTGGCAAATTTTGGCCAAAGGAGAAAGGCATTTTGGGTGTCAGTGCTTGGAGAAGTGCCTCTAAAAGACTAGCTGTTGTCAGTGTTGGATCCAGAAGAGGATTTATTAAAGAGGCACAATTAATTATTATGTAGAAAATGAAGCTAGCTACAGTGAAGCAATGAATATCATACAAATATAACAATTTGTAACAGAAGCTTCACTTAGTTTAAGAAAATAATGTTAATTTTTCTTTCTAATTGAAATCGATTTCACAAACTCTTGTCCACATCTTCAGTCAAAGAAAGTCACAGGAGAAAACAAATTCGTCATTAAGGAAGTTACTATGGTGTTATGTTTTTTCAGTTTTACCAAAATCTGAAAATTAAACAAACTTAAGAACAGTATCAAGCGCTGGTATTTTAAAATTCGTTACGCCATGTTTATTTTTTAAAATAAATATTTTTTCCCAAACCATTGAACCTATCGGTACATTTAATTGTTTTATTCATTTAACTTCAGGATTTATATTATAGTTAAGTTACCAAATATGATCTTCTACGGCCGATTTATCAGTTTGTTTATACTTAATGTTACAAAAAATGCTCTTTCGTTCTGGTTTCCAAATTGTTTCATTTCTCTAAAAACAGATGAAATTCCTAATAATAAAAATTCTGGTATATATTAATTTGTTTAGAATGTGATCAGGTTTACATTGGTAAGACGAAACGTAATTTGGAAACCAGAACGAAAGAACATTTTCGTAACATTACGTATAGACAAACAGATAAATCGGCCGTAGCAGATAATATTTGGTCATTTAACCATAATATACATCCTGAAGTTAAATTATTAACCCTTTTACCGATATATACTTCATATGACACCCAAGTTAAAATGCCCCCAACCAATATGGACGTGTATAGACGTTCTGCGCATAAATGCAGTTAATGCTCATTTAATGCCAATTATTTTAATCTTCCTTTTTACAATAAATTTAAATTAGTTTTATAAGGGATGTAAACATACCCTTAAAGGTTTCTTTTTGAATTGTACACATCCAAACCTGGATGAACACCCAAGGGCACATCTGCAGATTCACACCAAAAAATATTGGTTTCCTTATGAACTTCTTTTATGCAACACACTACACATTTTCAAAATGGTTGCGACTTTTTTGGTTGTGGGTGGTATCCTTTTTGGAAAGTGTTTTCTCTCAAGTATGAGGCGTGATATCATAGTGGATTTCTTACCCCAGCATAAAGAGGCCTCTGAGTATTATAATACTCAATTAGGTTACGAGCTATTTATACGTGCAAGTACAGGTAGATGATTGCTTTGCATGAATTTATGGCTCTGAAAACTACTAAACAATTGTGCATGATTACATCTAGTGGTATAAAAATACATTTTTTACCATTTAACTGTCTTTCATAAACAGGGATAGCTAGTAATAACTGATCCACATCACCCATATTTGACCCGCCATTTCCCCCAAACAATGGAGTAGCTAGCATGCCATCTGTAGACCAGTACATGTCACTGTACCTATATCCTATACATCTCCTTCATAATCGCACAACAAATCTTCCAGATTTTCTACAGTAATATCAGAAGCCTGTATACATCACACCCAAACTAATTTATTTGCTACATTACAGGGATAAGCCCTGGTTAACATTGAAATTTAACAATTTCAAATGTGCCATTCATTTAGCTCTTGATAGCTATAAGAAATCACTCTGAACACAAAGAGAGTATAAATAACTAAAATACTGAGAGAAAACAGCTGCATAAGGCTACCAGAAACTTTGTAACAATAGATCTGTAATAACAGATGCTGACAGAGAGTTTTCTTTCCAGTGTGTGTGTGTAACGCAACATATACTCGTATGATTATCGCTTGGTATAGCTAAAACCTTGAACCGGAGAAGTTGCTTGCATAGCTATACATACATTCGTTCGTATGCACACAAAACAAAATGATTCAAATATTAGGCGCGTTCGGCACAAAGAATGGCTTTTGCTACAGTGAAACAAAGTAGTGAAATTTCAATGACTTATTAATATAGTCTCTACTTTATTGTCACTATAGATGTATACTGCCTTTAATGGGTTTTAAACCAGTTTTTGTTTCGTTTAAATAACTTAATAAATACGGAAGGTATGGAATTGTATTTATGATGCATTTTTATACCATTTAACAATTTAAATGTCTTGTTCTGTTTATTGAGTATCCGTTTCTGGCTCCTGAAAGGTTTAAATGGCCATCAGTGAAGTGGTTAAAACAATTAAATGTCCCGATAGATTTAATGGTTTGGTAAAAGATATTTATTTTAAAAATAAACATCACGTAATGAATTTTGAAATACTGGCAGTTAATTCTGTTCTTAAGTTTGGTAATACTGAAAAAACATAACACCATAGTAACTTCCTTAATGATGAATTTGTTTTCTCCTGTGGTTTTCTTTGACTGAAGATGTGGACAAAAGTTCGTGAAATCGATTTCAATTAGAAAGAAGAATGAACATCATTTTCTTAAGTTAAGTGAAGCTTTTGTTACAAATTGTTATATTTGTATAGTAAGGCACAATTAATATTTGCAGCCAGGTCCACACAAAAGGATTATCACAAACAAATGAATTCACGTAGCTTTGGAAAATGCTTTAGCTCACTCCACCGTCATCATCATCATCACCGTGCATTCATAATGCACCGTAGCACTCTCGACAGTTGGACAAAACTCCGACAAGATATGCTCTGAAAGCAAAAATGATATGTTGCCTGTAATTATGAAATGACAAAAACTACACTCTACAGTTTAACAGAGGCCAACCAACCTAGGAGCAAGACATGTTGTGGATGTTATGGCTCTTGAAAGGGGACACACTATTGTTCGTCTACCTCCATATACAGCTTCAATAACATGAGGTGGTAGCTAGCTGTGCAGTAGAACAGGGGCAACCAGGAGAGTAGGGGTGGGAATTACAGCCACATACATCCAAAAGAGAGGAGAAATCGCATTCATCTTCTTGAGACTGGTTTCAGGCAACAGAAGTAACACTAGGAGATGATCCAGCTACAGGCTATGGAGTTTTTTCTTCCAGAATATCCCCCCCCCCTTCATCTTCACTGGAAAACTCGGATGGCTCACTGCTTTCATCGCTGTCATCTCATAGCTGAATGATGATTTCCTGTCCTCCATCCAGCAAACCTTAATTGCGCATGAATTTATGTTCAATCTGAATGACATGCTGACATCTTTTCTGCCAATCTTCCGCAGAAATGTCAGCAAACTTCTCGTCAGGTAACTTCATGATGTCATCCATTTTGAACGTGACATTTCTTTCTACACTCCAGTTCTTTACTGTAGCTGAAATGAGTTCGACTGGGTTTAGCTCAGGATGATAAGGTGGAAGGCATATATTTGACTTGGGGATTTTGGGTTTGAGAGGGATGATCACATTATAAATGTCCGGTTTGTACAAGGAGGAGAAATCAATGTTTGTGAAATGTTCTATGGAGAGGTTTTGTTCCAGCCACGAAATCATTGTATGTCTTCTGGAACTTACAGTGGGCACCTTATTAAGGATCACATGTAGTAAGGTACATCGTCAATTACCAATACGGAATTTTTGGGAAGAATAGGGATCAGTCTTTCTTTTACCCACTTTTCATAATTCGTGTAGTTCATGTCATCGTGGTAGTCACCGGTTTTCTGCTGGGACTTGAACCGAATATATGTGTTAGGGATAAACCCTTGCTCAGCTCCAGCATGCACGATGATAAGACACTGAACTTTTGATATTGGTGCTAAGCGGCCATGGAAACTGTCATCACTCCAAGCATATGGAGTAGTGTGAGATGAATAGATATATGTGTCGTCCATATATATTTTGGGACTGCCCTCGCTTCATCATTCTGAGATAATGGAGGCGCTTAGTTCTGATGTCATGGCGCTCCATTAAAATGTTTCTGTTCTTTTTTGTCTGCTTCCATGTGAAACCCAGCTTTAGAAGCATTTTTCTGAATGTGGATATGCTCCCTTCAAATTTTATCAAATCCTTTAATTTAGCATGCACCTTCTTCAGTGTCGGTCTTTGTGAATTATATAGAATTTGTTCACAGTTCGGCGCACTACTGCCTCATTAAAAGTATCCAAACTGGCATGATAAGACCTCTTTGGTCTCTTTTTATGTGTAGTGGAGAATGAAGTCGAAGTACCACGATCAATATCTTTTGTTTCCTTAATAATTCTCCTTACACTTCTTTCGGAAACACTTGTCTTTTCATGTACTTATAAACATTACTAAGGTAGCTACAAAATAGGAATGAACATAAGGCGGAGCTAGGTGTGACTGTTCTATGGCTACTAGCCAATGCGGTGTATGCCACGTTGTACAGTTAAGCTCGCATACTGGCTCGCTTTGCCAAAGCATGCTGCTAATTTCTTTGCGCGCTCTAAAAATACCAACAAAATTATTTTGTTTCTCCCATGTTACAGAGCTATTTTTTCTGAGTATTGCTGTCCAAAACCCCATGTTTGTAGCACATCTGGTTTCGGAGATATGGAAATTTTAGGCACCTGACTGGAAAGAAAAGAATTAACTGTCAGTGAAGAAAAGCACGCACGTGATATGTTGCAGTTGCATTTTGTACTTTGCATTCAGTGAAGTGGTGATCTTTTAAGAGTGTACACATGCTTTTCAAAGTTAGTAAATATACTGCTTAACAAGCTTGGTACTGGTGCGCCTAGTAGTAACTGCAAAACAACGCATAAGATTTTACATATATTGGCTACAAATACTCTTGTTAATGTGTATTCCTTTTTCAAACAGATGTCAATTAAAGACATTTTCTAAAGTACAAATTTCGCTCAGAGTCGAGAATTAATGTTACAAGCTTGTCACGTGAGTACCCATTCTGTAACGAACATTGTTAAAGAAGGCAAACAGTTTATCAAATTAGGAGAAGTTTCCATATTTAGATCTCCAAGGAAACATCAAGCAGCTAAAAAAATGTTCTACGAACTTAGACAATTTTCAAAAGTATGTTTCACGTAGAACAATTTATGATTTATATGAGAAGGGTGATTATCCAACTGCCAAAAGGCTGACCAATTTAATGAGAGGGAAACAGAGTGTATGGATTCTGTATCTTCTATGCGTAATATTCTGAAATATCTTGGGTTCAAATATAGGAGAACCAACTAAGGTCGCAAATTTCTGCTTGAAAGAAGCGATAGTGTTGCTGCAAGACTAAAATTTCTGGACACAATGCATAACATTAGTACATGAGATTCATGGTGTAAAAATACTTCATAAATACACATTCACATCTTCCGTATTTTTTAAGTATTTTAATGAAACAAAAATTGGTTTAAAGTTCATTACAAACCGTATACAAATATGGCATCATTAAAATAGAAACTATACTCACAAATCGTTGAAATTTCACTATTTTGTTTCCCTGTGGCAAACACCTTATTTTGTAGAACGCATCTAATTTGAATCCTTTTGTTTTGTGTGCCGGTGAAAGATATGCGATAATCATTGTGAATGTCCTCACACACATGCTGAGATATTAAGCAAACATCTGTGTCAGCATCTGTATCACTGTACACTTCAGCATCTGTATACTTGCTAGATTGAGACAAAGACAGATATATCTTCCATCTCTGTCACCTGCTAGCACTGGAACTGGCAGCGCCAAGACAGTGGGATACACGTATTGGTTGAACTCACATTCATTCTTATTTTGTACCTACTCTAACAACTTTCCTGGTTTGGGAAAGCAACAGTTTACCTTGAAGTTTGCTGTCCATGTTTTAAAATATTCATCTGCAAAAAAAGAAAATACACTTAATGCAGGCACACACACACTTACAAGTACGCTGAAAACAACAGAACAATGAGAACTACTATTTACTATACATATATTAAATTACACTGTCATATACATATAACACTATAAATCACACGGACCCGAGACTTAAAAAATTCATAAAACGCACATGCAACCTGAACGACTTCACAAGTGTTAACAGACCCCCACTCTTAATGCCAGTAGGTGTCGGACAGGGTGAGTCACTGTGCATATTTTCTCAGCTACCACCTCTGAATAAACGTACTGTAACAGTGATCTGATTGCAATTGAACTGGCGTGGGCAAAAATGAATGTTTTCAGAAGATGTAACGTTAGTGGTGATATGTCAACCACAAATCTGCAAAAACTTGCTATAGAAGCATCCTCTTCTATAACTGTGTCGGATTGGGAAGTATACTGCTAGAAGGTCCAAGAGCTGGAAATGAAATATTGGAGAAATGATGGTGTGGTAGAAAATGCAATTGATGAAATTATCATCAACACATCAGAGGATACTAGTGATGAAAGTGATGCAGTGGACTCAGAAATCGAAGAATCACAAAGCAAATAAGTGAGTATTTGTAGCTGTCATAATATTTGTTTTCTATTTTTATGTGTTTACTAAATAGATTATCGAAGGAATTTTCCTAGAACAGCTCCAGAGCTTCTGTAGTAAATTTAATATTATGTCACAGAATCAGTTTGGCTTTCAGAAAAAGAAATCAACAATACATGCAGTTAGTAAGGGAAATGATATAATTGTTCCAGCATTAGATAGAAAGGAGTTAGTTATAGCGATTTTTCTTGATCTATCAAAAGCATTCAACTGTGTTAATAATAAACATCTATTGGCGAAATTAGAAAACTATAGGATAAGAGACATACCATTAAAATGGTTAAGCTCGTACCTGCAAAACAGGGTGCAGTGTGTCGAAATAATACACAATACAGGAGGACATTTGAAAAAGTTTAATCAGCATTCAAATGTGTAACACATGGAGTGCCTCAGGAGTCAAAATTGGAGCCATATCTCTTTATCCTATATCTAATTTTTCTATTTAATATAATACAGGAAGCAGGAGGATTAGCCATTGGATATGCAGATGATACAACTGTAGTGGTAACAGGTAAGACAGAGGCAGAATTACAGGAGAAAGCAAACTCCTTATTAGAATCAATTAGAACTTATTTAGAAGCATTGGGAATGGTACTAAACACAAACAAAACCGAATGGATGCAAATTCAACTCAGTAACAGAACAAAATCTGACATCACATTAACAGTACAAAATAAGCAAATTAGCCAAGTAGCACAGACAAATTTTTTAGAATTAGTTATAGATAGTAGCACAAACATATGGAAAAGATCAACAAGAAAATAAACAAGGGCATATATGTATTAAAACCGACAACACAAATTATGGATGAAGTCAGTGCACTAAAGCTTTATTATGCATTTATACATGCACACCTAAGTTATGGGGTCATTTTATGGGGAGCAGCAGGTAAGAAAAATATGTTAAAAACATTTAGGCAACAAAAGAAAGCAACAAGAATAATGGAAAAAATCCCTAGGAGACAATCATGTAAAATTAGTTTTAAAAAACTTAAAATACTCACATTACCCTGTTTATATATATTTGAATGTCTCAAACATGTAATAAGTAACCTCTTAGAAGGAAAAAATAGGAACATTGATGAATATAATACAAGAACAAAACAGAGCTACTTTAGAAATAGGTTCAGGGGAACATTAGCTGCCAAATGTATTGAAAGTAGCGCAAAACATTTATATAATAATTTACGTCACTCTATCATGGCAATAAATGAAAAAGTGAAGAAAATTTCTGCAATAAAGACCTACCTTGTGAAAAATGCTTTCTACTCAATTGACGATACAAAAATGGAAGAGAGACTTAGTTTATTACATTTTGTTATTGATCTATTTTGTATATCTAGAACTGTTAATAATCTGTAAAAGATTTATTTGTTTTTACTATTGAACTGTAAAAATGTAATTGTAGTGTTATTTTTTGACGATGCTTTGTAAAAAAATGTTGCAAATGGCAGAATAAATCTGAATCTGAATAAACATACAGCTTATCGGATCGAGTTCAATTTACTGTTTGTCCACAAATCTCACACTTGCGGCACATATCTTCGCTTACCTTACACGCTATTTTGCTGAACTGTGTTTTTCAAGGTTGACCACACTGCAGAAACAAAAGAAGCTCTTGCTTCTTACCCTCTGCATGCACCACACTGTAAATCCAGCACTCAAGTTATCGTGCGCATATAGTACTACTTGAGCTTTCTATACTGGGCACTGGAATCTAATAGAATGAACAGTCAGAGCCAAGAAGGCCTGTAACAACTGAACATACTCTAGTGTTAGCACTTGCACATTCCACTGCATCATGTGACATTTGTTGCTCTTTTCTTGTGCTATCCTACCTATTTACTTTTATGTTTGGCTTATAAATTTAGTCAACTCAAACAGTAACTTAAAGTATCAAATGGCTGAAGCAGATCCTCATTAGTGAGCCTTTCCACAAATAAGTCTGCATCAGGACAATTGTCATCTCCCCAAAGAATGTGCAACTCAAGATCCTCATATGTACACTCAAGAAATATGGATTCTGGGAAGATTTTACGTAGGTACAATACACTGGATATTGTAATGTCCACCAATCGCAACATGAAATTTACCAAGGCCCCCTTCGAAGTCTCTGGATTCTCAAAGGACTATTGCTGAAAATATGACCTTCATTAGTTAACCATCATGAAAGAGCGTCAAAACTATGTTTCCATCATATGCAGTTACTATTGTTTCATCAAAAAGGTTCCCAACACATATATCATTAAGGAAATGTGATTACAGAATATACTTACACAACTGGCCATTGAAGAGGAGGATTCTTCATAACTTAGTTTTTGTACAGCTCACCAGAATCCAGCTTGGTACAAGTGTAATTATACATGATCTCAGTGAAGGTGTCGCTGGAAGTTTGTGCCACCTTTGATGTAGCGTCTTCAGACTACTGTTACAACAGGACAATGTACTTTACTGACAAAAAGAGAAAGATAGTGGTAACATTTGCTAGAGATGTTTTTTTTTTTGAGGGGAGGGAGTAATGAATTGGAAAAAGGAAATTTGTTGATTTTTTAGATTATGGTATGTGCAGGAGTCTGTAGTGTTTATAGTGTTCCCTGGGGTCAATGTCTACTCCACGAGGCCACGAATGTAGGCACTTAAGTTGTGGGAAGGGGATGTAAAGGTCTCAATGGGTGTCTGCATTGGGTATGTACCAATCGGCATTGACAGCTATGCAGGGAGAACGGTTTTGGAGTGCCTGGCTCAAAAATTTGAGGTTTAGTACCTTAAAAATGTTAAGTACACTATTTTGCACTGTCCACACAATGTGACACACTATTTTGCTGTTTAGATCATTATAATTTAAAATAGGATCTGAAGCTTTCCTGGCGACGTATATGTTCGTCGATGGCTCTAAATCACTGTACCTGGCTCGCAGCCCAAGTACGTCTAGAACATTATATTTTGATTGGTTACCCAATTCTGTGTCTACATAATGTTGCACAATGTCACACTAGGTATAGTAAACACAGAAAGAGTCGCAGATGCGACTACAACATAAACTTAGTTTACCATTGACGTTTTCAATCACTTTACACTATACTTTAAACAACAGAATGTTCGATAGCTTTGCACGTTTAATACTTAAAAAGAACACGTCCGCACTCTAATATCATCTAACTCAGAATCTCAATGACGCGAACAGAACCTCGGGCCGAACATTTGAGCCCCTCCCTCATTGGGAGTTTCGGATTGGATTGGACTCGAGGAGGCAGTGGTTCCCGATACCCATGGGTGATCGGGTACGTCTTCGGATGGGGTTGAGGGAAGGCATTAATATTCCCGCGTACTAGTCAGCATAGGTAGTAGAAGGTGTGCTAGATCACCAGTTGGCCCTACCGAGGTCATATCGGTAGCCTTCCCATTTTGGAGTTAGAGCGCGTAAGTGGCGTATCCACTTACATCCCGTCTTGAGTCCACAGGACCAGATGTGGGGGCTTGTTAGTCTCTAGGTCTTGTCCTATGGAAAGCAACACGGAGGCGCCGGGCGCCCTTTTGGGACAGCTCGGTAACTTCCTGGTCGAAGAAGACCCGGGTCCTTGGTCGTACGGGTCCAGGACTAATAGGAGTAGAACCTCTGGCATTAACTTGTCACTGCCTGTTACATCATGTTCAAAAATATCAGTTCCGAAGATTTCTCCCGACAAAATATCGGCAATCTAACAAACTTTTTGGTATCTTTTATTTTTCTCCAACACAAATTTTAGTTTTGCCTGATTTTGTCCCCAATCTCACCTTTTACATTTTGTATCCTCTCTTTCGCAATCCTCACTAACTCAAGCGACTTATCCAATGCCATGCCACTTTCTTCAATGTGGGTTATGGTTTCCGTCAAAAATGTAAAATTTCATATAGTTAAAGCTAATTTACCTTGTATTTGAGTATCAGAAAACATCATTTGCGCTCTCAATTACCTTAGAATCTACTCTACTGTAGCTATTCACTACTTCTCTCACTAGAAAATTGTCACAGTGATATACGCAGTTAACCATGTACCTCACCGTGTTAAAATTGGTGCCGGGATCAAAGCTATATTAGGGGCGTTTCTTTGAAACGTCTAGTTCGGCGCTTTCAAAAATAGTTTCTTTGCTGTGGAAATTGGTGTATCTATTTCTGGAAATGTAGATCTGACCTGTTCCGGGCCCGCCTCGGTAGCGTGGTGGTAGCATGTCTGCCTCACGTTCAAGAGGTCCCGAGTTCGAATCTCGGTCAGGGCGAGTTACCTGGATAAGGTTTTCTGGGGGGCTCTCCCTTATCCTGAAAGACGAATGTCGGGTAACTCTAAGCTCCATTGTCCCCGAACTCATTTGAGCATCATTTCACCAATTTCATCCATCGTCCGATAAGTGTTAACGTTGGAGGACGCAAATTATAAAAAAATGGCATGTTCCGCTATTCGATGAAAAGCATGGGCCAAACACGTAACATGCACCATCTTATTGTAAAATGATTGGATCGATTTTGCCGCCCTTAACATGTAAGGCGCCGCGTCTGTTAGGAAGAGGAGCTCGTTGTCATGCTGTATTCCACTAGGCCACAATAAACACATGGATTTATCGAACAGTTTGCATATCTGACAGTGGTTAACAGCTTCCATAACCTCTGAGGTTAGAAGAAGCATTTTTTCGGCACTAGTAGCTTCTAGCTAGTATCTATGACTACATTTGCTACATAGCGCCCCTCTGTATCGGTTGTCTCATCAATTTATATATAAATTCTTTCCCATTCGCACATTCACGTATTCGGTTTAACGTGTCTTCATAACATTTTTGTGGGTAACTTTTACCCAAAATTGATTCATGTGGAATTGTATGAGCAGCGTGACGTTCAAGAAAATCTCGTAATTAGGAATTACTTAATTTTCCTAGCGAAATATTTGCACTAACAAACGCTTCACATAATACTTTACAAAAGGAAGATGACTTGTTACTTGACGTCGAAGCCGTTTCTTTTAACAGTAACTGTGACGCTTGTCCATTTTTTTCACATTTTAGAGAGCTCGCAAATGTTTCTCCCGCCCAAAAAGTTGTACGCTGAACCGTTTGTCTGCAGCGACTTTAATTTCGCACACTTTACAGAACAATACAGTACCATCAGTAGAAAATATGTTTCCGCCAAACTCTGAAACATTCCGCTTCAAACGGGACGCAGTTGACTGCTTTTGTTTTAGCATTTCAATGCCACAACACAACAGTTTACACACCTCACAAACCAGTGGTGGCTGGTGGGTTAAATTATTGGTGGTGCACAAATGAAAAATAAAATACAGAGTAGTAATGACTCACCTATTTATACAGATTCTCTGCTCTACTCTCCTGAGACCTGGCGAATCTATCGATAACTTTTGCGTTGAAGTCGCTGATCTTCATAATAAAATCTCTCTCAATTGAAAGCATTGCTAATGCTGTCAATCTGTCCTGTGACATTTCGTTCCTAAGGAAAGTTTTTATTCTTTTTAAAGTTGAGAAACAGCATTCTGTTTCAGCGGTAGACATTGGCATAGTTAACAGTACTCGGAGGAGTTGGACATATTCGCTGAATGTAGCACATAAATTGTTTTCCTTATTGAACTCCATCAAGCACAAAGCGCCGGACATTCCAGGAAATTCCTCTCGACTGTAAATTACAGTCAGTTCTCTACGAATTTTTGTTCCAATGATAAAAGGATAGAACACTATTGTTTCTCTAAGGGAAACCTCTGGAAATGTCTTAGAAATTTTTTTGATGAAACAAAGTTGAGGCTACCAGATGCCCCGTGAAGCTAAATCTGTCCTTTGCTTCTCTAAGAATGTCACATACTTCAAGAGCTTCTCTTCTTTTCGCATCATGATCTTCTATTCCTCTCCTCTTAATTGCAGTTTCTTCGTGTTCCTCGATATCCGCGATATTTCTTACCTTTTGCACTTCCCTTTTAAATGCGTTTAGCTGGGCGATGGCAAATGTTGCATTGCAGTCTCGTTTCTGCAGCTGATTGTACAAACTGTCCACATGGGGCATGATCTTGTAGAAGAAAGAGAGCCAGAATACAAAATTATAATCTTTCAAAGTGGCCATAAACCCAGAAGCCTGAACAGGTTTGGCGTTTTTGCTTAACAGAGCTCTCTTCTAAATAGCCTCCAAGCATTTAATTAAATTCTCCCTCTGTCCGAAAAGCAGAGCAGACAGAAGCTAAGCCTGGTGGTCACGCTATAGCCGTTGCTAAGAGTAGGAGGAACTATGTTTATAAACCTCCATTTAAGCAATGTATAAGAAGCCACTCCCCTCTCTTCACTTTCCCACAAGCCCCTCAGAGAGCCTATATTTGGGTGAAAGCTTAGGTTAACTCTTTGCTGCAAACCTGCGGCTCCTACAGCTAATCACTGTTTATTTCGACTTCTGCGGTCATGGGGAGCTACAGACGATAAGCTTAATTGAAACATGGTTGTATATAAAACAATACAAACAAGTACAGCTTTAATGTGCAAAATGTACCTGTTGTATATTCAGAATCAGTGGGTGTAGCGCAAACCTGCAACCTTATGGAGGAACCGTCCCTGTCACAAACTACTCTTCTTACTGCGACACTTCTAGCTCTTGAAGTCCTGACTGATGACATGCACACTTATTGCATGATGTGATCAGCGATTCCTTGATTTGATACGACATAAATTCGCCAGCAGTGTTAGGACGCTGGCCTGTGTTAATTACATGTTTACAACGTTTACAAAGTTACTATTTCATAAAAGCGGATGATATAACGATCTTTTAATTACAGATTATTTTAAAAACACTAAAAGGTCCATGGATCAATGTCGGGTTGACCAGAGGTATCGAACCCTGGCCTCCCGAATGTGGGCTACAGATGAAAATGCTCCATAAATTCGTATTTGTTCCAGAATGCAATTAATTTCCTATAAGCATCGTTTGTGACTACTCAGAAAGAAGATGACTTTTCATCAAAATCCGAGCCCTAGTGATGACTTTGACATTCCATTCTCTTTGTATGGCCAAGAGATGAATAAAATGAATAACCACTTCCCATTTGACAATTGTAGAGGCAAATAACAAGGAATATCTCTGAAACAGTTCACTCCCACTATATATATGGTCTTTCGAAACGACACCAAATAGAAGTAGTTGCTTCTATGTGGCACATATAGATAGTTTTACCGCCAATAGAGCCGCATACAAACACTCCAGAATGAGTGTGGATTAGGCAGTGACAAAAAATAAAAATAAAAAAAAATAAAAAAAATAAAATCTGCTTAACCATGTCTTGGCAACTTGAAGCAAAACCAAGACATAGCTTCCACAAATTTTATTTGCTTTTTCCTCTTTTCAACTTTATTTAAGCATCTTTTCATACATATTTGCAGATATTTTCTAAAGCTAAACTATCTAAACCTATGTCACTGGAAACCAGTGACTTACAAAAACTCAAACTAAACTATTTCTAAAACGGTAATTCTTTACATGAATACCACAAATATAAACTACACATAAAACATATAACAACCACAAATACTAAGACTAATAGAATTACCGTTCCTACCTACTACACTTGATTAAACACACGTCCCTGGTATCCAATCCTTTCCTCAACCGGAATCACATAGTTTCCCATATGCATCAGGAGAAAAGGATGGTCCATCAGTTCCAGGTGTAAAATCTTCCTATCTCCTCTAACTATCAATCTTCTTGTAGAGGCTCCATTTCTCGCTGCATCCTTCTCCTACCAGCCGTCTCGATCCTGCCCAACGACACCCAGTAGTGCCGTCTGCAGTTGATCATGCGTGGCTCCTGATATCCCTGCTCCTCCTGCTCCTCACTCCTCTGTAAACTCCGATCCTCTTCTGTTTGAGATCGGCTGATTCTTAGTCAGGTGGATTCTCTCGTTAATTGTAACTGCCGTTCATGATGCGCTCTAACTCCTCTTCTGGGTTCCTTTCTTGTCCTTTCATAAAAACAATTCTTGCGATTTCCTCCAAAATTATATAATCATCACTATTCCAGATTATCTCATAGATAGATTTTCCAGCTATCAGTTGTCGTTGTCCAAATACATCCTCTTCATACTTCGCACATTCGAAGAGACAATGTTCGGGAGTATCTTGCACACCACATATGATACAAACGTCAGAATCAATTCATTTTATCGTCTTGAGGTACCTTCCAAAGGCACCATGTCCCGTCAAATAATGTAAAAATCCTTGTTTGGGTAAAATATGAGACAATTTAATTCTTTCTCTCACATTTGGAAAGATACTATATTCTCTTCTACCTTCTTCCATCATATTCCACTCGTGTTGCCACTCGTCCAAAATTAGCTGATTCACGATTCGCTTATCCTCGCATCTTCCACCCATAATCTCTTCTATTTTATCCTGTCTATCTTTCTTCAGCCAATATAACACGCCTCTTTTTCTAATAACATACTCTATAGGCCATATTCTCAATATAATTAATAATGACATGGTCGACTATGTTCTAGCTGCTCCGGTTGAACGTAGCAGAAACTGTCTCTGCATACTTCGAAGAATCTTTACATTTTCCTGATATCGAAGTTGATGAGCCCAAATGGCTGCCCCATAACCAGTGATACCAATCATGATACTATTAATATAGATCCTAATAGCTTCTATCGGTAATTTAAAATTTCTGGTTGACAACGTAGCTATTTTCATCATGATGTTCCCAGCCTTATCCGATACTTTTTTCACATGCTCATCAAAATTTAATTTCTCGTCAACTTGCAATCCTAAATATCTAACATGGGTTTCACGTTTTATCACTTGCTCAATTATCTTCAAGATGGGATTTCTTTTCAGCTGTCCTTTAAAAATATGATACGCCGATTTTGCTGGTGCTACCTCTAGTTTAACGCTATTGCACCACTGTTCCAAGATCTGTAGAATACTTCTTCCCTTTATTTCAATTTCCTTTCTACTATTTGCTTCAAATAACACCATCACATCATCGGCATACGCTATCACATCCTTTACTTCATCCATACTTAACAATTTTTCGATAAATGGTTCGATTAAAATATCCCAAAAAGGGGGACCAAGGATCGAACCTTGCGGACACCCTTTCGTGATATCTTTGATAATCTTACAATCATTCCCCTAATATAAACTCTTCTATCCGTACAATAATACTTTAATAATTTAACTATGGTTGCTGGATAATTCTTAGTTTTAAAAATATCAAACAATTCGGGCCACCATACATTATCGAAGGCGCCAGATATATCAATTGTTACTCCTACCACATATTTTTGCTCTGAATTTTTTACATTCATCGTTAAAGCATTTAAGGCATCTTCTGTCGAAATTCCTTTTCTAAATCCATATTGATGTTCCGTCATACCTATCATTACCTTGTACTCAATAATCCTTTTATATAACAATTTCTCCTGTAATTTACCTAAAACGTTTAACAAGCAGATAGGTCTATATGACTTGGGATTTTTCGGATCCTTGTCATTTCCTTTTTTCAGTATTACTACATCCGCTTCCTTCCAACAATGTGGTACTCCACCCTGGATTATACATTCATTTAATAACGAGGTCAGATAGGGAGCTATTTGATATTCTAAATTTTGGATAACTTCCGCTGATATGCCATCGGGTCCTGGTGCTTTCCTTTTCTTCAGACTTTGTATCGCTAATCTTACTTCCATTTCATCAAAAGGATATATGACTTTATTATTAATATAAACACTATTATATTTATCCCCTTTTACTCGATGTTCTTCTTCCTCACCTCCAAAATCATTCGAAGGTAATAATTTGGTCATTAGGAAATTCATAGATTCGATCCAATTTTTTGTGTATTGACCATCATCCTTTCGCAAAGTCGAAATTACCTCAGGTGCCGTTATCTTATCCGTTATAATCTTATATGGTACAGCCCATACATTATTTCTTATATTATCCTCCTTATAACTATCCCGCGAATCATTTCTATATCTTTCAATATCCTTCTTATATTTATCCTTCAACTCCCTATAAATTATAAGATTTCTTTCCTTTTCTTCCGCAATTAGACTACGCTGATAAATTCTCCTAGCTTTTCTTACTTTACTCCTTAGGGTCTGCAGATATTCGTTCCAGAATGAAAGGGTATAATCCTGTTTAATCTTTACTTTCTTCAAAGTATTCCGCATACATTCTTGAAGGATTTTTGCTTTTTTATCCACATCCATACTGGCATTATCATATTCTAAATAATTAAACTCTAATTTCAACTTACTCCAATCCGCGTCCTTTATTATATAATTTGTAATGCTTCCATAATTGCAAGCTCTTTCACCTTCTCCAGTCACACTGAGATCAAAATATATTAGATTATGATCACTGAAAGTCATATTCTGTCCTATTTTCCAATTTAAAATTTTATTATTAATATGCCCTTTAGTAAGTGTTAAATCGATATTTTCGCATGCGCCCGCTCGGCCCTCAAAGGTAAATGGATTATTTGGCTGATTCTGAATTACTAATTGATGCTCCATAATAAAATTTTGCACCAGCCTTCCCCTGTCGTCAGTCAGCTTGCTCCACCACCACGATCACTTTGCATTAGCATCCATTGTCATCAGTACTGTCTCGTTTTTAAAGGTATCAATAATTCTGTTTAATTTATCTAGATGAATTTCCGTATCATCCTTATCTTGAAAATACTGATTACATAGAATGATTGTTTTTCCCTTATATTTCAACTCTACACAGTTTATCCAATCGTCACAAAACTGCGTAATTTTTAGAACTTGAATTTCTTTATTTAAAATTACATTTCCTGCCATCGGTTGTAAACCCGTCATTATGTATCCCGCCGAAACAGGCATATGGATCAGCTTTTGTCCTATAGTATATGGTTCCTGTATACAAATAACATCATACTGCATCTCGCCTTTTAGCTGTCGTAATTCCAGCATAACAATCTTACTGTGTTAGGTATTTATTAGTCCAAATTTTAAAATATAATGTCTATTAATCATTTGTCAATATTGCTTTCCTGTGACACGTTCCAAAATCTTAATCCACGTACATATGGGGATTGTTACCAATAGCCGCTTTTACTTTCTTTACCCTCTTGTCTGGAAAAGGCACTTTTATCAGGTAATCCTTTAGTCTTCCTTATCACAATTCCTTGTTTACATTGTAATCTTGGTGTTTTCGGTTTTGCACTATATAATATCGGCGTCATATTCCTTTTCGTGTTGTAGGTACACGATGAAGATTTCTTCCTATCTGGCCGGCGTTGTATAAATCTATTGTCTACTGGTTTATAAATTACTTTAGTTATTGTTTTAGGTTGCGATGTCTGTTTTATACCACTGTAGATCCTATCATGCCTGATGTGGACATAGCAATGGGGGAATTTTCAGGTTGAATCAAACACAATCCGTCCATAACTCAGAACAAAATCCTTATAAACTTCATTTAGATCAAACTTTTGCCCTCTCTTTTCATACGCCATCTCCACCAATACTTTTAAATCTTCTGATTCAGTCAATATATTTTTCGTACGTAGATCCATTCTATCTACTCAGTCTGGTATTAAAAAAGCGAGTTTGTCACCATTTGTATGTAATTCCCTGGTTAAATGCCTCAACGCTGCTAGATGGGTCTCTCTTTCCTCCAACCTTGATAACTTCAGCATTAGCTCAAACTCATCATATATTGGAGTGGGATTCACATCGGTTTCCTTCATTTGTGCTTCATCTATAATCTCCTCATCGCTTTCAACATATAATGGATTAGATGTTATTCTGCCTTCTACTTTCATCCATGGAGATACATTTATTTGGTCGTCAAGATCAAAAGATTGAAATATTATTTCTTTATTCCTTTTCCTTAAGAAATTGAAAAATCGTTTCTTAGCCGGTTTTGAAATATCTTGAGGGATTGATATATCTTGAGAAGTTGTTTGAGAGATATTATATTCTTCTTCGTTATTTGACACTGGGGTAAGATAACCATCTATTTCATTATTAAATTCAGTCTGAGTTCCAATACTTCTACATCCCTTTTGGATTATTTTAAATCTATATGCCATTGCTCTGATTGCATTTCTTCTTTTTCTGCTGGGATTATCTTTATTCCTATTCCTCTTTTTATAATTATTTATAATATCCGTATCCATAGTCAGTCCTGGCTATTAAGCGTCCCCAATACATGGCTTATGTTGGACAATCTTTGGTTCCTGAATGCTTACACCGTTTGAGCTTTGGCTGTTGCTTTCTTTCATCGAGTCGAGACTGATCATTCATTCTTTTCTTACGCATTAGTTCTCTATTAAAACAGGGTATACATGTTGGGGCTTGCTCAATCTTTTCGCAATTTTTCTTCTCATGATCCTGCTCCCCACAATGAGAGCACACCATCTTGTTTCTGGTACAATATTTCGCGACATGTCCCAGATCTTGACATTTCATGCATTTCGCAACAACTATGAAATCTTTAACTAATATGGACTGATAACCTATATGGACTCGTTCCTTATTTATTAAAGATTTCCTCAGATCAGCTGTTACATCCACGAAAACATTGACATATGGTCTGTTTTCTGGACCCGTCTTGAACTTTACTTCTAGATTCTCTTCAAATTCTTTCTTAGACATTAAATCTGCAAAATTATGTTCATATAAATTATTCTTGATTTCCTCATCCGTCTGGTTCCTTAATATATCCTAGAGGATAACTAAGGGATTTCTCTTTCTTTATGGTTCAATTTTAAGATCTTTGTTCTTTAATGATTCGCTATTTAAAATTCTCTACATATTTTCTTTTGTTTCTGCTTCAAGTATTAAATTCCTCTCAGTAGTTTTTATTTGAGCAACTCCAATTTTCTCTTTCGCCGGGTTCAGGTTTTTAGTTACTATATCGGCAACATCCTTAATGGTCATTCCTTTCTGCGATGAAATAAATACGGTATGTTTACTGCTCTCGATCTCTCTGAATTTTACTGCTTCCCTCATTTATCTTGTGTATCATAGCGACCTGCGCATATGATGGCTTAGATAATACTCCTTCTCTCCTCACTTTTAATTCGGCGCGATACCTAACATTTTCCATTATTTAGGCAGTGACAGGAACAACGACGCGTACCTCACGCTGTCGGAGTACGCACCACCACATCCACCACCACCGCCGCCGCCGCCAACACCGCCGCCGCCGCAGCCAAGGCCGCCTCCACCACCTCCGCCGCGAACACAGCGTCCGCCGCCACCACCACCGACACCACCGCCCCAACCGCCACCACCCCACCAACACCGCCTCCGACAGCACCACCACCGTCACCAACACAGCGTCCGCCGCCACCACCACCGACACCATCGCCCCAACCGCCACCACCCCACGAACACCGCCTCCGACAGCACCACCACCGCCACCACCATTACCGCCATCACCAGGTCCACCACCACCGCAGCCGCCACCACCGCCACCGCAGACATCGCTGCCACCGCCACCACCGCTGCCAACTCAGCCACCTCCACCACCGCCAACACCGGCCCCGCCGCCAACATCCCACCACCACAGCCACCAGCACCACCGCCACCACCTCCACCACCACCGCCACCACCCCCCCCCACCGCCACAACCCCACCACCACAGCCAACGCCACCACCACCACCACCAGCACCGCCACCACCACCATCACCACCATCGCCACCACCAACACCGCCACCACCACCACCACCACCAACACCGCTACCAACACCGCCACCACAACCGCCAACGCCACCTCCCCCACCAACTCCACTACTACCGCCACAACCCCCACCACCACCGCCACCACCACCACAACCACCCCCAACACCACCACCACAACCCCCACCACCACTACCACTACCACAACCCCCACCACCACTACCACTACCACCGCCTCCACCACAACCACCCCCAACACCAACACCACCCCAACCAACACAACCACCAACACCAACACCACCGCCACCACCACCAACACCACCACAACCAAAATCACAACCATCCCCACCACCACTACCACTACCAACACCAACACCACCTCCACCACCCCCAACCCCACTTCCAACACCAACACCCCAACCATCACAACCACCACCGCCACCACCACCTCCACCACCGCCACCACCACCACCAACAGCACCTTCAACACCGCCACCACTTCCACGACCACCGCCACCGCCACCACCGCCACCACCAACACCTCCACCACTACCAACGCTACCGCTATCACCACCGCCGCCAGCGCCGCCACCGTCGCCACCGCCGCCACCACCAACACCGCCAGCGCCACAATCACGGCCACCACCACCACCACCGCTACCACTGCAACCACCGCAACCGCTGCCACCGCCTCAAACACCGCCACCACCGCCACCACCACTACCACCAACACCACCACCAACATCAACACCACCAGCGCCACCACCACAAACACCACCGCCACCATAACCGCCACCACCACCGCCAACACCACCGCTATCACCGCCGCCGCAACCGCCGCCACCACGATCACCGCCACCGCCGCCACCACCACAGCCACCACCACCACCGTGACAACTGCCACTGCCAACGCCACCTCCACCACCACAACCGAAGCCGCAGCCACCGCCGCCACCAACACCACCGACGCCTCCGCCGCCACCTTCGAAACCAGCACCGCCACCAACCACATTGCAACCGCCACCACCAACAACACCACCTTCACCACCGCCAACACCCCCATAACCTCCACCACCACCGCCACCACCATCACCGACACCGCCACCAAGACCACCACCATAACTGCCACCACCACCACCACCGCCACGGCCACCATTATCTCCACCACAGCCAGCACCACCACCACCGCCCCCACAACCACCGTCGCCACCACCATCACAGCCAACATCACCATCACCGCCAACATCACCATCACCGCCACCACAAGCACTACAACCGCCAACATCACCGCCACCACCGCCGAAAACTCCACCGCCACCGCCACCAACACCATCACCGCCACAACCACCAGCGCCAACACCACCACCGCCACCACCACCGCAACCACCGCCACCACTGCCACCACCACCAATACCGCCGCCACCGCCACCCACCACAAACCACCTCATCGCCACCACACAAACCACCACATCCACCAACACCATCACCAATACCACTAAAACCGCCAACACCACCACCGCAACCAACACCGCCACCACAACCGCAACCGCCACCTCCCCAACCAAGTCCACCACTATCGCCACCGCCACCACCCCACCACCACTACCACCGCAACAACCACCACAACCACCACCAACACCAACACTGCCACCGCCGCCACCGAAATTACCACCAACACCACCACCACCACCAACCCCACAACCAAAACCGCCACCACCCTCACCACCGCCATTAACACTACCACCACCAACCCCACCACCACCCCCACCGCCACTGCCAGTACCAAACCAACACCACCTCCACCACCCCCACCCCCACTTCCTACAACAACACTACCACCCCAACCACCGCAACCACCACGGCCACCACCACCACCACCACCTCCACCAACGCCACAACCACCACCAACAACACCTTCACCACCGCCACCACCCCCACAACCACCACCGCCAACCGCATCACCGACACCGCCACCACCACCACCGCAACCGGTATCACCGCAGCCGCCACACCCGCCAACACCACCACCGCCAACACAAGCACCACCACCGCCACGACCACCGACAAATCCACCGCCACCGCTACCACCACCTATTACGCCAACGCCACCACCACCACCGCAAACACCACCGCTACTGCAACCACCACAGCAACCCCCACCACCACCGCCGCCACCGCCATCAACCGCCACCATCACCACCAACCCCACCACCATCACCACCAAGACCACTACCAACACCACCTCCACCACCACCACCGCCACCTCTACCACCTACGCCACCTCGATCACCGCCACCACCCCCCAACCACCAGCACCATCACCGCCACCATCACCTACTCCACCACCACCACCACCACCGCTACCGCTAACACCGCTGAAGCCACCGCCGCCATCACCACCGACAGCACTATGCAACCGCCACCAACACAGCCACCACTATCACCACCGACACCACTGCCGCCAACGTCACCGCCACCAACGCCGACACCACCACAGATACAACCACCACCACCGCCGCCACAGCCACCGCAACCGCCAAAGGCAACGCCACCGCCGCCGCCAAAGGCAACGCCACCACCACCCACCGCCACCACCAAAACCACCACCGCCACCACGACCACCACTGCCACCGCCACCACCACAAACGCCACTACCCCCACCACCGCCAAAGCCACCACCATCACCACCACCGCCAGCGCCACCACCACCGTCGCCACCACCAACACCGCCACCACCACCGCCACCACAAGTGCCACTAAAAACACCACCACCGTCTCATCCACCACCGCCACCACCGTCGACACCACCAATACCGCCACCACCACCCCCGCCACCACAAGAGCCACCACAAGCACCACCATGGCCCACACCACCGCCACCACAACCGACAACTCCACCGCTACCACCACCACCGCCACCACCACCACCGACACCGAAACGCCAACACCAAAACCACCACCGCCACCATCGTACCACCGCCACCACATCCAACAACACCAGCACCAACACCACCACCACCGCCACCACCACCACCGCCCCCAACAACAACACCACAACAAACACCACCACCCCCACCACCACTACCATACCATCACCTCCACCACCGCCAGCGCCACCACCACCGCCACCACCACAGCCACCACCGCCACCACCGCCATCACCACCACCCCACAACCCCCATCGCCAGCACCACCACCAACACCGCCACCACCGCTACCACCACCGCCACCACCACCAGAGCCACCACCGCCGCCATCACCACCACCGCCACCACTACCGCCACAATGCCATATCCACCACCACCGCCACATCCACCACCTCCGCCACCACCGTCACCACCACCAACAGCGCCACCATCACCACCGCCACCACGAGCGCCACCACAAACACCGCCACCACCCCCACCACCGCCACCACAGCCGACAACTCCACCGCCACCACCAACATCACCACAGCCACCACCACCACCGACAACGCCACCACCGCAGCCACAAATACAACCATCACCACCGCAGCCACCATAGCCACCCCGAACGCCAACACCGCCGTCACCACAACAACCGCTGCCACCGGCACCGACTCCGCAGCCACCCACAACACCAACGCCACCTCCATCACCGCCACCAGGACCACCAACACCACAATTCACCACCGCCACCAACCCCACAACCACCACCACCCACAACCACCACCACATACGCCACCACCCTCACCACCGCCACCACCATCTCCACCACCACAAAAGCCACCACCAAAGCAACCACCGCCACCACCACCGCAACCACGGCCGCCACCAACAACGCCACCGCCGCCACCAACACCGACACCACCGCCACCACCACCGCCACAACCACCACAGCCAATACCGCCGCCACCGCCAACAACATCGCCACCACTACCGCCACCACCACCACCACCACCGCCAACACCGCCACCACCACCGCCAAAACCGCCACCGCCAACACTGCCAACATCAACGCCACCACCACCGCCACCACCACCAACACCGCCGCCCCGCCAACCACCGCCACCATCGTACCACCGCCAACACCACCACCAGCACCACCACCACCGTCACCACCATCACCGCCACCACCATCACCGCCACCACCATCACCGCCACCACCACCGCCACTACCACCACCGCCCCCACCATTAACACCACCACCAACACCACCACCCCCACCAGGACCACCACTACCATCACCTCCACCACCGCCTCCACCACCAACGCCGCCCCCACCACCACCGCCACCAACACCGCCACCACCGCCACCACCACAGCCATCTCAGCCGCCACCGCCACCACCACCGCCACACCGCCACATCCACCACCACCGCCACATCCACTTCCACCGCCACCACCAACACCGCTACCACCACCACCTCTACTACAAGCGCCACCAAAATACCACCACCGCCCCCACCACCACCACCAAAGCCGACAACTCCACCGCCACCACCATCACCACCAATTCCACCACCACCGACACCGCCACCGCCCCCACCACCGCCAACACCGCCACCATCAACGCCACCACCACCGCCCCCACCACCAACACCGCCGCCACCGCCATCCACCGCCACTTCTGTACCACCCGCACCACCACATCTACCAACACCACAACCAACACCACCAACGTCGCCACCACCACCACCGCCACCACCACCGCCCCCACCAATAACACCACCACAAACCCCACCACTACCACTACCACCTCCACCAACACCACCGCCACCACAATCACCACCGCAGCAACCGCCGCCACCACATACGCCACCACCACATACGCCGCCACTGGCACCGCCTCCGCCGCCGCCCACACTGCCACCGCCACCACCACCAACACCATCTTCACCACCGCCACCACCCCCACAACCACCAACACCACCGCCACCACCATCACCGCTACCATATCACCACCACCGCCTCCACCACCACTGCTACCGCTATCACAGCCGCAGCCACCGCCAACGCCACCTCCGCCACCACCACCACAGCCACTGCCGCCACCGCCGCCAAATACAAGCCACCGGCGCCGGCCATACCGCCACCACCACCATCAACACCACTACCACCGCCACCATAACCAACGCCACCACCTCAGCCACCGCCACCGCCAACACCATCACCGCCGCCACCATCACCACCACTATACCCACCACCGCCACAACCATCACCACCACCGCCACAAACGCCGCCACCGCCACCATTACCGCTCCCACCGCCACCACCACCGTCACCACCACCGCCACCACCTTCGACAACTCCAACGCCATCGCCACCACCACCAGCACCACCGACAGCGCCACTGCAACTACCACCACCGCCACCACAAACGCCACCACCTCCACCGCCACCACCACCACCGCCACCACCATCACCACTACCGTCACCACCACCACCGACACTGCCACCATCACCACCACCACCACCGCCAGCACAAACGCCAACACCACCACCTCCACCACCGCCACTATCACCGCGACCACCACCGCCACCGCCACCACTACCACCACCACCGCAACCGCCATTTACCGCCACCACCACCACCGCCACCACCATCACCACTACGGTTACCACCACCACCGACACCGCCACTGCCAACATCACCACCGTCACCACCGCCAGCACAAACGCCAACACCACCACCACCGCCACCACCACCACCGCCACCGCCACCACTACCACCAACACCGCAACCGCCATCCACCGCCACCACCGCCACCACCACCGCCACCACCACCGCCCACACTGCCACTGCCAGAACCACCAAAACCATCTTCACCACCGCCAGCACCCCCACAACCACCACCACCGCCACCACCATCCCCACCGCCCCCACCGCCACCGCCATCTCCGCCACCACCACAGCCACCGCCGCCACCACCACCACCGCTGCCACAGCCGCCACCACCGCCGCCCACACAGCCACCATCACCAGCGCCGCCACCCCCACCACCGCCACCACTGCCACCACCACCGTCACCACTGCCACCGCCACCACCACCAACGCCACCACACCAACCACCGCCACCTCCACCACCATCAGCACCACCCCCGCCACCGCCACCACCACCACCACCACAGCCGCAACCGCCATCCACCGCCACCTCCGCCACCATTACCGCCCCCACCGCCACCACAAGCACCACCACCGCCACCACCGCCGACAACTCCACCGCCATCGCCACCACCACCGCCGCCACCACCACCGCCGCCACCACCACCATCACCCCCACCGTCACCACCACCACCGCTGAAACCGCCACCGCCTACGCCACCTCCGCAGCCGCCGCCGCCCCCGCCTCCACCACTTCCACCACTTGTATCCAAGTACGACATTCCATTGTCTACGGTTATTTAGTGTTTGACGTCAGTTTCGTTTTGATTTATGTGAGTAGAAAACGTATTATAAATTCACTTTATTCACTGTATGAGTAGTTTAATATTAATGAAAAGTTAACCAATAAATAATGAACACGGCTAATGCACATCTGAAGACTCCGTTTTCAAGGGGAGCAAAAGAAAGCCTTAGTTAAGGATTTTAGGGAGACCAGCAACCGATATAAACATTGAGCAAAAAGCGAAAGAAAGTAGAAATTTCGTTTATACCGTGAAGAAACATCGGCTGCTGGACTTCATTTTTCGAAACTAGGGGAAGTGCATGGACTTTTTCCCGGCACGAGCCGCCACTGCCAACATGAGACTTTCATCAGGACAATGAGTCGAAACATAGGCGTATTCAAAATTATTCGGGCAAAAGATATAATTGCGAAACCAACAGAAAGGAAGAATTTAGGCCATATACGGAATACCATGAGTATATAATTAGTATATAATGAGTATATAATTGGAGTATACCAAAGTTGACATCTTTCGAAAATCAACATACCTAAGTATATTGTAATTATTAGGTAATTAAATTACATTAGTTTTCATTTGCAGGAATTGACAAAGCTCCACACAACAGATCGAGCAAAGAGGTTTTATGACAAATTGCTTCATGCTTGATGAAACACAACTTAAGGTTCATATTATACTAAAACATCAGTCTTTTGTTTACTGCCAACATAGATAAATTTAAATTTTTTTGTCATATCGATTTGTTACTTAGTATTATTCTCATGATTTTCTTTAAGTAATTGTAACAAATTTATCGTTTACCACTATCTTACAAAATAGCCGCGATAGGCGAAATGACCTGGTTGTTATAGCTACTCTATATAAATAAATGATATGCTACCAACAAGATTCTTACATGTTACTATGACAACAATGCCTGTTTGAAAGAAGAATCACAAGATGTATGCAAGGAAAGGAAAGTTAACGGAAAGTAATATTTTCATTTTATAGTACGTGTGATCCAGTTGCCGCAACTTTAATTATTCCGGCTTCATCAGACACTTTCGTCGCACAGTAATCGTCCGAAGATTTGTGTTTTATTACTAATCTCTTCCAAAAGTTCCTTTTCAGAGAGTTCTTAAGAAGCAGAAATATCTTGGATTTGCTCGAGGTATGTCTTCGCTGTTCTACGATTGTTCAAATTGTGAATTGGCTTCATTAAGAAGTAACCCAAAGTTGGTTATACAAGGAAAATGATTTCCATATCTTTCCTTTCCCGATATAAAATCCGTCCTTTGTATGCCTTCTGCATTGCAATAATTTCTGAAGAAATTTTCACCAAGTTTATTTGCGTCGAAGTTTAGACAAACACATTAGTTACCCAGGTTACCTTGCTGTTAGCACAATTAAGTCAAGAACAAGTGGCTTTAACTAGACTAAGAATTGGTCATTGCAGAATAACGCATTCGCAAATCGTATCCAAGGATCCAGCCACCATATGTGAAATATGTCACACAGAGTACATATCACTATTCCTAAAATAGTATTCATGTACCAACCACTAAGACGAAGACAACTGGGAAGTCCGAGGAAAGGATGGAGGGAGCAAGACTTTGGAGCTGGAGCAAGCTAAATGACCTACACCATTTTGAACAAGGATAAGAAGACGTATCATCACTGAATATTGCAGATACAGGAAGTGGTAGACGAAGATCAAGCTTCCAACGGATGATTCCACTGTACTTAATGCTCTTAAAATGATCATTCTACAGTTTATAAAAGGATCTTCATTATATCAGATGTCGCAATATTGGTGCACTACTTCTGTTGTTAAGATTGAACTTTCATTAATATTTCACTTTGTTTTAAACATACAAACTAAAGTTACAAATATTTAGCATTTTTCACTTAATGAACATTGTATGAGAATGTCAGATATTATGTAAATAATTTTTGTACATGCAATATGGCTGCAGTTAGCGACTATAAACAACGATGGTAAAATAAAAAGTAAGCCATAAACTAACCGATGATGCTAATTTATTATAACATTTATTTTGTCTCTTCTTTTATTCTTATCATTCCATGTCCACTTTTCTATATAAATTTTCAGAGTAGAATCTGTTTTCTCTTGATTTGTACTAAGTATAATAAGAGGCTAATAAAATACGAAATAGTTTTTAGCTGCGGATTTACTAAGAAATGTGTTACATATCTGTTATCTCGGAGCACTTCTGATCCAAGGTGCAAAACCTACAAAAAAGGTTTTTGTGGGATGCATACTAATAGGAACTCCACCAATTGAAAGAGTGATGAGATAGTTGTATACCTCTTTTACTTGGATATAGACATTCTGAAACCTAATGGACTGCTTAACACACTTCCCAAAAGTAAGAAGAGAAGCAGAGAAGCAGAGCGGAAGACCAGAATGTCATGTAAGTCAAGGTAGCATCAAGGTAAAGAAAAATAAATGTAGCTTAAAGTTGTAAATTCTTGGAATATGCACAATAAATAGTTCATTCAATTAATTCATTCATAACACACTTCCTGAAAGGACATTAGTGTTTAATATATCAAATGACTGAAGTAATACTCTAGTAAGCTTTACTGTTGCTTCACAACTTTCAAACTTCCAATGCTTGTATTTTAACATCATCAACAACATCATCTGCAACACTTGATCTTATAGTTTATGCAGCTATCTTAGCGTTTGGTATCTTATTGAAAAAATGATGTATCCCAGAAAGCTTGTTGTCTAAATATAACTCCCCTACTAATAGGAAAGTTCTACTTAACCTCATATATTTTCGAAAAATAATATCCTGTCAGCAAGATGTTTCTTGTCAACTTTAGCATATAGCATGGATCTAGAAATACAAAGCCATCATTTACTGCTACTGAATGCTCCAAAGTAGCTTTCAGGTTATCTGTATCATACAGATCAAATTTTCAGCCTACTTGCCTCATACTTTGAAAGTTGCCTGTTGTACCATCACATGTTTCTGAAAAAATTTTAATAGCAGCTTCAAGCAATTTACTAATATTGTAAGTATTTGTGTCTGAATTTCTTATGACACTTTTGAAATAAAAAGGTAAGCAACTGGACATTTGAAAATACCATAAGGAAACAGTCATAAAACTGAAGCCTCACTAGTTAGCCCTTCAGTATCGATATCAACACCACCCAAATCTACATAAACTAATGATGTTGCTGAGCTTCTTATTCGAACCGACTTGTTCACTTATATTAATATAGTAAAGCATGAACGAATAATGTTTAAGTACAGCTTAATTTGAGCTTTTTCTTTTAAAAACATAAACACCTCTTCAAAAACTCCTGGGTACCAATTGAACTAATGAAATCCATCTTTAAATTCCTCAAGGATTGGGGAGAAGTAATATTCAATTCAATCTATTCATCCTTTAAATCTCCATACAAGATTGTGGACACGCCAAAACAAAAATATTTACATTATTTAAGTACATAATTTAAATACAGAAATTACAAAAAACATGTATAAGAGTAAATGCCAAAATATAATAATATAACAAACCTTCCAAATACTCATGAATAGAATAAAAACATGTTTCACTTAAAAATTTGTGTAGTTTCAATTTAAAAATCTTTTGGTTGTCAATCTGTTTTAAATAAAGAGGTAACTTACTGTACAATTGGGTACCACTATAAGTGAAGGAATGTTTGTACAAAGTGGGATTATGATAATTGCTAGCAGTCCTAACAAATGTACAAGCTCTTGGAGACTGAAAATACAAATTTAGACCAAAACCTTTCATTACTTCACTATACTGCCCAGCATCTGAAAAGCAATTGGCATTTTTAAAATCTTTCTTTAATATTCTAAGTGTCAACTACCAAAATGTATACTTAGCATATCAACAAAGTTGTCTGATTCTTTTTCAAAGAATCTACTAAGTTCTTTATTGTATCCGTTTTTATTAACAAAAGTGAATTCCCCCCTCATATGTTCTCTATATTTTCCATTTAAGGTATTAAGTTACATAGCACTATTCTGCAATGTTCTGGTAACTCCTTGACAGTGTATAATTGTTTAAATATTCATATAAATGATATTCTACTTTTGAAACCTGAAAGCCTGTACACTGCACCAAAACCACATGCTATCTGAGTTATAATGATATGTAAAGGAAATTTCACCTATCAGCAAGGCTGGAATGAAGTGAAGGAAGTGATTAAGCTAAAGTAGTGTACATCTACCATTTGATGTCAAAATCTTAAAATCTAGTTTCTCTGCAAAAGATTCAATACAAACTATCAGGATGATACTTCATTTTATCCTAGATGATGCTTTGAAATTGCTACCTAAGAACTTACAGTGGAAAGGTACCCAGTATCAGACACTCAAACTTTTTGTTACATAATAACTTTGGAAATGGGTACAGTCAATACTAAATATTACTTTTGAACACATGCTTTATATGTATTTAACTGTACCAAATATGCTATCCACAGTAAATATTGACAGGACAGTATCTTGAACAGTTACATATCTCACAGTTTCCCCAATTTGAAAACAAGGATCCCTATATCAAACAGTCTCATTATAAGACCACTTCATTATTTCAATGTATGTTTGTATTACTTTTTAAGATAAATGTCACATTTATAATTAAAGGGAATCATCTTCAAGATCTGACACAGTTTTCTTTGCTCAACCCTTGCATATGTGGCACTGGATCCAGTCTTCATGTAATTTCTCGCCACAAATGATGCAGTTGGGTTTTTCATATTCAAAGACCAGTGCTTTTCCCACCGTTTGTGCAAGAAATCACTAAAAATATTGCAGTTCAAGGGGTAAATGTCACAACAAGAAAATGCTGACTTAAAAGATCCATTCAGCACACTTTTGTGATAATTTTTTAAATTCATTTTTTTATCTTTGCAGTGGCATAGGATGGCTATCTAACATTTTTATTTAGCTGTTCAATGCATCATCTTCTCTTCTGAACAAGTTTATATATGCACCAATGGCAGGTTTCACCTTTGTTTCATTTCCTACAGAAATTAATTTCAGTGTCTCCTAATGCAATTTTAGTTACATGGAGCTACTCATTTGCTTCCCTAGTGCTTAGTTCCCCACTAATTACTTCATCAGTCACTAATTTCATGTCTTTACTATTCAGTTCCCTCTATTCCACCCCATATTTGTCTGAAACAAATGAAGTAAAAGTATTGATAGGATAGCAACTAACATGTTTGTCCGATACCATGTTATGGATTCCTGTCCGATATAGGTACCCTACTCAAAAACATGAATAAGCCACAAGTGACACATTTAAACAAAAGAAATACCTTCATCCATATTTTTAGATTAACATGCACTAAAAATTTGCAATACTTGAAACTATTCCATTGTGTAAGAACTATGATACAATGAAGCACGAAATTAATATAATTTTGAGTCGAACTAATACTCAATGCTCCACTTATTGCTAGTATTTACCTAGAGGTTGTTTCGTTAGGATCTTCCTAACATCCAGCACTGAGTACTAGTTCGACTCAAAAGTAGCTTAAAATTATATTTGACTTAGCAGTATTGTGGTATTCGGTTCACAAAACTATCTTTGTGCAGCAAAAAGTAGGTCAAAAGAAAAAAAACCTCTCTTTTAGGTGATCAATTGTTTGTTCACAGTGACACAATGCTCCCCTTCTGGCTTGCCTCTAGAAGGTCTAACACTACCTGAGCTAAATATGCTGACATATCTTACCAAAAACTAGAAACTGATACTGTCTGATGTAGAGTTCCATCCGATACCAGGGGAATCTCCCCTATTACTATTTGCAATAGAAAGTGTGGAAGACAAATTTCTCAATATCACTGGATCTAAAGTTGATAAATTACATTTCAGATACACAAATAAGAACTAAAAAGGAAATTACATTAAAATAGATGATTACAATTATAGGCAACTCAACCACATAGTTATCAATAGTTTTACTCACAAGTTGATAAGTTTCCCTTTGTACAATATAGAATACAAAAAGGTATACATACCTATGCCCACATATTTACATAATTGTTGATAAAGGATAATATCTGAACGGTTAGGGGAGAGTGCTGTACCTAGGGACAATTTTTAAAATAAATTTTTCACTTTCTTAAATTTAAATTTACAGCTATAATGACTGTTACTTTATTAACCTTCATCTATTAGCCAAAAGGTAGACTATTATTTGCATACATTTTGTTGCACATTGAGTGTTAGAAACAACATTTGTAATATTCTGCAAGCTGTCCCTAGGTACATATTCATGCTGTACCAAGGGACACAACATTCTCTAATAAGATATGCTTTCAACATCTGATTACTTTACTTATATAAAAGTAAAACACATGCATATATGAATTGCCAACAATATTTCAGTATCCTAAATTAAAGTTAGTAAATTCTACTGGAAAATGCAATAGATTTTTGCTCCGAGAAGTGCCTCCAACCGGCACTGGTGCTGGTAATTTTCAGATAACATCTGCAGCAACAGAATAGACTTCTGCTTCCTCATTCATGATCAGTTTTTTACGTTTTCCTCCCATTTATTTTATTTTCTTCCCATTATAGTATAACCTTCTCATTACTCTTAGCATATTCGTAAGCAACTTTCTTAGTCTGATAGGTTGTCAAACCATAATGCAGATAAGCAGCCTTTTTCAAATAATGAACCCCATTATTTTCTTCTTCCTTGGAAAATATCCTTTTTACATAAAAATTAGGATAAGTAAACTTTGTGTTGGAAGAAACAGTTCTTGCTTTACTATGGCAGATTTTGAAATCTTGTGGTTGTCAGCGGATTCCCAAAGATACAACTTCATTTCAATAATATCCCTCATGACTGCCTTCATTATATCTTTATCTGGTGGTGGTCTGTTGATACCATTTTGCTTCGTGGCATTTTCTTCACCTAAGAAAGCAGTTCAGTAGACAAAAAAGCAGAATCCCGGAACCAAGGAACACATTAATGTACTATTGAATGTCCCTTGGTACATCATATACGTGTGTCCCCTGGTACATTTTATGCACCTTCATTGGAATATCCTCATGTTTGCAGATCAAGTACAAATATTGAGCCAAATACCCTGACCCATGTTAAAACATATTCTTAACATTCAATAAATACATTCACTAACATTTCTTGCAATATTACCTGTAAAATACTTAAGTTCTCCAGCAGTATGAAAATTTATAACTACCAGCAAAAGCATATATTGAGCAGTTCACTGCTCAAGAAACAGTCATTAACATTACAAATACATTTGGAGGGAAGCTTGCAGAGCAGCCAGCATAATATGTGAGTCTCTGCTCTCTAACTTCACAGATGTTCCTATAACTTAAAATGTCCCTGGGTACAAATGCTCCTAGGTACAGCACTCTCCCTTAATAATTAAAGGATATAATATATGATAAATAAAGTATGCTTTCAATAGGAAAAAGGCTCAAAAAATTGCAAATATACAATAAAACGTCAATATAAAATAACTAGGTGCAAACAATGTATATTTGCTTTTCAACTAACATATGGCATTCAAAGATTCTGTAGATAGCTTTAGAATATTAAGGAACAGAAAATCTAATGCAGCTAATGCTATTGGTACCTTGACTGTAAAGAAAAAGGTTTATCATATAATAAAGTGGAATGTGGCCGGTATGAATCACCGTAATGAATGTGATATGTATGAAACAGAAAGCTATTTCAAAGCAGTGTTCCAGATACCGCATAGTAGGAGATTATGGGAACACTCTAGTGGGCAAGGTTATGAACCTCCTAACCTTATATTATGGTGGATGCTAAAGACAGAACTGGCTAGACAAACTCGAAAACTTTGATATCAAAAGAATGCTTATTTCTTACGCTAAAATCCACATTATGGTTGTCACAGTGTCTTCTTAGACTTAGTTACTATGTTAGCAAACTTAACAGTAGTTTGGTAACTCACTAGGTTGAAATTGTTGAAAAAGTTGCAAAATGTCAATAAAACCCGCAACCTTATGAAACATGCATAGTGAACTGCTGTGGTAAAGAGGTACGCAGTGCATAAACTAATTGCACAGTAGCAGCACAGTACACAGCTAGCCTAGCTTAGGCGTTATTAGAAACATGGGTGATACATGGGCCCCCCATTTTATATATGTTGAATGCTACACTAGGGGGCAAAAAACTGAAAGTGCTTGGAGATGCAACAAGTGTTACATCACCCTTTATTTCAAGAACATTTTGAGATCTACCACAAACAGCAACTTTATTGGATCATCATAATTGATGAGTCAATCAATACAGTATATTGCATACAAAATTTCATGAATGAAATTATACTGCTTTATTTAACATACATTTTTAAACTTTATAATGCACTCATACAGATGCATGCAGGGATTTAGATCAGATTTCTGAGGTAGCCAGCCATGAGAGTATTTTATATAGTGCCAATAGGTTAATGAACAGTGCAACCTTAAAGAACAAATAAACTAATAAATCTGCAGTACCATATGGTTTTACAGAAGGAAACGTTAAAATAAATATAGCTTAAAAGCTACATATCTTGGCTACTCCTACCTGCACAACACCTATACTAAAGTACTGACACATTGTTGTAATGGCTGGCACTTTCTAGCCGTTGTAGGACCAAAATATAAATAAATTATAGTTTAAATAAATTATCGAACCCCAAGAGAGCACTATAGGTTTCCTGTTTTATCATTGGTTCTTGATATGTATATTAATTTTGAATTATTTTTATGACTGGAGGTGGGTGAAAGTTGAATTTTAAGATATCATTACATTCATTCATTTATTCATTCATTCATAGTTACATACAAGTCGAGCTAGTAAAATGTGTTAAAGATGAAAAATTTTTCCAAGAGACATGTCCTGCATACTAAGCAATTTTGATGAGACAGTCATGATTCATGGGCGTTGAGCCAAAGAACAACTTCTGAAAAACTGGAACTGTTTTTGGCTTGAAATTTCCTTTCTCAATATTCTGTTTCAGCTAAGAAAAGTACAATTCAATATAGTTCATCAGGATTTTTTAATTTTGTTAAGCTGCAAGCTGAACAACCAACAACAATTTGAGCATATCATCTTGCTTATGCATCCAACGAACTGGCCCCAGATGATATTGTATACATTATAATGAAGCACCTTGACAAGGACAAAGGCAGCTAATCTTGATTGACCAGTCTAGGGAAATGGAAAGTTATAATCCAGATATTCTAGTGCCTATCTGTTCCTCCCTCTCTCTGTCTCTCGTACATATATGTATATATGTGTGTTTTCTGTCTTTCTTTTATGGAGTTTAAAGTCCTTTGATTAAACCATATTGAATAATGAATTAATTAAATGAAGTTCAAATGAACCCATTGGTACTATCCTGTATTCATTTTTTGAGGATTAGCAACTATAAATTTTCCTTAAAAAAGAAAAAAATCAATAATAATAAACAAGCACAACAAGCCATGAAAAAGCAGTGAAACAACCACTTTGCCCTGATTTGATAATGAGATTCAAACTTCGCCCTGTGCACCATCAACATATGATTCCTCTTTCCTAAAAATTTTAACTTATATATGCCAAAAATTGCTGGTAGATAAAATATAATCTTGCAGAATACTATAAGACTTAACATAATGTGTCCTTTGTCCTAAATTTATTACTGTAACGCGAGCGCTGGAACACCCTGTGGAAGCAGCTGGGAGCGGAAGACAGGGGAGGTTCGTGTTAGCCACACCTCCTCCTCGTTTGTCTTATAGTGGTGACAGGCGGTGGTCGGAGGAAAAACATCAGTGTGCCGTCTGTTTCTGTCCACCTGGTTCTCGAAATTACGGGAATCGTTCATCATCTGGAAAAGTCGAGAAGACGGCGAGATGCCTATAAAAAGGGCTGCAGCTAGTTAGTCAGTCAGTTGGTTAGTGAGTGTGAGTGAGGAGACAGTCGCAGTTCTTGGTGTAAGAGTTAGTCAGTGACGTGTTAATGAACGAGAAGATTGTGCAACGGAAGACTGTACGTAACTGGTATGTGCATCGGAGTTTATGTAATCGCGAGTACAAGTGAAATTGTAACGGACGAACTGGTGAATTGTAATTGTGTGCAGCAAGTAATTCTGTGTAATTGGCAAGTGTTGAACTGTAAGTCGGTGGAAATAAAGAACATTTTTGAGTGGTGAAATTGGACTTTTCATTTCACGAACCCACAAAATCACACTGGTGTCAGAAGTGGGATAACAACATCACCGAACATTACAACCATGGACGCGGCATTGGAAAATTTTTTGGAGAAGATGATGGAAATAAAGGCCGAACTAATCTCGGAAATGAAGACGGCCAACGACAACATCACCGCAGAGTTGAAACAAATGAAGTCGGCCAACGACAACATCACCGAAGAGTTGAAACAAATGAAGACGGCCAACGACAACATCGCCGGGAAGATGGAAGAAATGAAGGCCGAATTAACAACGGAAATAGAAGCGGCAAATAACAACCTGGCCGCAAAGCTGGAAGAAATGATGACGGCTAACGATAACCTCACGGAGAAGACGGAAATGAAGGCGGCGAACGAGGCTCTCGCCGCAAAGTTTGAGGAACGGTTGGCCGGCGTGAGGGATGACGTCACGAACCTGGGCAAGCGGAAGGGTCAAGTAGACGACCGCCTTAATGATTTAGAGGAAAAGGCCGACAACATCGCAAAACCCCTCACCCGCCTGACGGAGGAAAACCGGCCTTATGTGTGGACGGAGGACGCCGAAGACGCTTTCCAGCACCCGAAGGAGACCCTGTGCAGTGCTCCAATTTTGGGTTTCCCACAACCGGGTGGCGCCTTCATTGTGGACACCGACGCTAGCGACCATTGCATTGGAGGTGTCCTATCGCAGATCCAGGACGGCCATGAGCGCACAAGAGTGGAAGAGAAGGAGCGTGCCGCAGCAGTCCGAGTAGTTGTGGCAGTGCCTGCTGAAGGCTGGGATAGCGCAGGCCTGAGGAGGGAGCAGCTGGCGGACGCAGACTTGGGGCCACTCTTGAGGGAAGTGGACGCAGGGACGAGACCAACCTGGGAGGACAACGCACCGAGGAGCGCCACCTACAAGTCGTACTGGGCCCAATGGGACTCGTTGAAGACCAGAGAGGGCGTGCTGTTCCGGGTATGGGAGTCACCCGATGGGAAGGCGCAGAGTGAACAGTTGGTACTTCCCCGGAGCAAGGTCCCGGAAGTCTTGGAGGAAGTGCACGCCGGTACTTCAGGAGGACACCTGGGAGCGAACCGTATGATTCACAAACTACGGCAGCGCTACTTCTGGCTCAGACTCCGGGCAGATGCTGGTGGTACACCTGGACCGCCTCGCACGCTACGATGGGGCTGTTCGGGGCGAACAGCTTTGAGGAGGGAGCAGTGTAACGCGAGCGCTGGAACACCCTGTGGAAGCAGCTGGGAGCGGAAGACAGGGGAGGTTCGTGTTAGCCACACCTCCTCCTCGTTTGTCTTATAGTGGTGACAGGCGGTGGTCGGAGGAAAAAACATCAGTGTGCCGTCTGTTTCTGTCCACCTGGTTCTCGAAATTACGGGAATCGTTCATCATCTGGAAACGTCGAGAAGACGGCGAGATGCCTATAAAAAGGGCTGCAGCTAGTTAGTCAGTCAGTTGGTTAGTGAGTGTGAGTGAGGAGACAGTCGCAGTTCTTGGTGTAAGAGTTAGTCAGTGACGTGTTAATGAACGAGAAGATTGTGCAATGGAAGACTGTACGTAACTGGTATGTGCATCGGAGTTTATGTAATCGCGAGTACAAGTGAAATTGTAACGGACGAACTGGTGAATTGTAATTGTGTGCAGCAAGTAATTCTGTGTAATTGGAAAGTGTTGAACTGTAAGTCGGTGGAAATAAAGAACATTTTTGAGTGGTGAAATTGGACTTTTCATTTCACGAACCCACAAAGTCACATTACTGATGTTCACAAAATTACTTTACATTTGATGGTATACCAGTGGCCTAATCTGGGATTGTGATATGTATTATCACTAGGCCTACCGGATACAGACAATAAGGAGTCGTTAGTGAAATTTTGATGCTGTTGTTTTCAAATGCTAGGCTTTGGCAATGAAGACATTAGTTATCTTGCTCTCGAATATTTCTGTGTAGTGGGTCCAGCAGGTAGGGCTTGGCAGCACCGTGGCTCAGTGGTTAGACCGCTTGGCTCCCACCAAGGTGGCCCGGGCTCGATCCCGGGCAACTGCAAAGTGAGATTTGTGATGGACAACACGGCGATGGGGCGGGTTTTCTCTGGGACCTCCGGTTTCCTCCGCTATCTCATTCCACCGGTGCTCCACCTTCATCTCATGTACCATCAGTGTCACCACCTTCGGTGTTATATGTAGTAAAAGCGGGCATTAAACACTACATATTTCATTTCAGCTAGGGCTTCACACGTTAAAAGATGTCCTTCAGTCATTTCCTCTTCTTTGTTGCACAGAGGACAATTTGGACTTGTATAAATTCCTATTCTGTGTAAGTCTTTGGCCAAATAATCATGTTCCGTAAGTAATCTAAAATTTGCTACTGCAGCTTTACGTGTTATTTCTGGAATAATTTCTGGATTTTTAATTAAAATGTTCCATTTTTTATCTTTGGCTTTGTTAGATATTGATTGTTTTTGTTTGTTTTTATATTTGTTTTTTATTAATCTTCTTATGGATGTAAAGGGTAAGTTTTTACTTTTGTTCTGAATTAAATGTGCACCTTTTTGGCAAGAAAATCAGCTGATTCATTTCCAGCAATTCCTCAATTTGCAGGTGTCCACTGTAGTATAATTCTTTTCTGTAGTTTTTGAAGTTGAAGGATCATTTTGTGACATTCTTTAATTTGGATTGACCTCATTTTATATGAACTTATTGCACATAAAGCTGCTTTTTCTCTTATAATCCATTGTATCCCAATTTTGCATATTACTAACTTAGTAACCAAATCTGTGAGTACATTCATATCACTAATTTTCAGTTCACTAGAAGATAATTTTCGAAAAGGCTAGTGCCTTTTCCTTCCGATGGATAAACCCATGTAATAATATCGCGTTATAATGAAATGACATGTGTGGTGTTTAACGCCCACTTTTACTGCTTACGGCATGGCAGGTGGTGACACTGATGGAGCGACATTGAGAAGAAATTGCTTAAGAAGAAGGAGAAGGAGTTGTTTAAGAAGTCAGCATCGTAATATAGGCACTGAAGGCGATCAGGATTGAGGAGTGTAACGAAACCAGCACATTGGAAACCAAAACGCATACCACTAGTCTGGAACCAAACTACACAGAATTAATTATTACATGCAAATAATTGTCAGCATGTTACACATCTACAATTGTAAACTATATAAATATTTGTAAAATAGAAACACAAATCAAAGAAGTAAAATTGGTGCAATACTTTTCAACAAAGCCAATTATTTTCACAATGCATTAGCAATTCAACTCGACAAATTGTAGAACAATTCTAGGAAACATTGCTTTGAAGCAGAGAAAAAAGCTGCTTTCCACCTCGTTAACTGCAATAGCTTAAATACCAAAGTACAAATGCACACACGCAAACAAACACACTATGTGGAACCAGTTTTCTCTTAGGGTTTCCGCATTTATGATCATGGAGTAAAATGAAATTGTGTTTTTATTTATGGATGCACACTTCGCTTTGAGACTTCGAGCTGCTAGTGTCGCAGAAGAAAAGAGGAGCCCGACTAGCCTCTTTGAGGTGCGAAAAAGGGATCAGCGCCTGCAAAAGCTACTATTTTAGCAAAGTGATTGGGTAGAATAGCAAGGCCATAGCCAACAGTCCTTTAGACTGAGTTTTAGGCGCCCTATAAGGGTTGGCCCTTTCTACTGAGTTGCCCCAAAATAATATTCCGTATTCCATAATAGAGTTAAAGTATTGTGACTTTGTGGGTTCGTGAAAGTAAAAGTCTGCATTGCAGATATTCCAAATGTTCTTTATTTCCATAGAAATAGACTGTTCAATTCTCACGTAACACCATTATAACACATACACACTGTCTACCAAGGTGGATGACAATAACAAACAGCGTTCTGTTTAAATCTATTTACATCAGCTCAGCTGTTTACTGCTTACGACTTTCGTGTTACACAACATCTGTTCACGACTCATGACTGACTCTTGGCGAGTCGTCGCTTCCTTAAATACCTCATTGATAATTCTAAATATTTCCGGAATAATCAAGAAGCCTAACGCTCTCCATCAATCAATATGTTACCAGAATGTTCCAACTTTACCTGTTTTGGCATGCCTTCTATCTCAGTGATACACTATCCGACTGTTATCTTTATCTTCAGGCTCTTTATTTCCACACTGTCTACCTATCAGTTCCTTTGTGTAAACAAGCCGTGTGAACCATTTTAGCACATGCGCCCCTGGTCGTAAAAGGGGATTCACGACGGTATGCATAGTACATTAATTTAAGTGTGTCAATAGAACTCACATTAAGCAGCTTTCGGATAGCATAACAGGCAGAGCTGAGTTTAGGTAAGATATAATTTATGTGAGCTTTCCAATCTAAACATCTGTCCACTTGAAGGCCCAGAAATTTTATGCTGTCAATTTCTTCTAATAACATATCATTAATCCCGATTTCTATTTGAGTATGTGACGTACGACAGGTTATAAATTTGACCACTTTTGTTTTGTCTAGATTCACAGATAATTTGTTCGCTTTAAACCAGCATGACATACAGTTCAAAACATAATTCATTTTAATTATATGCTCGTTTAAATTTGTACTGGTCAACAGGACACTAGTGTCATCAGCGAAAAGAACTGAATGTGCAATGTCCTTTATATAAAGTGAGAGGTCATTTATATAGATCAGAAATAATAAAGGCCCTAACACGGAACCTTGGGGTACTCCATGAGTTACTACTTTCCAATATGAAGATTGCTTCTCATAACCAATATCACTGACGGCTAATTCAACCCTCTGTTTTCTTTCATTTAGATATGATACAAACTATTTTAAACCTTCATTTTTAGCCCATAGAATTCAAATTTTTTCTATAAGAATGTCATGATTAACACAATCAAAAGCCTTTGCTAGATCACAAAAAATTCCACCTACATGTCTTTTATCCTTTAAGGCAGTCAACACTTCATGTGTAAGTTTGTAAGTTGCATTATTAGGTGATATTCCCTTTCTGAATCCAAACTGATCACTGACAAGTATGTTGTTGTATTCGAGGTGTTTATACAGTCTGGTTAACATTACTTTTTCAAGAACTTTTGAAAAAGTTGGCAAGAGAGATATTGGTCTATAACTTGAAACATTATTGCGTTCGCCTGTTTTGAAAAGAGGTTTAACAATTGAGTATTTCATTCTGTCAGGGAAAATACCAGTCTTTAGAGACTCATTACATAAATAAGGGGAATGCTTATTTGTGAGGAGCAAGATTTTAAGATTTTTGTAGTTATTTCATCATAACCAGTAGAATTCTTCATTTCTAAAGAGTCAATAATTTTATTTATTTCGTAAGGTGTAATGATGTTGTCACAGAATCCATTCAAAACAAAGTAATGAAATTGGAGAGGATACTCTCAGTAAAACTTCTGAGAATATAGTGAGAAGAGTGGAACCACGTATAGATGCTTGTGGAAGACCCGTCCAACATTTTCTTTGAGATGTAAATAGTGTAATGTAATCTCCCAATTGTGTATCATATTCTCCCAAAGTTGCACGTGTGTCCTATTATCGGTACAAAAGTTATGGCCTATTGAAATGGTTCAGGTTTATAAGATTGCACTATACCAGGAAAGAAATTTGTTATATTCAGCTTTGTGAGTAATGGCTGATAATTTTGTTTAAATGTCATATGTTTAAGAAATAAAGGATAGATAAAATGCAAATGCTAAATATTCTACAAATAGCATATGAAATCCTTTTCATTCTTGTTGAACTTTGCATATTTGAAAAACGTTGGGAGTTGGGTAGAAGCTGTGCAAGAATATAAACTTAGCCAGACTTACAATATTTGTCAAATAACATTTTTATGGCATTAAGAATTTCCAAAAAATTCAACTTATTCTTTTCAATTTTCCATTCTTTGAATATCTTCTAACATAAGTACAACTTCTTCTGTTTCTTTCTTATATGACATGTAATAACCCAAGTATTTGAACTAGTCTACCTGTTTTATATTATCATTTTCTATTGAAAGTTTGGATCCAATACTCTCTTTACCCTTAAAAGCCATCACTTTATTGAGCACCCCGTGATCCAGACAAACACATGAGGCAAGTCCTGCTAAGCTGGCTTGCTGTATGGTAGGAGGTGAGGTGAAACTAAGACTGACCCACAACGGGGAGATGCGACTTGTCAGCTGTGGTGGAAGCAACGCATCTAGGTAGATACGCCGAAGAACGTACCTGCCGGCTGAAGGCAGAGAGAGGGCAGCCCCCTCACCAACTTAACTAGAGCCACGGAATTTCACTATTACTGAAAGTCTACATAATATAATTAAACAAGTACCAATCTTTAACCCAAGTAAACCAATTTTTATGAACTTAACATATTGCTACTGTCATGTATATATATTCTAGAAACTGTATATTTTATTCATAATAATATACATTGTTTCAAAAACATAACGACTATCATGCTCATAATACTCGGGCAAGTGAACTGATACATCTGCACCATCACCGATTAATCGGAACAATCAACAGTATTTCCTACAAAGGAGTAATTTTGTACAAGATACAAAAATCTATCAAGGCATTCTCAGGCAAAATGTTCAAGAAAAAAGTCAAGCACCTTTTGTTAATAAATTCTATAGTGTAAATGATTGTTTGAATTCAAAATGTAACCTGTTCATTGTTTATGTCACTGCTTCTGTTATGTGTTTACTGTAAATAATATTATGTAAGACTGACGAAGCCATATATACTTAGTGTATATCATTTGGTAAACAAAAAATTCTATTCTCTTATAATTTATTACTTGCTACTATTTTATCATTAATTAATAACAATTATGAACACATAGACAACCTCAGCTCAATATTGTACTTCAAATTTTCTCCTCTTTGACCTTCGTTCATGTTGTTCAGAGCAGACCCTTTTTAATGTCTAACAATAGTTTCTATCACATGAGCACTTCACTTCCCCTGATACATCATTTGCATATCTTTATATCCAGGTGAAATCTTTCACTGAAATCTCTGAAATTATTGGAGAAATAATTCAGATGGGAATGAAGAAAATGTACTTTGATTTGTGTTGCAACCAGTGTGTTTGAAATTTTGCAGCATATTGTCGCGAATTGTCATCGACCTTTGGAAGATTGTGTTGTGATTTGTGATGTAATTTTGCTGCTACAGAGTGTATTTCTAAGCAAATAAAGAGCATTTGGAATATCTGCAACTCGGCCTTTTAATTCTACGAACCCACAAAGTCACAATATTATTAAATTATAAATCAGTCGTATTTATTACACATCAGCTTCACTTACGTACCTATATTAAGAACATGTTTCAAGAACCATCGTTTGCATCATTGGCTCTATTGCGACTATAGCTTGATCTAGTGGTGTGGGTAGTTCTAGAGTTGCTCCTGCCATGTGTTGTTTTTGTGATGAATTTAAATGTGGGGTTGTGTTCTGGCGGGATTTCAAAGTTCATTAGTTGGTTTTATGTTTTCCTATGTACATCATCTCCCATATAACGAGTTCACTATGTTTTTGTACGCATTTTAGTAATCTGGTGCTATCTTCAATTTCATGATTTTCAGACCAGAAATGAGCTGCTATTGCGGACTCATCAATATTTTTGTATCTTAGGTACTTAGAATGTTTTTTCTTCCTATTGCCTATGTTTCCTTTTGTCCTCCCTAGGTAAATTTTTTCACAATCTTTACAATTAATCTTGTAATTGCCTGATTTTCCTTGCGGTTTTATCTTATCAGTATTGTTACTGTTAAGCAGGTTTTTAATGCTGTAATTTTTTTTGGTTCCAATGTTAATTTATATTTCTTGATTTTTTTTTGGAATTCTTTACAGTTTTTAAGATTCTATGGTATTCTTTTTTATCTTCTTGCTGGCTGAGTGGTCGGTTAACTAATCTGTGTGTGAGACGGTTGATGGTGACCTGTTTGTGTGGTATTGGGTTGAAACTATTTGCTTTGATGTAAGTATCTGGGTGTGTTGCCTTTCTATGAATACCAAATTCCAGTTTTTCATTGTTTTTCAATAATTTAAGGCCCAAGAAGGGTAGGGTACAGTCCTCTTGAGTTTCTGCTGTGAATTGTATGCTGGGTTCTTGAAGGTTATGTAGTTTCAAAGCTTCATCTATCTGTTTCTCATGTACTATTGCAAAGATGTCATCTACGTATCTCTACCATGTTCTAAAAATAGGAGGAAAGCATATAGATTTAGATGTTTCAAAAAGCTCATTTATAAATTGGCCAAAAATGGTCATAGTGGGCTTACCATAGCCAGTCCTGTAATTTGTTTGTAATACTTTCCATCGAAGACAAAATATTTTTGGTGTATAAATATTTCAGTCATTGCCACCTATAGCATTTCAGTATGGGGCATGTCCACAAATCTTTATGTCATCTTTATATTACAAAAGAAAATACCAAAAATAATTAAACAAGTATCTACAAGAACGCCTAGTAGGATAGTATTTAAGGACTTAAACATTTTGCCTCTCCCTTCCATATATATTCTGGAAACATTATGCTTCATCCATAAAAATAGAAATCTCTTCAAAACAATTGACATGTATCACATACACAACACCAGATCATTAAATCACAGACATACCACATTCTGTCACACCAATAACAGTCGCAGTAGCATTACTCGCCATGGGACTAGCCTATACAATACATAACCTGGACATTTCAAAGATCAGGTCTATAGCAAATTTAAATGTTCATTAACAAAAGCACTTTTAAAATATGTACCTTTTAGCATCCAGGAATTTAATAATAATTTGAATCGCGCACAACGTGCAAACAAGATTGTTCTTAGTCTGTACAAAATGTCACCAATGACTCTGTTCTCATCTTAGAGTGCAACACATGATATCTCTCACACTGGTCGTCACATCTTATACACACACAATCTGGGCCAGGTTCGTGGAACCTATGGGTACTGCATAGCGTGTGGTGAAATCCATGCACAGAAAGTCTTGTCACTGTATGGCGTAGTTCGTATCCTCCCTGTGTCCATTCGCGGCTTGTCATGGCATCAGTAGCATAGACTTCCTCCCACATTTTGCATTTTGTCTCCTGTAGTTCACGCAGCAGGTCCTGATAGGCTGGAGTCGTTGGCAGTAACAGCTTCAGTCGCAGGACTTCTATGAAGAAAGGTTTTCTAGCTAGCTCATATACCAGTCGAGAGGGCGTGTATTTGGAGAGACAAAACACCCTTTTCAAGTATGTGGCCTTTAACTTATCTATTTTTTCAAGGCTTTTCTTCTTTAGATGTACCCATATGTTTTCTAGCCCGTATGTTGCAACGGGGTTGCACACACACTCACACACACACACACACACACACACACACACACACACACACACACACACACACACACACACACACACACACACACACACACACACAAACTAGGAACAGTTCAGGAACTAAATACTGTCATATAACCATATGTTTTGTAAAACCAATGGTAATTATAACTAATTCATATTTTTGATAGAAATGTGAGGTTACACCTAGCTGGAGCAGGGTATCTAGTATTTATATGGTTTTGAGACTGATTATTTTATCTCAGGATTATTCACACAGGGAAGCAAATGAATAACATACATTATATAATATTCAAGGGTGTGAAATCCTTCCCCAAAATTATTCTATTGTGTGATATATTTTTAAATGTACATCTGGATGCAGGGGAGGCTTGGAGATGCAGGTTTCACAAAAATATTGTTTTATTTATTTGTTTTTGGGCCTTACATACCACACAAGGATTTGCCCAACTTCCCTGTTCTCTTCTCCCTATGAAATGTGGAAATCCATTTAGCCTTTCCAAAGTTGGGCCCTGAGAAATACGACCCTTACTTGACGTAGCATTGTTTTGCTGCGCTCACATGCACTCCACCACCAGAGATCTGACGAAATGCTTGTGAAATTGTCTGAGTAGTAAGAAGCTTTCTTATACCAAACCGGAAATCAACTTGTACCAAACGTAGTTATACCATTTGACCTTAGTGGGGGGGAAGCAGGGTTATACCATTTGACCTTGTTTTGAAAAGCGGAGTTATACCAATTGTCCTTGGTTGGTTTGAAAAGCGGAGTTATACCAATGGACCTTGGTTGGTACAAGTCAATCTTAGGTTTGGTACGAAGTAGCCTTTTCCCACGCACACCCTCCACTCACTGCATCTTCCACACACTGCATCTCCCACACACACCCTACACTCACTGCATCTCCCACACACACCCTCCACTCACTGCATCTCCCACACGCTGCATCTTTCACTCACACACACACACTCATGGAGATGTTGACAGCTAGGCAGTAAAGTGAAAGAGAGGAGAAGGTAGGCAGAGGGATACTATGAAATAAAAAAGTAGTTCCTAAAATGGAAGAGGGATACTGAAATAAAAATGTAGTTCTAATAAAAATTAAAATATATTTAAGAAGAATCATAATGCTTTACATATTGTTTTTTGTTTTTAGGAATGACATATTTATTGGGACAATGATAGGTCTGTTGATAATTAAAGGCGTATGGATAATAAATCCATTCGCCCATCATTTGATACCAACCTTCAAAGTCCCAATAACAGCCGAAGCAGTCGATGCAAAAAGTAGGAGGGGGGCACATGGCAGGAATGGGGTTATAAGCTTGGTGATCTGAGCGGCATCCGATGAATGAATATTTTGGATGGTGATCGGTACATCTCGTCCATTTGTGGAACAGGTCTTTGCAGTTGGGAGGGAGTTCGTGCAATACACTGTCGATATCTTCAGGAGGATAATGGACGAGGTAGTCACCTAAATCTGCAATGATGGTCCTCTTGTGCTTGTCGAGGGACCACAGGGTATATTCAGCTCGGAGGAACTTGCACATAACTGCTGCCAATCCTAAAAGGGAAAGAGATTTATTCGGTGCAAAAAGGACATTGGGAAATGAAAGATGCAGGACCATCAATGTGGGAGCGCATCCAAGGATGGTTCCAATGGATACAACGTTTAAATTTGGCGAAGGAAGTTTGGCATTCCAAATTCAGGGAACTCCAAATGTGATCAACATCTAGAAGGGGAAATTTTTGGAGCTGATGAGTTGGCAATCTTGCGATGATGATGCAATCGTCGGTGAGCGGCAAGAGACATCGACAACTCTCGAACTACTTGCACAAGATGTTGGCCATTGCTGAGAAAGGAAAGAAGAGGTATAAAAGGCGATGGAATTTGAGCAGAGTGTTTTCAAAATGCAATTGATTTGGATAGCAATAACATGCTTTTGGTTAGCGAGGGCCGAGCACAGTTGCGTTAGTTTTGGACGATGTGTATTTAGGGTGGATGAGACGGGATGGTTGAGAATGCCCCCATGTGCAGAAAGGATTACGAATTGGCAGGAAACTGTACTTGCATGTATCAGAAGGGAGTAGGATGTAGGTTTAATTCAACGATAATGAATGTGAGGGGATTGAAAAATGTTTATGAGTTCCTGCGCCCTTTCACGTGGTGCGGGGGATGGAGTCATTCAAAATCATATTATGGTCAGCTGGATATGTATGTATGTATTTATTGACTGCAATTGGGTACTACCCGGTGGCAGAGTTAAGAATATAGATCAAATTACAATACTAGATTTACAACAATAACACAGTAAACAATACAAACATGATATTATTTTACTTTAGTCACTTAAAACATATCTAATTACTTCTCTATTTACATATTGTATACCATTATAATTCAAAAGTTAAAAACTATAAACCATCTAGATTTTTTCTAAATTTCTTCAGCGACAGGGGAAAGCCCTGAAAGACTGCTACAGGCAATTCATTCCATTCTTCAATGGTTCTATTAACAAAAGAAAATTTTCCTACGTCGGTTCTGTATCTTCTACCCTTAATTTTATACCTATGATCGTTTCGTCCATAATAATCCGGATTATCTAACCTTACACCAATGTCCACCCATGCCTTTACACCAGCATTAGCTTTGAATAACGCTACCAACCTATGTTTTTTACGCCTAATTCTTAATTCCTCCCATTTAGTCTCATCTCCTTTTATAGGCCCAAAATACTTGCCTCTTTTTATGAATTTTATTGCCCTCTTCTGTATTTTTTCTAATGGATCGATTTGGTTAGCTCTATACGGGTCCCAGCATGCTACTCCATATTCCATAACCGGCCGCACTAAGGCCTTGTAGGCAATTTCCCTGGACCTAGCCCTCCCCTTTTTCAATATTCTCATTACGAAATGTAATGCCTTCCACGTATTCCTAGAAGTGGAAGCTACTTGTTCGTCCCATCCAGCATTACTTGCCAGGTACACTCCCAAGTATTTGCAGCTGTCCACCTGTGGAATTTGCACCCCACCCATGTGATAGTTAACAATAATTTTGCCCTTAGTTCTACTAAAACAATGGAGTTACTTTTCTTGGCATTAATTGACATTTTGTTAGCCGCAGCCCAATTACAGATTTCATTTAAATCATCCTGAAGAGCGGTTTCATGCACTGTATTCTGAATTTTATTATAAATGATACAATCGTCTGCAAACAACCTTATCTGGCAGTTAATATTAACAGCAATGTCATCAACAAAAATGAGAAACAGTAAAGGCCCTAGTACTGAGCCTTGCGGCACACCCAACTTACAGTTCCACTATCGGACAGCTCTTTACCTACTTTAGCCACCACAACTACAACCACCACCACCGCAGCCACCATAGCCACCCCCAACGCCGCCACCGCCGTCACCACCGCAACGGCCGCTAACGGCACCGACTCCGCAGCCACCCCCAACACCAACGCCACCTCCATCACAGACACCAGCACCACCAACACCACCTTCACCACCGCCACCAACCCCACAACCACCACCATCACCGCCACCGCCACCATCACCTCCTCCACCACCACCACCGCTACCACCATCACCACCGACACCACCACCGCAACCGCCACCACCACCACTGCCACTACCGTTACCGCCACCACCACCACAGCTACAGCCACCACCAACGCCGCCACCAGCGCCACAGCCACCACCGCCGCCTAAGGCACCACCACCGCCGACGCCCACAAAGCAATCACCACCGCCACCACCACCCACCGCCACCACCACATACGCCACGACCCCCACACCCGCCACCGCCACCACCATCACCACCAGCGCCACCACCACCAAAGCCACCACCGCCACAAAAACCGCCACCGCCGCCACCAACAACGCCACCACCGCCACCAACAGCGGCACCACCGCCACCACCACCGCCACCACCACCACAGCCACTACCGTAGCCACCGCCAACAACACCGCCACCACTACCGCAGCCACCACCACCACCGCCAACACCGCCACCACCACCGCCAACACTGCCAACATCAACGCCACCACCACCGCCACCACCACTAACACCGCCGCCCACGCCAACCACCGCCACCATCGTACCACCGCCATCACATCCACCAACACCACCACCAGCACCACCACCAACGTCACCACCACCGCCACCACCAGCGCCACCACCACCGACCCCACCATCAACACCACCACCCCCACCAGGACTACCACTACCATTACCTCCACCACCGCCTGCGCCACCACCACGGCCACGACCACCACAGGCACCACCGCCACCAGCGCCACCACCACACCCACATCAGCCGCCACCGCCACCACTACCGCCACACCGCCACATCCACCACCACCGTCACCACCGTCGCCACCACCGCCACCACAAGCGTCACCAAAATACTACCACCACCCCCAACCACCGCCACCAAAGCCGATAAGTCCACCGCTACCACCACCATCACCACCGCAACCACCACCACCGACACCGCCACTGCCACCACCAGCACCGCCAACACCGCCACCATCAACGCCACCACCACCACCACTACAACCAACACTGCCGCCACCGCCATCCACCGCCACTATCGTACCACCCGCACCACCACATCCACCAACACCACCACCGCCGCCACCACCCCCACCGCCACCACCAGCACCGCCACCACCACCGCCAACAACATCGCCCCCACCAATAACCCCACCACCAACACCACCACTACCACCTCCACCAACACCACCGCCGCCACCACCACCACAACCGCAGCAACCGCCGCCACCACATTCGCCGCCGCCTACACTGCTACCGCCACCACCACCAACACCATCTTCACCACCGCCACCACCCCCACAACCACCAACACCACCGCCACCACCATCACCGCTACCACATTACCAGCACCGCCTCCACCACCACCGCTACCGCTATCACCGCCGCAACCACCGCCAACACCACCACCGCCATGGCCACCACCACAAGCACCAAAACCTCCACCACCCCCACTGCCACCACCGCCACCGCCACCTCCGCCACCACCACCACAGCCACCGCCGCCGCCCACACCGCCACCACCACCACCATCACCACTGCCACCGCCACCACCACCAACGCCACCACCTCAACCACCACCACCTCCGACACCATCACCACCACCCTCCCCACCACCGCCACCACCATCACCACCACAGCCGCAACCGCCTCCTCCGCCACCATTACCGCCCCCACCGCCACCACCACGGCCACCACCACTGCCGACAACTCCACCGCCATCGCCACCACCACCGCCACCACCACCACCGACACCGCCACTGCCACCACCACCGCCACCACAAACGCCACCACCACCACCGCCACCACCATCACCACTACCGTCACCACCACCACCGACACCGCCACTGCCACCACCGCCACCTACAGCGCCACCACCGCCACTACCACCGCCACCACCACACCATCCCCACCACCGCCACCACTACCACCACCACCACCACCGCAACCGCCATCCACCGCCACCATTACCGCCCCCACTACCACATTCACCAACACCACCACCACCGCCGCCGCCACCACCGCCCATACTGCCACTGCCACCAGCACCAACACCATCTTCACCACCGCCAGCACCCCCACAACCACCGCCACCACCATCACCGCCACCACCATCACCGCCACCACCGCTACCGTTATCACCGCCGCAGCCACCGCCAACACCACCACCGCCACCACCACCGCCATGGCAACCACCACTGCCACCAACATCTCCACCGACCCCACCGCCACCACCACAGCCACCGCCGCCACCACCACCGCTGCCACAGCCGCCACCGCCGCCAAATGCACGCCACCGCCACCGCCCACACAGCCACAGCCACCACCACCGTCACCACCGCCACCACCGCCACCAACAACACTGCCACCACTGGCACCATCACCACTGCCACCGCCACCACCACCAACGCCACCACACCAAGCACCGCCACCGCCACCGCCATCACCACCACCACCACCACCATCCCCAACACAGCCACCGCCACCACCACCACCAGCACAGCCGCAAACGCCATCCACCGCCACCATCGCCACCATTACCGCCCCCACCGACACCGCCACCACCACCACCACGGCCACCACAAGCACCACCTTGGCCACCACCACCGACAACTCCACCGCCATCGCCACCACCACCACCACCACCACAAACGCCAACACCACCACCGCCACCGCCTCCACCACCACCGCCACCACCATCACCACCACCGTCAACACCACCACCACCGCCAACGCCACCCCCACCGCTGAAACCACCACCGCCACCACTTGTATCCAAGTACGACATTCCATTGTCTAAGGTTATTTAGTGTTTGACGTCAGTTTCATTTTGATTTATGTGAGTAGAAAACGTATTATAAATTCACTTTATTCACTGTATGAGTAGTTTAATATTAATGAAAATTTAACCAATAAATAATGAACACGGTTAATGCACATCTGAAGAATCCGTTTTCAAGGGGAGAAAGAAAGGCTTAGTTAAGGATTTTAGGGAGACCAGCAACTGATATAAAAATTGAGCAAAAAGCGAAAGGAAGTAGAAATCTCTTTTATACCATGAAGAAACATCGGCTCCTGGACTTCATTTTTCGAAACTAGGGGAAGTGCATGGACTTTTTCCCGGCACGAGCCGCCAATGGGAACATGAGAGTTTTATCAGGACAATGAGTCGAAACATAGGCGTATTCAAAATTATTCGGGTAAAAGATATAAGTGCGAAATCAATAGAAAGGAAGAATTTAGGCCATATACAGAATACCATGAGTATATAATTACTATATAATGAGTATATAATTGGAGTATACCAAAGTTGACATCTTTCGAAAATCAACATACCTAAGTATATTGTAATTATTAGGTAATTAAATTACATTATTTTTCATTTGCAGGAATTGACAAAGGTCCATACAACAGATCGAGCAAAGAGGTTTTATGACAAATTGCTTCATGCTTGATGAAACACAACTTAATGTTCATATTCTACTAAAACATCAGTCTTTTGTTTACTGCCAACATAGATAAATTTAAATTTTTTGTCATATTGATTTGTTACTTAGTATTATTCTCATGATTTTCTTTAAATAATTGTAACAAATTTATCGTTTACCACTATCTTACAAAATAGCCGCGATAGGCGATATGACCTGGTTGTTAAAGCTACTCTATATAAATAAATGATATGCTACCAACAAGATTCTTACATGTTACTATGACAACAATGCCTGTTTGAAAGAAGAATCACAAGATGTATGCAAGGAAAGGAAAGTTAACGGAAAGTAATATTTTCATTTCATAGTACGTGTGATCCAGTTGCCGTAACTTTAATTATTCTGGCTTCGTCAGACACTTTCGTCGCACAGTAATCGTCCGAAGATTTGTGTTTTATTACTAATCTCTTCCAAAAGTTCCTTTTCTGAGAGTTCTGAAGAAGCAGAAATCTCTTGGATTTGCTCGAGGTATGTCTTCGCTGTTCTACGATTGTTCAAATTGTGAATTGGCTTCATTAAGAAGTAACCCAAAGTTGGTTATACAAGGAAAATGATTTCCATATCTTTCCTTTCCCGATATAAAATCCGTCCTTTGTATGTCTTCTGCATTGCAATAATTTCTGAAGAAATTTTCACCAAGTTTATTTGCGTCGAAGTTTAGACAAACACATTAGTTACCCAGGTTACCTTGCTGTTAGCACAATTAAGTCAAGAACAAGTGGCTTTAACTAGACTAAGAATTGGTCATTGCAGAATAACGCATTCGCAAATCGTATCCAAGGATCCAGCCACCATATGTGAAATATGTCACACAGAGTACGTATCACTATTCCTAAAATAGTATTCATTTACCAACCACTAAGACGAAGACAACTGGGAAGTCCGAGGAAAGGATGGAGGGAGCAAGACTTTGGAGCTGGAGCAAGCTAAATGACCTACACCATTTTGAACAAGGATAAGAAGACGTATCATCACTGAATATTGCAGATACAGGAAGTGGTAGACGAAGATCAAGCTTCCAACGGATGATTCCACTGTACTTAATGCTCTTAAAATGATCATTCTACAGGATCTTCATTATATCAGATGTCGCAATATTGGTGCACTACTTCTGTTGTTAAGATTGAACTTTCATTAATATTTCACTTTGTTTTAAACATACAAACTAAAGTTACAAATATTTAGCATTTTTCACTTAATGAACATTGTATGAGAATGTCAGATATTATGTAAATAATTTTTGTTCATGCAATATGGCTGCAGTTAGCGACTATAAACAACGATGGTAAAATAAAAAGTAAGCCATAAACAAACCGATGATGCTAATTTATTATAACATTTATTTTGTCTCTTCTTTTTTCTTATCATTCCATGTCCACTTTTCTATATAAATTTTCAGAGTAGAATCTGTTTTCTCTTGATTTGTACTAAGTATAATAAGAGGCTAATAAAATACGAAATAGTTTTGAGCTGCGGATTTACTAAGAAATGTGTTACATATCTGTAATCTCGGAGCACTTCTGATCCAAGGTGCAAAACCTACAAAAAAGGTTTTTGTGGGATGCATACTAATAGGAACTCCACCAATTGAAAGAGTGATGAGATAGTTGTATACCTCTTTTACTTGGATATAGGCATTCTGAAACCTAATGGACTGCTTAACACACTTCCCAAAAGTAAGAAGAGAAGCAGAGAAGCAGAGCGGAAGACCAGGATGTCATGTAAGTCAAGGTAGCAACAAGGTAAAGAAAAATAAATGTAGCTTAAAGTTGTAAAATTTTGGAATATGCACAATAAATAGTTCATTCAATTAATTCATTCATAACACACTTCCTGAAAGGACATTAGTGTTTAATATATCAAATGACTGAAGTAATACTCTAGTAAGTTTTACTGTTGCTTCACAACTTTCAAACTTTCAATGCTTGTATTTTAACATCATCAACATCATCTGCAACACTTGATCTTATAGTTTATGCAGCTATCTTAGCGTTTGGTATCTTATTGAAAAAATAATGTATCCCAGAAAGCTTGCTGTCTAAATATAACTCCCCTACTAATAGGAAAGTTCTACTTAACCTCATATATTTTCGAAAAATAATATCCTGTCAGCAAGATGTTTCTTGTCAACTTTAGCATATAGCATGGATCTAGAAATACAAAGCCATCATTTACTGCTACTGAATGCTCCAAAGTAGCTTTCAGGTTATCTGTATCATACAGATCAAATTTTCAGCCTACTTGCCTCATACTTAGTAAGTTGCTTGTTGTACCATCACATGCTTCTGAAAAAATTTTAATAGCAGCTTCAAGCAATTTACCAATATTGTATTTGTGTCTGAATTTCTTATGACACTTTTGAAATAAAAAGGTAAGCAACTGGACATCTGAAAATACCATAAGGAAACAGTCATAAAACTGAAGCCTCACTAGTTAGCCCTTCAGTATCGATATCAACACCACCCAAATCTACATAAACTAATGATGTTGCTGATCTTATTCGAACTGACTTGTTCACTTATATTAATATAGTCAAGCATGAACGAATAATGTTTAAGTACAGCTTAATTTGAGCTTTTTCTTTTAAAAACATAAACACCTCTTCAAAAACTCCTGGGTACCAATTGAACTAATGAAATCCATCTTTAAATTCCTCAAGGATTGGGGAGAAGTAATATTCAATTCAATTTATTCATCCTTTAAATCTCCATACAAGATTGTGGACACGCCAAAACAAAAATATTTACATTATTTAAGTACATAATTTAAATACAGAAATTACAAAAAACATGTATAAGAGTAAATGCCAAAATATAATAGTATAACAAACATTCCAAATACTCATGAATAGAATAAAAACATGTTTCACTTAAAAATTTGTGTAGTTTCAATTTAAAAATCTTTTGGTTGTCAATCTGTTTTAAATAAAGAGGTAACTTACTGTACAATTGGGTACCACTATAAGTGAAGGAATGTTTGTACAAAGTGGGATTATGATAATTGCTAGCAGTCCTAACAAATGTACAAGCTCTTGGAGACTGAAAATACAAATTTAGACCAAAACCTTTCATTACTTCACTATACTGCCCAGCATCTGAAAAGCAATTGGCATTTTTAAAATCTTTCTTTAATATTTTAAGTGTCAAGTACCAAAATGTATACTTAGCATATCAACAAAGTTGTCTGATTCTTTTTCAAAGAATCTACTAAGTTCTTTATTGTATCCGTTTTTATTAACAAAAGTGAATTCCCCCCTCATATGTTCTCTATATTTTCCATTTAAGGTATTAAGTTACATAGCACTATTCTGTAATGTTCTGGTAACTCCTTGACAGTGTATAATTGTTTAAATATTCATATTTATGATATTCTACTTTTGAAACCTAAAAGCCTGTACACTGCACCAAAACCACATGCTATCTGAGTTATAATGATATGTAAAGGAAATTTCACCATATCAGCAAGGCTGGAATGAAGTGAAGGAAGTGATTAAGCTAAAGTAGTGTACATCTACCATTTGATGCCAAAATCTCAAAATCTAGTATCTCTGCAAATGATTCAATACAAACTATCAGGATGATACTTCATTTTATCCTAGATGATGCTTTGAAATTGCTACCTAAGAACTTACAGTGGAAAGGTACCCAGTATCAGACACTTAAACTTTTTGTTCCATAATAACTTTGGAAATGGGTACAGTCAATACTAAATATTACTTTTGAACACATGCTTTATATGTATTTAACTGTACCAAATATGCTATCCACAGTAAATATTGACAGGACAGTATCTTGAACAGTTACATATCTCACAGTTTCCCCAATTTGAAAACAAGGAACCCTATATCAAACAGTCTCATTATAAGACCACTTCATTATTTCAATGTATGTTTGTATTACTTTTTAAAATAAATGTCACATTTATAATTAAAGGGGATCCCCTTCAAGACCTGACACAGTTTTCTTTTCTCAACCCTTGCATATGTGGCACTGGATCCAGTCTTCATGTAATTTCTCGCCACAAATGATGCAGTTGGGTTTTTCATATTCAAAGACCAGTGCTTTTCCTACTGTTTGTGCAAGAAATCACTAAAAATATTGCAGTTCAAGGGGTAAATGTCACAACAAGAAAATGCTGACTTAAAAGATCCATTCGGCACACTTTTGTGCTAATTTTTTAAATTCATTTTTTTATCTTTGCAGTGGCATAGGATGGCTATCTAACATTTTTATTTAGTTGTTCAATGCATCATCTTCTCTTCTGAACAAGTTTATATATGCACCAATGGCAGGTTTCACCTTTGTTTCATTTCCTACAGAAATTAATTTCAGTGTCTCCTAATGCAATTTTAGTTACATAGAACTACTCATTTGCTTCCCTAGTGCTTAGTTTCCCACTAATTACTTCATCAGTCACTAATTTAATGTTTTTACTATTCAGTTCCCTCTATTCCACCCCATATTTGTCTGAAACAAATGAAGTAAAAGTATTGATAGGATAGCAACTAACATGTTTGTCCGATACCATGTTGTACATTCTTGTCCGATATAGGTACCCTACACAAAAACATGAATGAGCCACAAGTGACACATTTAAACAAAAGAAATACCTTCATCCATATTTTTAGATTAACATGCACTAAAAATTTGCAATGCTTGAAACTATTCCATTGTGTAAGAACTATGATATAATGAAGCACGAAATTAATATAATTTTGAGTCGAACTAATACTCAATGCTCCACTTATTGCTATTTACCTAGAGGGTGTTTCGTTAGGATCTTCCTAACATCCAGCACTGTGTATTAGTTCGACTCAAAATTAGCTTATAATTATATTTGACTTAGCAGTATTGTGGTATCCGGTTCACAAAACTATCTTTGTGCAGCAAAAAGTAGGTCAGAAATAAAAAATCTCTCTTTTAGGTGATCAATTGTTTGTTCACAATGACACAATGCTCCCCTTCTGGCTTGCCTCTAGAAGGTCTAACACTACCTGAGCTATATATGCTGACACATCTTACCAGAAACTAGAAACTGATACTGTCTGATGTAGAGTTCCATCCGATACCAGGGGAATCTCCCCTATTACTATTTTCAATAGAAAGTGTGGAAAACAAATTTCTCAATATCACTGGATCTAATGTTGATAAATTACATTTCAGATACACAAATAAGAACTATAACGGAAATTACATTAAAATAGATGATTACAATTATAGGCAACTCAACCACATAGTTATTAATAGGTTTACTCACAAGTTGATAAGTTTCCCTTTGTACAATATAGAATACAAAAAGGTATACATACCTATGCCCACATAGTTACATAAAGGTTGATAAAGGATAATATCTGAACGGTTAGGGGAGAGTGCTGTACCTAGGGACAATTTTTAAAATAAATTTTTCACTTTCTTAAATTTAAATTTACAGCTATAATGACTGTTACTTTATTAACCTTCATCTATTAGCCAAAAGGTAGACTATTATTTGCATACATTTTGTTGCACACTGAGCGTTAGAAACAACATTTGTAATATTCTGCAAGCTGTCCCTAGGTACATATTCATGCTGTACCAAGGGACCCAACATTCTCTAATAAGATATGCTTTCAACATCTGATTACTTTACTTATATAAAAGTAAAACACATGCATATATGAATTGCCAACAATATTTCAGTATCCTAAATTAAAGTTAGTAAATTCTACTGGAAAATGCAATAGATTTTTGCTCCGAGAAGTGCCTCCAACCGGCACTGTTGCTGGTAATTTTCAGATAACATCTGCAGCAACAGAATAGACTTCTGCTTCCTCATTCATGATCAGTTTTTTACGTTTTCCTCCCATTTATTTTATTTTCTTCCCATTATAGTATAACCTTCTCATTACTCTTAGCATATTCGTAAGCAACTTTCTTAGTCTGATAGGTTGTCAAACCATAATGCAGATAAGCAGCCTTTTTCAAATAATGAACCCCATTATTTTCTTCTTCCTTGGAAAATATCCTTTTTACATAAGAATTAGGATAAGTAAACTTTGTGTTGGAAGAAACAGTTCTTGCTTTACTATGGCAGATTTTGAAATCTTGTGGTTTTCAGCGGATTCCCAAAGATACAACTTCGTTTCAATAATATCCCTCATGACTGCCTTCATTATATCTTTATCTGGTGGTGGTCTGTTGATACCATTTTGCTTCATGGCATTTTCTTCACCTAAGAAAGCAGTTCAGTAGACAAAAAAGCAGAATCCCAGAACCAAGGAACACATTAATGTACTAATGAATGTCCCTTGATACATCATATACGTGTGTCCCCTGGTACATTTTATGCACCTTCATTGGAATATGCTCATGTTTGCAGATCAAGTACAAATATTGAGCCAAATACCCTGACCCATGTTAAAACATATTCTTAACATTCAATAAATACATTCACTAACATTTCTTGCAATATTACCTGTAAAATACTTAAGTTCTCCAGCAGTATGAAAATTTATAACTACCAGCAAAAGCAAATATTGATCAGTTCACTGCTCAAGAAACAGTCATTAACATTACAAATACATTTGGAGGGAAGCTTGCAGAGCAGCCAGCATAATATGTGAGTCTCTGCTCTCTAACTTCACAGATGTTTCTATAACTTAAAATGTCCCTTGGTACAAATGTCCCTAGGTACAGCACTCTCCCCTAATAATTAAAGGATATAATATATAATAAATAAAGTATGCTTTCAATAGGAAAAAGGCTCAAAAAATTGCAAATATACAATAAAACGTCAATATAAAATAACTAGGTGCAAACAATGTATATTTGCTTTTCAACTAACATATGGCATTCAAAGATTCTGTAGATAGCTTTAGAATATTAAGGAACAGAACATCTAATGCAGCTAATGCTATTGGTACCTTGACTGTAAAGAAAAAGGTATATCATATAATAAAGTGGAATGTGGCCGGTATGAATCACCATAATGAGTATGATATGTATGAAACAGAAAGCTATTTCAAAGCAGTGTTCCAGATACCGCATAGTAGGAGATTATGGGAACACTCTAGTGGGCAAGGTTATGAACCTCCTAACCTTATATTATGGTGGATGCTAAAGACAGAACTGGCTAGACAAACTCGAAAACTTTGATATCAAAAGAATGCTTATTTCTTACGCTAAAATCCACATTATGGTTGTCACAGTGTATTCTTAGACTTATTTACTATGTTAGCAAACTTAACAATAGTTTGGTAACTCACCAGGTTGAAATTGTTGAAAAAGTTGCAAAATGTCAATGAAAACACGCAACCTTATGAAACATGCATAGTGAACTGCTGTGGTGAAGAGGTACACAGTGCATAAACTAATTGCACAGTAGCAGCACTGTACACAGCTAGCCTAGCTTAGGCGATATTAGATACATGGGTGATATATGGGCCCCCCACTTTATATAGGTTGTATGCTACACTATGGGGCAAAATACTGAAAGTGTTTGAAGATGCAAGAAGTGTTGCATTACCCTTTATTTCAAGAACATTTTTATATCTACCACAACCAGCAATTTTATTGGATCATCAGAATTGACGAGTCAAGCAATACAGTATCCTGCATACAAAATTTCATGAATGAAATTATACTACTTTATTTAACATAAATTTTTAAACTTTTAATGCACTCATACAGATGCATGCAGGGATTTAGATCAGATTTGTGAGGTAGCCAGCCATGAGAGTATTTTATACAGTGCCAATAGGTTAAGCAACAGTGCAACCTTAAAGAACAAATAAACTAATAAATCTGCAGTACCATATGGTTTTTCAGAAGGAAATGTTAAAATAAATATAGCTTAAAAGCTAAAGAAACACACACCTTGGCTACTCCTACCTCTACAACACCTATACTAAGGTACTCACACATTATTGTAATGACTGGCACCTTCTAGCCTTTGTAGTACCAAAATATAAATCAATTATAGTTTAAATAAATTATCAAACTCTAAGAGAGCGCTATAGGATTCCTGTTTTATCATTGGTTCTTGATATGTATATTAATTTTTTATTACCTGTATGACTGGAGGTGGGTGAAATTTTAATTTTAAGATATCTTTACATTCATTCATTCATTTATTCATTATTCATAGTTACATATAAGTCGAGCTAGTAAAATGTGATAAAGATTAAAAATTTGCCCAAGAGACGTGTCCTGCATACTAAGGAATAGTACAAAATTGAATCGAGAATATATTGACACATTGCTTCACTCAAGTGTGAGTGAAGCAATGTGTCAATATATTCTCGATTCAATTTTGTACTAGTTTGTGCTTCACTGTCCCTACGCTTCTTTCAAGTTTATACTTTGGGATACTAAGGAATTTTGATAAGACAGTTGATTCATGGGCGTTCAGCCAAAGAACAACTTCTGAAATTGGAACTGTTTTTGACTTGAAATTTCCTTTCTCAATGTGCTGTTTCAGCTAAGAAAAGTACAATTCAATATAGTTCATCAGAATTTTTTATTTTTGTTAAGCTGCAAGCTGGACAACCAACAACAATTTGAGCATATCATCTTGCTTATGCATCCAACGAAATTTCCCCAGATGATATTGTAT